>CCSG02000004.1:773248-904310 GCA_001077455.2 Babesia divergens
CCATGCCCAGCTCCCTCATGACAAAGTCATAAGTTTGCTGGAGACAGATCCTCTGGAGTTGACCCTCCATCCTATCCGACACCCCCAACTTCAGTCTACACTCCGTGTGGCGTTTGGTCACTAGACCATCCCACGTCATAACGTAGGGCACTACCTCAATCGTGGTCAACGCGTTCATCTTATGGTTGCCCATCTCCTTCGTAAGTGCCTTATACTTCTCTTCTTTATCCCGCTCCACCTGCCCCAAGTTGTCCTGGCATGTGATGCCAACCTCAACCAAGGTGATGACATTCTTGGAGTAATCAGCTACTACAATGTCCGGTTTGTTGCATGCCACCGCCTTATCCGTCTTCACCTCCTTGTTGAACGTGATCCATCCGTTCCTACCAAACAGTCGGGCCTCCACCTTATGCTTGTCCAGATGCTTTAGGTTGGGCACGCCGATCTGCCTGGCCAACACAAAGTGGAGACACCGTGTCATATATTTCGTCGTGGAAAGAGTCCATGTATCTCAGATCATAGTTGCAGACTCCAATGATCCCTGGTGACTTCGAGTTGGGCAGCCGCTTGATGATGCCTGATACCCAAATCACATCGGCGTAATACTCCTTAGTGGTTCTGTTAAATATCATATATAACCCTTCCTAGTACACTTAACATACCGTAACAGTTATGGAGTCACCGACGTTAAAGATCGAAAATGTGTCCACAACCAGTTGAACGGATGTCTCTCTTTCTCAAGGAGATGCTACCAATATCACCAAATGATGACACTGAACACGATCCGGAACATTCTTCGTTAACCCATAAACAGACTACAATGAACTCCCAAATACTACCAGCAAAACCTCCACATAGTTACCATTGATGTCAGAATGTATTCACTAATGACGTCCTGGAGACGCTCCTAGATGCCCGAAATAACTCAACAACATGACTCCATAGGTCAGTGAAGTAACCTGGATATTGACCACAACGGAACTGAACACGTCAAGGATTACTCAACCAGCATATCCCAGAACAGAACTGTGATGGACAGTCAACCTTGTGGGAAGGGAGGAAATGTGACCACAAGCCCTGTCACGTGCACCCCGAATAGTATAGGGCAATGCCAGTCAGCCTTAGTCGTCACCCTGAATATCTAAGTCACCACCACATTCATGGTCATGGACACTATTGCTACATCTGTAGTAGTACTGTGTTGGAACTATGCATACAGTTGTAATGTTACTTGTTGTATTCGGTATTGATATTTGTAGTAGTAGGGTGTTGGTGAGTTGTTAGTAGCATGGTGGTATTACATTGACATAGCAACCATTTTGGTTGGCCAGGTATTTTTATAGTTGATGCCATGTAATATATTCGCGTATACGTTGTATTCATGGTGACTACCAAGTTTGTTAGGAAGTCCTGTATTGCATTCATGTGGACAACATTGGTGGGATTGCCTGAGCCATAACTTATTTCATCTAACGCATTGGATCGCCTCTTCTATATTACTCGACATTACGGCATTGGAATATCCAATGGATTAGAGTCTATAATGATAGGCGTAACCACTGTAGTGTCTAGATGTACTGGGACGGCTGTTCAGATGGGAGCATCCAGACATGTTGGCAAAAGAAGCTGAACAGGTGATCTATAAAAACTAAGACAAATTAGAAGACACATACAACAATTATGTACTAATATTTCAAAGCATTCCAATCGTGTTATACGACGTGAGGTAATGATGTCCATGTTTCCTGGATATGATTTCTATGGTGATTTCAACATAGGGACTTTTAGCTTGAATAATAGGATTAAGGGATATGGCTAGAGCATTCTTGAGAAGCCTATTAATGATTAGAGCAATAGGAAATATGCTTAGTCGACTTCATAGGAATTAGGTCATACTCCACCACAGGGCACTAGTGGTGCCGTGGAGCAGGATCACTGTTGAACCACTAAGACAATGCATCCTGTAGGCACCTCCAATGTACCTCTGATGTTGTGGAAGTTGCACCATTCAAGATTTCGTTGTCGCCCCACGTAAACCTTCCAGTTATTTCAAACGATGTTGTAAGGAATCATAGCACTACAAAGATATTCAATCTGAAATATAATACATACATACATGCATACATATATACATACATACATACACACACACACCATTGTCTTATTCTATTACCCCTCTATCACTATGAAGTTCTTAGGAATCCTGAGGGCTTCCGGCCTGTGCCTTCTATTTTCAGCATTGCAGGGCAACCCTGTCAGTTGTGGCATCTTTAACATCCTTAAGAAAGCCAATAAACAACCTCCCACTGGTAAGATGTCAGACTTTGTGTTCGCAAATCCTGTCTGGCATGACTCTGAACTGGCTACTAGCTTCCTCTTCCTAAAAGAGTTCTGTAGGCAAGTCAAAGCAATTCAGTTGGATGAAAAGGTTTTCGCGGAGGAATTAGTTGATGTATGCGGCTACTTAGGCCACTATTTGGATTATTCCTCTCGACGTTTCTCCCCCAAATTTGGCCCCGGATCTGTGGACAGAAGGAATGAGATCCGCAAGAATTTGTATGAGGGTAAGCTTAAGGTTGAGGAGAAATTTGAGGATTATGTCCAATGGCTACTGAAGAATATTCCTTTTATCATCACATCCTATATGGGGATGGTTGGGGAGTCTGTGATGTTGTCCAAGGAGCAGCTTGAGGCTAACACTGATGTCGGACCCCTTAGGTTCGGATTCGTATATACGGGGGGTGCGTTCCAAGAGATGGTTAACTGGTTGCCTGGAGAACCATATTCAGTTCCAAACTTCGTAGGTGCCCTCAAAGGGCTTCTCGAGTACCTGAAAAAGGCCTGAAGAGACCTGCAGAGAAATTCAGAATCTCATGTCTATGATAATTGATCCAAGGATCCTTCATCATTGGATGATGTTGACAATGCTGGGCATAAGGAAACCCGAGGTTTTCTATGTTTTATCGAGGATCTTCTGAATTATAGGATACTTCCGCTTTATTGAACCATCTTTCAGATAATTCTTGTAATATATTGCATACATGTTTTTCACATTTAGTCAGTATCATGATCTCATGCCTCTGTAGTGTAGTCTGTCATGGATCCCAGACCATCATTATTGACACCTTCACTGTTTTAATCAGTGGAGGACTCTAACCATGGTAGTATAATGTACTCATATAACGACACATCACAATAATAAACAGCGAGGTACAGCGTTCATCATACAAAATCTTATATATCTATTATTCAGTGTTTTTGACATTATAGCATCGTACTCAGAAATCCACCTTTCCGACGTATCGAGGAAAGGGGATTACATCCCTAATGTTTGACACTCCTGTAACAAGCATCACCAGTCGCTCGAACCCCAGCCCAAATCCTGAATGTGGAATTGACCCATAGGTGCGTAGATTCATGTACCACCAGTAGTCTTCGGGGCACAGTCCATTTTCCTTGATGGATGCTTCTAGAATTTCCTGCCTCTCCTCACGCTGTGATCCTCCGACAAGTTCACCGAATCGTGGCACAATAATGTCCATAGCGGCACAGGTCTTGCCATCATCATTTCGGCGCATGTAGAAAGCCTTGATTTTGGAAGGATAGTTGTATATAATGGTAGGTTTCTTGAAGACTGCCTCAGCAATGAAGCGTTCATGTTCACTGGATAGATCTATTCCCCATTCTACAGGGTTTTCGAAAGCCGTTTTCCGTGGTTCAGCGCAATCCTCACGTTTAACTTGGCTCTGTGACACGTCTATGAGTCCTGCCTGGAAATCTGCCTCGTGCTGCATTAGGATTTCTATCACATCTGTGTATGTGATGCGCACGAACTTATCCTTAATATATGAGCGCAGATTTTCGATCAAACCTGGTTGTTCCGTAGTATCCAAGAACAATAAATCATCCATGCAGTGGTCAAGTGCATACTGTATTGCAAATTTGATATATTCCTCGGCAATTTCCATGTTCCTTGGAAGGTCACAAAAGTCTATCTCGGGTTCAACCATCCAGAACTCTGCAAGGTGACGGTATGTATGGCTACGTTCCGCACGGAATGTTGGTCCGAATGTGTAAACTTTCCCCATAGAACACGCATAGTTTTCGGCAGAGAGTTGGCCACTGCATGTAAGGTATGCCTTGCGCTTAAAGAAGTCCTTCTTGTAGTCAAGTTCCATTTCCTCCAGTGTTTTTGCCTTTTGAGCATCTCCTTCGCCCACTTTTTTAGCCAGATCACCCAACGTGCGACAATTTTCGAGCATAGTGGTAACCTGGAAGAGTTCACCAGCTCCTTCGCAGTCCGCCGCGGTAATCAGAGGCGTATTTAGGTATATGCATCCAAGCCTCTGGAAGAATACATGTGTAGCGAATGCTAGGGCACTCCTCACACGCATAACTGCACTAATAAAGTAGCTCCTCGGTCTCAGATGTGCCACTTCACGCAAGAACTCATGTGAGATATACTTCTTCGCAATTGGATATTGCGCTGGGTTGCAATTTTCTCCTATGACTTCCACTAGATGCCCATCTAGTTTACATACATGCATTTCATACTTGTTAGCTACTTGCTCCAGTGTTTCCTCGTCTGGTATGACATCTGATCCCGCCTTTGGTGGTCTTTCAACCAAAGTACCACATGCTCTGATTACGGTTCCTGCTGACCATTTCGACACCAGATGATGACCAATTGCCCCCTCATGTACAATGATTTGCAGATTTGCCTTGCAACTTCCATCGTTAACGATGACAAATCCCAATCTACCGGCGTCCTGCATACGGATCGTCTTGCACCAGCCGGCAACTGACAACAGCGGAATAGTACCAGGCGCCCCTGGCGTGGATGTGAGCAGCTGATCAAAGTCAGGGCGCGAAATGGGTTTCATTCCCTGGTGAATTTCGTAGACATCACCCAACTTGGTCTTTCCATAAATATCGGTTAGGTGTGCGGATATTGGTTGCTTCTTTTTTGGATCCCCGGAAGTCTTACGTAGCGTAGAAAGCAGATAGCCTATACGTTCATACCGTGGCTGTTTAGATTCCAAGATTGTCGTTGACCTCTCTTGCGCGTGTTTGATGAGCGCAGCGGTTGGCGCTCCGGTTGTGAGCGACGCCATTTTAAAGCAGATATATGATCTAAGCATACACGCCAAATTAATATGTCGTTTTATTGTTTGTGCATACCTATGCGAGTGATACGCCATAGAGTGGACTGCCCTGTTGCAGACACCACCTACACAATACCCACGCTGTGTACTGTTTAACTGCGCGGGCACAGATTAATGACCCTGCGAGATGCTCGGGGCCAACTATTACATGCTACACATGCCGTATTTGCACAATGTGCTTTTGCAACTCTAGGGACGAGACATGATGTCAATCATGGAGGAGCATCCTCAAGTCACCGCTTTGAACATTTCTAGGCAGCGTTTATGCGATCTGCTGCAGATTAGAGGTGTGTTACTATTGCATTATCCACTCTGTGGCTATATTTGTTTGATATATAATATCAGGGGACGCTGACGACTCTTCCAGTTTGATTACTACTTGCAGGTGAGTGGTAATACCCGTAAGTTAATAGTCCTTCAGAAGGTTGGTTGAAACCATCGATGAGGTTATGAGTCTTCTGAAACCGTCTAGCCATGAGAACAGCTCGGAATTTGCGAAGGTATGTTTTGTTACATTGCATATGATTGTTACAACATCGGTTCATCATAATATTGTCCATACCAATGATTGTATCAGACACGCTATGTGATAATGCCGTGCTATAACTGTTGCTACTTTGTTTTCTCTCCGACTGCCGAAATAAATCCGACGGTGGTAGTCTAAATCTCGTCGGTCGCACAGATTTCTTTCATTTTTTACATACAAAGGTGTGATGCGCGATCTTGTAACTATATGTTCTTTACGTTATATCATGTAGACGTACGATTCATTCATCGCAAACAATCGGGATGCCGGTCTGGAGTCAGACCTTGCTAACATGCTTGACGAACTGCAACGTGAAGCTACCAACGCTATCATGTTCCTAGAGGATGTAGATGCGACTATTGGAAGTACATATACATTTCTTGCCAACGATACTGCGGGGCAGCACGGTCTACTGGTATCCCAGAAGTCGGAGCACGACAAGCTGCTGGCTAAGAAGCAGGAGCTCGAAGCAACCGTTGGGGATAACAAAGTACAGCTAAAGCGTTTAGACAATGACATCGCGCTTTGTTCTCGTGATGTCGAACGTTTAGAGGAGCAGGCTGGGCGCTCTGCAGAGTGCCTACGAAAGCTTCCCAGTGTGGCTGCGTCTGACATTTGCAGCGACTCAACCTTCGAATTGACATCACAACGGTGGGTTACAATGTCCCATGGACTCGCATTATGCAGTATCGCCAGTGCATCGCATCTAATATCCGCACTCCAAGCGAGTCCGCTCAAGGTCATTGATGAGGGATCCGACTACATCGTCTACGAGTACACGTTGGGTGGTTCCAGAAACACGGTACGCGTGCGTGACAGTGGTTCTGGCGGGCTAAGTTTCCACCTGGAGCCCAGCAACCCTAAAGCAGAGAAATATCTAATGGAACATCTGCGTGACTGCAAGTCCCGAATTCAAATCACAGCTATATTACAGGAGTCATTAAGTTTACCCTAGGTAGTTATATGGCTCGTTGAAAGCATTTGCATCTCCTCGGCGACGAGGTGCTCAAGTCGCGTGAGTAACGATTCCTCGACTTGACCCTATGAACATGTGTACGATATGTAAGCTCTACTCACCATACGATCACCTGGTTTCTTGCTGTGTTTTCCCGATTGATGCATCTTCACGGCTTTCGTTTTCATCATGCCGTACTTTTTGCCTTTTATCGCCTCCACTACGCTAGGGTAGTTGTTCCGTGGCGGTTTGGGTACTGCAGCCCTCATGTGTCGCATTGCCTCCTTTAGGGTTGAATCCATCAGCCTACGTATAGATCTTGCGATGACTAAGGCTGCGAGTCTATGCTTTTGCCTCAATTTGGCGGAGTGGGATTCCAGGGACTGGCGCAGCTCCTCCATGCGTTTGCATCGTAGAGCGGTATAAAAATGGCGCCTGCGACGATTAAGGTAGCGGCTAACTATCTCTGCGAAGAGGTTACACCCCATCCCAAGGCCCATTGCCTTTCCGAGCGCTACCTCGAATTTACGGAAGTCCACGTTCTGTTTCTTCTCGAGCTCTTCAATGTGCTCATCGCGTTTGCGTAACTCCACCACAAGTTCCTCGGTTTGGCGCACGATGCGTTCTTGGTTGCGTTTCAACTGCCCAACTTCCTTGCTGTGGCTGAGTGGCATGCCTGCAAAGTAGACATGTCTATTGTGCACTTGAGCTTTGTGGAGCTGGTCCCATGATACAACCTTTTCCTTCGGGTGCGTTTCACTATCTATGCGCTGGAACTTTCCATCTGCTTGTGCCTGTTGTATGTGCTCCAGATAGCTGGATACGCGTTTCTCCACCTTTGACATGTACAGTTCGTCGTGGATGCGATCTGCGATGCTGACCGCATTATGTTCGTTTGGTTCGTTCCCCGCACGATCATACCAGCGTTGTTTCCCGTGTGTGTGTAATCTGCGTGGCGCCTCGTCATTGCTTTGCTTGTCGACCCCTATGTGTCCGGCGACAAGGTCGACGATGTTGCCAATCATCGCGACACACTGGAATGTAGGATTCGATACGACGCGAACAACACTAGGCACAGTTACTATATTGCGATAGACAGTGTGTTTGCTAAACGGTTGGTGCGCGGCACGTCATTTGTCTGGCTACTTCCGGCGCGCGTGTAACATAGTAAAGTCATCAGTCTTGAGCTCCGGAAAGAACAGTTCAATGACTCTCTGCACAATCATTGGTTTTTTCTTCGATGTGTTGACTTACATCATCGTTTGAGGTCAACGGATTCACCAGGTACCGCTTAGGTGCCTGTTGCATCTGCACATCAAAACCTAACTTCTGCAGCCTATAACAGTATGTTTACCCATATATTGCAATGCTATATAAACGTTTCCCTTATTCTATGGCTTCGCTAATAGATTTTACTAACCACCAGCCAATAAGATATATAACCATAACATTTCAACAATAGAAAATTCACCATACAGGGAATGTAACTTACGCTTCTGGAATCAGGTTTGACCCTTGTCTTTCAGCCTTGAAGACATAGAAGAGCTCTCCACGCTGTCCATCAAGCAATCCGCTGATGGTATTGGCCAATGGCATCACCAAATTTTCGTCGTATACCAGATCACTCCCGACTATGATATCAAAAGTCGCCAATCCTCCTTCTGGCTTCTTTGGCCATGAATCCTCGTTGGTCCAGTCTAATGTGTTGATAGATATCCCGCCTTGCTCATGCAGCCGGTTCAGCTCTACATTGAAGATGAGGTTGTTCATCGTATGCTTTGATACATCTGTAAACATGAGTTCCTTGGGTTTTTTCCCGTAGAACATTGCGGAGACATACATTGCTATTGCTGAGAGCCCACATCCTGAGCCCAACTGGAGCACCTTTTTGCCTTTGAACTTCCCATCTTTTGCGAGAGCAGTCAACCACTGCGCAGCCACCAGATCCGTCTCCCATATAACCTCTCCTGAACGGTCGAGTTCTGCGCATTTTGAGTTTAGAATATCTTCGTCTTTGATTTCGAGTTCGCGTGCTTTGACTTCTGGATGCCTATTATCTGCGTTTTCTGCAGCCGTGAACTGAAAGGCGTGGACGACTCCGTTTACCCCGTTCACCAACATCCGTTCTACTGGCAATTCAGTTTGTTCATCTTGGTTTTGTTCGTCTAGCACTGCCGCTGCCGGGTGTTCTAATATTGCGTGCAATATGTTTTGATCCTTCGCATTGAATGCATCATTAAGGATGCTTTTGCCGAATACATTCTTGGTCATGAGGTTGATTTTGTTGTTTTCAGCGTACCCATTGCTATATTCCAGAATATTATAATGACTTTTGGTAGCCTCGTCGAGCTTAAACTCGTCCCTGAGAGCAACCAGTTCTACATATGCATGATGCCATGTCTGTCACATTCTTACCCAGTTCTTTGTAGTAATCTGAGGTGACATATTCTGCACGGTGCACATTATAGTCATGTATAAGGAGCTGTTGCGCCGCTTCCATGCTGTTCGTTTGTACAGCCCACTGCAGTGGAGTGTTGCCGTTGTTGTTAACGCGGCAGTAGTCGAGTTTACACTCCTTCAGCAGGAAGACCACTGCCTCCCCTAGGTTATTAGCGCAACAATAGTGCAATGCTCCATTTCCGTTTTGATCGACTGCATTCACATCGGTGACTAGGCGCTCCTTGAGCATTTCCACGGCCTCACTGAGTTCATTGGCCCTCAGACAATAGAGCCACTCCTCATTGAAGTCCATGATTTCGTCCGAGGAATCTTGGTGTATCGACGGTTCGTCCATATTTGCTGTTTATAGATGTACTGTCTTCTGCTTTGGTTCGACGCTATTATGGCCCTTATCTCTTATAGTAAGGGTGGGTGATAGATGGGCTAAATAATAGGTAGCTGTTCATTTAGAGGCCAGTATTCGCTATATAAGTGAATATATTTAACCATATATCATACTCCTGCTAACGCTTTGTATGGCACCCTGGTTTAAACGTGTCTGCACTCGTGCATTGCCCTCGTCAAGGAAGCTGCCGTTTACAGAGTCTCGCCATGCACACACAACGTTCGGTCATATAAACTGTGATAAATATTGCAGATCAATTTTCCTGTCTTTCCAAATATATACTCATTCGATCACACGAGTCCTCCCATGAAGCATACTTAATAATCATAAGAGTGTTGAGCGCTCAAGGATCATAGAGACATACATAGTGATACCTTGGAGCACTGTATCCGTGGTTTTTCTTGGATACTACATATTTCGGCGCAATGGCATTTTCGCTTGACACACATTGCAAACGATCACGCCACTATTAAATGCATACTTAGGGACCCACAGAGCCTCAATGTGTGTGGATACACATATACTAAATGATGTCTGACAGCGCTTCTCTTCGCGTAGCGGTTGACGTGCTTCACGGGAGCGGCTGACAGGCACCCACGTGAGTCACCACAAATCTTCCTCACCTCCTGCGTCAGGGCAACATCGTCCGCCGTTGTTTGTAGATTTATCTTTCTGTGTACTGTTATCGGGGCAATCTTATGTATATCACTTAGTAGATGTGTAGACATCTATTGTGGGATTGTTAGTGTGTTAGGCTTGCAGCTGTTGCTTAGCCGTCCTGTTTTTTGAGTTGTTCACTTTTGAAGAAACGACCTGCGTATGGTTGCGGTTATCCATAGCCACATCGTTTTCCGTACCTATTCGTTGTGTTTAATATCTAATTCCCATCACACATTTCGCTGGCGGTGGTGGCCTTTTGATTGCTACGTTGGTAGGGACCAGCTTGCGGTTAGCTGTTCATTCCCTGTAAAGGAGAATATCCTGTGTCATTCCCGTTTATCACGAGCTTGGATGTGTGTGGCCACACGTGACTTGTTGTGAAGGTTTTGTGTGCTTTGGTCCTTTGGGTTGGACGGTGTATTTAGTACTGCCAAATACACTTTAAGCTGCATCACACCATATCACATGGGCTTATGTTTGTTGCTTTGAATTTGGTTATATAAGTAGCGGTATCACTTGGCTTTTGTGCGGGTGTTGTTGTCGCTCGTCGTGTCGGTTTATAGTTTTGGGCAGTTTTCTGTTGCGTCGGTATACGGGCGTTTGTCCGTGTACCAACTATCTGGATACGGTTGCACCGCTGATTAGACCGCCATGGATTCATCTTCGACCTTGGTTTGTGTCGAGCCTGGCGTATGCACATCGGGTTACACAGATGTTCACGCTGTTCTGTCCGATTGCAACGATACTACTACAATCTTAAAGATGCAAGAGCAGCATGCTGTGTCGTTCGATACGATGTCTACAGCGTATTCTTCCCCTGATCCACTTAAGCCCACTGGTGGGTCCACATGTATCGATAGCAGCGATGAGAATGCCTCAGTCCCTCCTACTGAATATATCACTGCTTACGATGACATTGAAACCCCAATGGAGGATGTTTCTGATGTTATAGACCATGAATGTGGCATGTCTTATCACCATAATATTGAATTTGTCCATGAGCTTTGTGAGGACTCCCAGAGTATGCCTTACGATACTTATTGCGACACGGCTACTCTGACGCCTACATCGGAAGACGAGGCGTTATTTTTCGAAAATCCGGCAGAATGCGCCTATGAATCTGGGGCAGACGTTTCAAAGGGAGGCGACCACTCGCTGGTCTCCTCTGAGTGTATCGCTGGGCTGCTATCGCGCTACATTGACTCTACTCCAGCGCTTCAGTCTACGTCGATGCGTCTCCTAATCACAAAGAGCGCTATTGGTGGCACTGATATGATTCCATCGCAGATTATCCGTTACAATATTGCCAATACTGTTAATTACGACAACCTTCGGACATATCTAGAGATGTCCCCCGTTTTCAACTGTGTTCGTGTTCCGTCTAGTGTGTCGGATGCTAGACCAACAGAGGGCCCGCAGCATGTTGGCTCCGATGAGCATCTGCACAAGCTGCTAATAGTGCTTGACTTGGATGAGACCCTGGTACACATGCACGATCGTCCCCATGATCACTTCGACTATTTGGTTAACATTGTAGAGGACGACGATGCAGATGGTGTTTACGACAGTATGGTGTCAAACCCCGATGTAGTGGGTTTTATTGTGCACCCTACTATGCAGGTGTCGCTTCGGCCTGGCGTGCTAGAGTTTTTCAAATATCTACGCGCAAACTCCTCCCTCTACCAGGTGGCGCTTTACACTGCAGGCACTCGCCACTATGCCAACGCGATAATGCACGCTTTGGATCCTGATTACGAGGTCATATCACCTGGTGTGCGTTACTATCGTGACAGTTGCGAGGTGAGTCCCACTCCGCATACGCTCCGTGGAGTACCTGCGAGTCGTTTAGGCCTTGGTATTCACCACCGGGAAGAGTGCGTACCTCCGTTTTACCTTAAGAAGGACCTTGAGATATTCGGCTGGCCGTTGGAGCGTGTTGTCTTCTTCGACAACTCGCTGCTGTCATTCATGAACAATCCTGACAACGGCGTTTGGATTAAGCCCTGGCGCGGCGTACAGCCCTTCATCGACAAGGGCATGGCTACTGTGGACTATTGTAGTGATAGGTCTATGCCAAGGGAGACCGGCATCCCCGGGCAGGACGGTCTTTACGAGTTTGGTCAGATTGTGCGTCTGCTGGAGGAGCTCAAGGATGAGAGGGATGTGCGAGAGGCTCTACGCCAGAGATTTACGCTTTCAGAGCTGGTTTGCAATACCATCACCTGTATGGACACCATATCTAGGTTTGATGGGTCTGCCACGGACTGAGTTGCTGTGTGCGTGTATGACACAGGCACATGCCGATTCTTACACATCTTCTTGAGAAGACAATGCTACTTATAGAAGAGTAGACTTATTTTAACACGTAAAAACTCATTCATCATGTTTTGTATTTACACATTTGACTCTCTGGGACTTGCACCGCCATCTTATGCCAATAGCGATGTGTGCCACTCTGCCTTCTGTTACATTTGATCTAGGATGTGCAGCACGGTTTACCATTGTCTACACATCTAGACGCCCAATTCACACGCATAAGATTGCCTAATTTCGTTCATTGCTAAGTTACCAAGGTGAGCCTGGCAGTGGCGGCGTCACCTGCCTGCATCCCACCCGATTTTTGCATATCAGTGGTGTTTCCAAACAGACATTTCATGGCATATTTTGTTGTTTCTGTAGGTTTTATCTATGCATTTCACGGGTGTGGCCAATTTGTGCACGGTCACGACGTGCAATTGTTTGAGCGTTATCTGTGTTGCTCGCGTGTCTAGGTGACCTACTTACTTCCCTTCCTTCTGCGTACATCTCTTTGCACAACTTATTGCACAATGGATGATTCGTTGTATGGCGGGGCGCACATCTTGTCGAACGAGATATCTGCTGAAGATACTGGCGATTACTTGAACGGTGGCTCTGACGTGCCGGACGGGGAGTCCATTTCTTCGCTGGGCGGCGATGATACCGACAATGGGAGTTCTTTGAATGGGAGTTTATCTCTTAAGAGTGGGAATATTAGTTGGGAGGATACTGCGGTCGATGGCGTCGCTATGTTCGACGAGTCTAATGAGGTAGGTGTGTCTATTTTTATATGAGATATTTTTAGGGTAACGATGGTTCCAAGGACTCACGCTTTTGCGCTGAATGCGGTTCATCTAGTGGCCCATTCATAATTTGCGGCGGATGTGGTTTACTGTACCACAACAAGGTATGTCGTCTTGACACCTCCAGATGATGCTGCAGTGCTTGATGCAATGCTTCCTTCCGGTTGGCGACGATTCGTGGAGGTGTCCACAGTGCCAGTGGAAGTTGATAAGTGCGGGTGCAATGCCGATTCAGCCCCCAATGACCCAGGGTGATTTATCGGATGATTCCCAGAGTGGCTGCGACGCCGCGTCTTCGACTGTACTACAAGATGACGCCTCAGAAGAGGCAAACACCCAAGAGAAGGAGCCCAAGTCTAAGGTGGCCCGTAGCACCAGCAGCAGCCCTGTGCGTGAGTCTGCTCCCGACCAACCCGAGCGGAAGCGCAAGAAGCCTGTGACTGAGGGTTCCAACTTCCAGACAAAGATCAATGTGGGTTACGGGCACCAGGTGCCATTTACTCCCGCCTTCTTCTTGGATGATTCCTACAGCGAGCATCAGGAAAGTAGGTTTTCCGCCTTTATTGTCGCAACGTCTTTCAGGGCACGAGTGGGCGAGGTTAGTGTACTCCCCGTACCACCTTGAAAAGATCCGATCCCGTCGTATGCAGGAGGGAGCATATGACAGCGTGATTAAGGACGAGTTTGAGTGTATGTTTTGTGGGCTATCTCATTGTGACGTGTTTCAGTGGCTGAATTCATCCAGCTGTGCGCACAGAGTTGGAAGAGCAACCCGGGGTGGCATCCATTTTCCCCTGAGTTTGCGTACAAGATTCTTCACTTTGCAGACTACGACCCTAAGAAGGCGCTGAGAGTGATGAATGATCCCAGCTTCAATTTTTTGTGTAGGTTGCATGAGTGCCGCACCACACTTTTGCAGGCGTGTGCGATCCACCTACGCGCAGGTATGACAACAAATGGAAGCCAAAGGACCGTCGCGGTCAGGTTTCTACGAGCCCCCACCCCCCTCCAGTAACACTACGTGGATACTTGCTACGTAGGCATGATGCTTCCAGGTAGTTCACATAAAGCTATAGACAGATCGTAATTACATGGTTGAGTTGTAATGACCTCCCAATGAATAGGCGTATTGGTGGAACACTATATGTAGCGATCCTATGTAGTTTTCCGGACCCTACAAAATCATGTTCATGTGATACGATCGTGTCGTGGCGATCCACGGGACCCGATCCGCCTCTTTTAGAGCTTCAGGACGGGGAGCACCGTGTCACGCGGGCACCCTTTTCACAGTTAACCAACGGCTACCCGTATGTCGGTTGGGGTTTCCCTTGGTGGCGCGAATGATGAACTTACGTATGCTACGGGTTGAGAGTCTCGTTTGTATACAGTGATTTTACAGTTTAGCAGTTCGGACATCGCTTTCAATTCTAGTTCTCCACTGCATAAGCCATATATTCTGCATCATTCTATGTCGTACGTACCCCCATTCGCCATTTCGTGCGATCTTCCTGCAGTACTCTTCGAAGATATCGACACCGCCTGCACCGGATCTTTTGACACATTTCGCACGCACATACATTCTAGGCGATCAACCATACCGCACACAAATCCTTCGAAATCCTTGCGATGTGTTCGAATGTATTCAGCGGTTATTTTGCGCAGCTGTACATGGTCGTACTCTGGTACTGCCGCTCCGCGGTACCGTTCCTGGACTAGCTGGTGTTCCACGGCCCTGGTTGCACATTATTCAGATTTAGACACCATTTTCCGCACCTGAACATGCAGTTTCCATCTCCTACGACCTTGACTATGATTTTGCCTATGGCGGCGAGCTGCTGCCTTATTTCTCCGTCCTCCTCTGCATTTAGATTCGGGGCTGCGTACTATGATGCTTCTGAGTCCCACTGCTCTTACTCTTCGCACGTTCAGCTGCTAGTTGTTCATCCATCTCCACTGTCTGCTGTTTCTTTTTGAGTTTCTTGCGTTGAGCAGCGGTGAGAGGTCGTGCGTCGGAATAAAAATTGCCTAAATGGCGTGGATTCCTCATATGGTTGTGCTTACCTAGATCTTCGGGTATCATTCTAGCCCTTTAGAGCATAATGTGTATTATGTGCAATGGTGTTCACACTGCTCCATACGAGCACATGCTTCTACCCTCTTGCGCCACCATCCACGGCTAGTCGATTGTAAAACAGCGGCTAGCGTTATGTGACCATAGGATTTCACACAATGGGCGATGTTGTGAGGAATTTGTCTGTGATTCTCGCCAGCTACAACGAGAAGGACAATATACCCTTTATCATATGCCTGTTGATAGACACCCTTCGTACACAGTATGTCGTCTGCATACGGCTTCCATGTTTCACAGGGACATCGAGTATGAGATTCTGCTGGTGGATGACAACAGCCCCGACGGGACTGCCGAGGTGTATAGTGACTTGCAGGCGTTGTTTCCGAGTGTGAGCCTAAAGCTTCTGAAACGCGCTGGGAAGCTCGGGCTTGGATCCGCGTACATTGAGGGGTTGAAGTGCACTCAATATGACTTCGTGTTGATCATGGACGCAGACCTTTCCCACCACCCGAAGTACATCCCCGAAATGTTGAAACTTCAGCGCACGGGTAACTACGACATCGTGAGTGGTACCCGTTACGCCAAGGGGGGAGGGGCTTGTGGCTGGGGCCTCAAACGCGTTTTTATAAGCAGATCAGCGAACTTCCTGGCTCACTTTTTGTTGAGGCCATCGCTGTCTGACTTGACTGGTTCATTCCGTCTTTATCGTAGGTCACTGTTTGAGTCGATTTTGAAGGAGATTCAGTCATCTGGTTAGTTTGGCTGCCTATTGCACCATCAGTATGATCTAGGTTATATATTCCAGATGGAGATTGCAGTGCGTGCGGAGAGGCGGTTCGATGCTAAGGTGGCTGAGGTGCCTATAATCTTCATTGAGCGTTTATACGGAGAGTCCAAGCTGAGTTGGTGGCAATATTATTGCGCATATTTCGTTTCAGGTGCCCATGAGGTCTTCCGTTATATTTCTGGCCTTCTCAAGCTTTTTTGGAGTTTGTAAAGATCTGGCTGCTTTGGCTGACCATCTACGCTGCACTATCGTGATACTCTTGGTATATCGTTAATGCCCGCATGTTTAATAGTAATCATCATCGTATGTGTATGAGTGAGCAACATTCATGCATTTGCTATGTGAAGCATTCCCGTGTTGAATAGAGGGTTTCACATGCAGAAGAATTCCTAACCTTATATCATATTAAAAAAAAATTCACTTTAAGCCATAGTTTCGTCATATATACCCTCCGACAGAGGGGTTATTTTGCATTTTTCGGCCCGTTCCACCCTTTTCTGTGGGGGCTGGTTAATGTTGCATTTAGCGATGTTGTAGTGATTGCAGATTTGCCAAGGCCTGCGTTCTACTTCCCCGGCAGGGATACTTGAGCACCATGTTATGATTTATACTTCTTTGCTATACGAGGGATGCCCGTAGTTATATGCGATGCATGGTCAATTCGCTTCCTTGACCAGGTTACCTTCTACGGGCTTTGAATCCATATCCCTCGAATGTGAGGGAAATACCCTGTTGAATGTGCGGTATATGGTCTTGAGTGCTTCCAATCGGGGTATAGCATTCTGCGTCAGCCTCAGTGATTCCATATCTAGCTTACATTGAATGAGAGAACGAGTTCATCCGAATTCTTGAGAGAGATTACCATGTAGAATATGACTTCATTCATGAGTATTGCCTGAAAAGTGGTGTCCTTGTATACCCATGCTCTTACCTCATTGATAAGCAGCTGATCGATTTCGCATATCGGAATGGTTCTAATTGACTTCCTCCCTGTCAGCGTTAACGCTTCCAACTGCAAGCCATATCCTCTGAGCATTATAAGCCTTTCTGCAGAACGCTGATTTCAATTCAACAATATGTCTAGCCACCTTGCGTTACGTATATGTTGTTGAGTATTTCTATCGCCACAAATCCCATGACACTCCACCAGAGTATATTGCTTCTAAAAGTATCAAACGTAATTGTCTAATGGTTCTTATTGATTCACAAATAGTGTCTTACGGCGTATATGATAGGAAGCCATCGCACTGCGTTCAATAGCTTGAGAAATGACCCGTAAAGTCTGCTTCTACACTTTGATGTAAATACATAGCCAGAAGGCCACTTTTCCATGGAAAAGTGGCGATCCATAATACATACATCATATGTGATTGGCTGGGCTAGTGTATGGTGTTATCGCCAGGGAGCGTATACACGACGTGTTGGACATAGTATTAATGCAAACTGTAGGCATACATGCCATCACTACAACCGTCGCATTACTATAAACGGCCTATGTGCTTTGTCTACGATGTGTATTCGTCTACTTTACTATCTGCTGAACTCATGGTTTGCTGATTCTAGACTGATTTCCGTGTACCGATTAATCCACACATATAGCATAAGGACGATTAGACTCACTTAAAAATGCAATATAGATCGCTTTTGATGGCGGTGTGTTGACTTTTCGTACGGTGCACTTGTTGCGCAGTGTACCTGCTTGTCTGGTATATTTTGGACATGCGTTACAGCCTAATTCACGGCGCATAGATTTCACGTGAATCCACGCAGATCGCTATAATATACTTTTACCACCTGTACACATTGCTAGTTTGAATCAGGGGTGTGTAGAAGGGTGTACACATCCGTTGTATCATTCCGTTTTGCTTCTGGCCGCCATCGCCGTTTCCTCGATGAAAACCGATAGGTGTGTAAAGGGTATAAGCAAGCCTGCCGACAAGGCGCCGGTATTTGGCACTGGTATGTTTTATAATAGTCTTTTGTTTCATTTGCCTATTGTTCGTGTTTCACGATGGCAATTCGTGCATCAATTTAATGACATGCTGTCATATCTAGCCTGTGTTACGCACTATGTATCCGATACATGGGCATGTGTGCCATATTTATGCTTATGTGTGCGCCAATACCTTTGTCTCATTTTCCTTTAGACGCTGCCAAGCTCAGCAGCTCAAGCAATGGCGAGGCCTTGAAGAGCAAGAGTCAGAATAGACGCATGAAGGACAATCGTAAGATACTTGAGGAGCTTCAACAGGAGGCTAAGGAGCTCCTATCGCTAACATATGGTCTAAGCATGGACGGCCCCAAGGTTTGTCTACATCTGAATGTTAGGCCTTACATAATTTTGCAGCCAATTGCTAGTAAGCCGATTCTAGATACACCCAAGCTCAACCTTGATGCTGATACTGCAGATGCGATTAATGCAAAATGGCAGGAGGAATTTCCACCCAGGTCATGCAAGCTTCTCCCACGTCCAGGCGTTACCAAATCCTGCGTCACCGAGAAGGCGCTCAACGCCAATATCGATAATGGTACGGAAGGTACTAGTATCAATTTAAATTCTACCGATGTTGTTTCTCCGATTCCTCATTTGGAGAAGCCCATATCGTATCCACTCGACTTGTCCATAAACGACTTCAGTCGCAGCGCCCCGTTGGTGACGAATGCAACTCGTGAGAGCTATCGCGAGATGTTGGTTGCACTTCAGCAGAAGTACACTGTGATTCTTCGCATGTTCGAAGAGATAAACGAGCAGCGCATGTCTTATATGGAGGGCATCCAGGAGCTGCAGGGTCATATGGACAATGCACGCTCAGTTATGCAACTTCAGAAGGCAGAGATAACTAAGTTGCGAGGTCATATAGAGATGTGTGAATCTGTGATTCAGACTTCTGAGGCGGATCTCAAGCAGGCCAACGTTTTAATATCTGATAAGATTCATCATGAGGCTATTCTCGAGAATGAGCTTCGCGACAAGCAGGAGTGCATTGATTCTATGACCGCTGAGATGTCTACGATGCAGAGCACTATCGCTAATCTGACCCAGCAGCTGAGTGATATGTCATTCATGCCCAAGTTGGTTGGCAATTCGGCTTTCCAGAACGTGCGTTACACGTACGAAGATGCACTGAAGGAACTTGACGAGCTAATAAAGACCCTAGAGGATACGGCTATGAGTGAAGAGGAACTGAACCAACTGGTGGCTAAGAAAGCGCAGGAGACGGGTGCGCTGCGTTATCTAGAGACACTGTCAACATTTCCAATCACCGCGAGGCTTGTCGCATTTTACAGACAGCGGTTTGTCATTGCTGAGAAGTTCAAGCATGACCTTTTGATGATACGTGAGAGCAATGAGAAGGAGATAGAGCGCAACTATGAGATCACTCAGCAGTTGGTGAACACATATGCTGCTCGTGTACATCAGGCTAATGCTGATAGTCTGTCCGTTCGCACCTTGCTGAATCACATTGCTCGTCGTGCTACATGCAATCTCGTGAACGTTGATCCGCACAGCAAGATGTCCGAAAGGATTACCAAGGTGGGTGTTCGCCTCTTGTGCTTTATAATTGGCTTCAGCAACTACGCATCCCCATACACGTCAAGTTTTTTGACAAGCCCTTTATGGGCAAGCCATGTTTCCGCGACAATTCTTTGCGCGTGTTGGACGAGGTCGTGCAGATAGGCCGCATTAGGGGCAGTTCCTTCATCCCTAAGCACAGCTTCCCGGTATCGGTAGGTTCAATTCACTGCTGTCTTATATAGGTCATCAGGACATTCACAAGGTTGAATTCGGCTTCATGTCATCGTGCTACATTTTGCACCAGGATGCTGTGAAGGGGCTTGATGTGAAGCCGTGGCAATTCTTTACTATTTCCACGCATCGACAGGAGTACCACATGCTGTGCACTACTGATACCCTGCTCGACGTGGTGGTGATTGGTTTGAACCGCATGATAGTGCATCATCGGTTCATGGTCAATGTGATTGACATTTCTCGTATGCGTCTATTACGCGCCAAGATGCGACTTCACCACTATTGCGCCAAGAATAACATTACTCACTGTAGAATGTGGCTGGAAGCTGTTAAGAAGACTATCGCAGAACGCGCAAAGTCGCCACAATAAAGAGATGTAATGATAGTATATTTAATTGTATGAGAAAGTTGCATGTAGTACAGAGTGCGCACCACACATTTGTAAGCATAGCCAAGCGCAATTTTGTAAGAATGCATAGACGATATTAGCTTTTGCTTGTGTGATCTAAGAGTCGCGAACATATATAAGCCGCGTCTTATAGGTCGGCGACGAATTATCCCGCTGCGGGCTTTCGTCCGCTGTGTCACGGAAAGTGAATTGTTCACCCGATTCCACTCCGGAGTCGTATTCGTACTGGCAGATTTCCTTGCAATTTGCATTTTGCACCTGTGTACATGCTTCAAGTTGCTCTAATTTGGCGAGGGGCGAGATACAGGTTTTGGATTCCATATTTCTCGAATGTGTACGCCTACTGAATACATGCGGATACCTTCTGGTAGGGCTGTTGTTGATGCTGCCAGCGGGTGTACTATTCTCAGATGGCCCCTGTCTTCGATATTCTGCCCGCCGTCTGGGCCCATATGGCACCTCCCCTATCTGACTTAAGGTTGCGGAGCCCGCAATAGAGTTTCCTCTGGAGCTTGGTGATCCCTGATAGGTTGTGGGTGTCATAGGATCTTGGAGTGACTCGAACTGTGCATCTTCACTTTGCATGGCACAGCATGTAATACAGTCTACCATACTTCGGTCTCTTCCTACCCTTGGTTCATCCGCAAGTTTGTCCTCCTCTGGCTCCACGCTTGTGTTAGGCTCAACCGTCTCTGTTGGCGTATGGTAGGTAACAACTTTGACGAAATCAGTACTCTTTACTTGCTGTGTACCCGTTATGATATCACTTATTGATACGGGCGAGACATCCTCAGGTAATGGCATCCCAGTTTCTTGTACCCTGATCTTATCCTTTGCGCCAAAGGACGGAGAGGATATAAGACCTGAATGTGTTTGAGATTCATTTGACATTTGTTTCTGTGCAACACACATATCAGCCATTGATGTCAATGGTCTGGAATCTCCATCATCATGATTTGCCTCGACCTTGTTTACGGCTATCGGCGGCACCTTGATAGTGGGTTTTCCCACTGGTTGAAGCAGCTCTGCATCTTCATCGACGTCTATACCACTGCCAACGTCGACACATTCCTTTCTTTCAAGATGTTTCTTGGAAGACTGCTTCCTCTTTGAGCATGTATGCTTGTGACGACAGGAGTGGCGTTTCTTGTGTCCACATCTTCTATGTTTATCTTGACAATGGTAGTGATAGTGATGATGATGTTCAGTTTCTCTGCTCTTCATTTGGCCGTGTGGTGCTTGCAAGAGCGACATATTTGTGAGAGAGGAACTGTACAGGTCTGCTGCTGTGCGCAGATGTGGCAAGTACGGATCTCTGAATCCCATTGCGAATCTTTGAGGCATTTCATTTTGTTCATAGGGAGACTGCATTGGTAGAGGTGTTGTTGGCGGATAGAATTCATCGCGTTCATATATTTTACGTGGACTGTCAGACGAGACTGAGCTCCTGGGCGATGATACCGAGGTATCAGTGCCATCGTCTAATTCCTCTTGCTCATCATCTGATTCATGGCGCTCCCATACTCCTTCATCGCTCTTCATATGGACATCTTCTCTCGGAGAATGAACATTGTGTTCCATTGCATGGCCGCTGTTTATGATTTCTTGTTCTTGGCTCCAGTTTCCAGGATTCTGTTTTAAAAAGTTCACATAGTCATCAAGCATTTTGTTTTTATCCGTGTTTTGTGGACTATCTAAATCATTACTTATTTTAATGGCGCCGGTCCTTGGATTCCAAGTGCCCTTGATGTAGACATCCCTATTTTGCTGCACGGCATCATCTGGGTCAGTCTGTCCTGGTACATCAGCAGGTCTATCCCATGTGGCATTAATAGGCTCGCTGCGTGATGATTCATGCGACAGATTAGAACCTGAGACAGAGTTTAATCCGAGAGCACTTTTTTTGTTACCCCCATTTCGCCTGAATACATTCCTACAGTATACCACGGATTTTGCGTCCTCCTTTGGCTGTATTTTGTCTGTCTTTGGTGCTGCATGTGACGGAGTCTGTTCACAATTTTCTGGTTCGGTTGGTTCTATAATTTCGCCAACCTGCTTTGCTGCACAGTCGTGCTCCATGTGTCCCTGCGATTCCGCTTTTCGTTGTATCCACTTGTTATAATGATCCTGTAGCGTTTCTGTTTTAACATGAGGTCCTTTTTTCAGTTGCATGAGTAACTCTGCCCGTTTCTTTTCCTGTAGCATTCGTCGTTCCTCCTCTTTGAGGTACGATTCTGTAATTTCCCATGACATTCCATCCTTTGTAATGCGCGTGTTATCAGTTTGATGAGCTCTTTCGTTTTCCACATGCCTCCGATCGAGTTCTCGACTTAACCTCTCGTAGGCCTGAAGTTCGTGTTCGCGCGCGGTTTCATCCGTGAGAACTTGTGCATCACAGAGTTCAGGTTTTGGGGGTCTAAGAGGCACTTTGATCGGCTTCACCAATTCATATTCAGGCTCGCAATTTTCGCATTCTGGAACGTTTTGCTCCTCATAGGGATGTTGATTCGGATATAGATGCCCATTTGATTGAGGGCTATCACAGTCATATTCATTTTGCGACATGTGAGCATCATTGACGCTCACACATGTGTTTTCCAGATTGCCTATGAGTTCATCTATTTCATCCTGTAATGAGCTCGCCTCGTGTGATATAAGATCCACAGGATCCTGTTTCTGCTGCCTCATAGCGTCTGATACAGGATCACACTGCTTCGCCTTTGGGTTTTTCTTGCTGCCGTATGACTTAGGAGACGATTCACAAGATGGGAAGTACTGCTCAGTTGCATCGTCTCCACGTGCAAGCATTCCAGGGCGTTCCCACATCTCGTTGATGTACTTCATTTCATCATGTGTCATCTCTTTTAACTCTGTGAAAGGCTTCACGTGGGTGTCGCGCCGTGTTGTTTTTGGTGATCGTGCTTTCTCAGCTCTCAGTTTTGCCTTTAGTTTCACTTGTTCATTGAGCAGATATATCAGCATTTCCTCTCGGAACCCATCGGACGAGCAGTCGCTGTGGCTACACTCTTCGCGATCATACTGATAAGCCTTTTGTTTCCTCTCTGCGCTCCGTTTCCCAGACAGAATGTCTTCAATGGTTTGGTTTGTAATTCCGTATTTTTTGCATGCACGTTCGACCTTGTCTGCGTATCGTTCAATTCTGTCACGATCTTGTTTAGGGATTCTTGAAGTTCTAGAATTGCTTGTTCTGCTTGACAAATATTCTCGGTCTGAGTTCTCCTCGGTTCTATAGGTGTCACAGGACGAGTTAGAGCCATTTCTGGCACTATCACCTCGATCAATGCCCTTGCAGCTTCCGGTACTCGAGAAGAAAGGTTTTACAGAATTGTATTCAGATTCACTGTCCGAATGCACCGGTATAGGCTGCTGAATACCCTCTTTATAGAATTTCATGGTCCCAGTACTCGTACGACTGCTCCCAAGTCTCTGCATCCTGGCACTTTCCGTGTCGGAACCAGGGTCACCGCACGACCCTCTGCTCCAGATGGAATGGCGCATTGGACGCCTTGATTCATATAGTCGCCGTTCTAATGCTGGTGATTCTTGTTCAGATGATGTGTCACCATTCGAATCCGATACAGCACTAGACACACTCCTCTGCGCTTCACGAGAATGTGGATGCCGCAACGCGGCGAATTCCATTTGCAACTTATTCATGTCGTATTACCACCGTTAGATATCTTATATGCCAACCCCTGCGTTCCCTGCTCCCATCTCAGGAGTTGTCTCTTCCACAAGTGTGTTAGCAATATTTGTCTGGTATCACTTGCCGCTTTACACAGATTGTTTTCTTTGTGCGTTATTGCGCCGCTTGACCTTAAATATTGCCAATGTGTTTCTGTCTTGAGCATCTTAGGCTCTTTTCAGCTCATGTGTATGTACGTATGAGGCAAAGCACGCTATATTGCTGCCTGGTGCATGGTCGACCGCTACAAATTAAGAATCTTCCAGTTGAATTAACAACTTCTAACACTGAATTCCAGTGCATACTGCGTGTAAGTGCCACCCTGGAGAAAATTCCTGCGTACACGTGGCTCAGCAATCTCTACATAGCAGCAGGGGTTGACACTGCACAGCCGAAATCATGCGCGCGGCCGCGTACATAAAAGTAAGCACGGCATACGAATAGCGCATTACAAGATACCTTCATAGGTATCGCATGCTGGGCGTATATATCACTAGTGTTTAGCGTGAGATGCAATCATGACTCTGTATGGCGGCACAACATTAGATTCCGACAATTACATTACACGACTAATAGTCCCAACTAGTAACACCTCCCTTTAGGTGCTGTCTTTTCAATATAGTTAAAAACGTCGAATGCTATTCCTCCTGTGATCATATGGGTTTGGAAGCACCGCACAACACGGTTTTGCATTGCTGCTAGCATTATAATGTGTAGTTTAATGTAGCCAACATTATTTGAACATTGCGTATTTGTCCCATTAGGTATTTGCCTCGAATGTATGCGCGAGCCATGGAATCCACCTATTGGCTGTGATGGTGAAATCGTACTTACGATATGTGCTGGATGACAGCTTCGGCACGGTGGCTTCCAAATCATGCCGTAGTATTTTGCCTTTATCGCAGGATATTGTAATTGCAGGTATGTTCACCTTTACTAGTCTCTGCCTTTCCCCGTGGTTAATATTTGTGTTTATTAAGTTGGAATACAAGTCTTTATACCACTCATTACATAACCTATCGCGTATGGTGGTAGGCTTAGTACATATGTAACCATATTAGTATGATTTCGTTGACGTCGCAGGTTTCACAACAGGTCATTCTGCCGTTTAATTACTTGTATCACCTTCGTGTCTATTTGTTGTATCATGCGATTGACCAATTTTGCTGTATAACGCGTTTAAGTTGCCCTATCTACTATTGTCTTCCCCGTCTAACTGATTGAATAGGTCGCGATGAGACGCTCAGTGTCTGGAACTGCCGCATTGGGGAGGCTAAGATCCACCTCGAATGCAAGCTCAGCGATACTCAGGCACAATCTGTTGTGACTTGCTTCGTTTACTGTGATGTTCCTCAGCGATGGATATATGTTGGCTACGGTGACGGCTCCATACGCCGTTTCGAGCTGGGCACCTCCCTCAGTACGGAGTTTCGATGTGTGATAAATGAGGACTTCACTTTGCATGGCCATCGGCATGCAGTTACATGCATGGTAGTGAGCCCATCGCACCAGTTGCTTGCATCTGGGTCTCAGGACTGCAGCATTATTTTGTGGGACACTTCAGGTGACCTCGGTTTGTTTAAGCTTGAGGGCCACAAGAATGAAGTGACCGACCTGCGTTTCTTGAGGCACCATGGTGGTTCTGAGGCACGTTTGAAGTCTAGGAAGGTGACCTTAGAGGGTTACTCTACCAAGGGTGGTGACGACATTTTGGGATTCTTGGTGAGTATTTCCAAGGATTGCATCATTCGCGTGTGGGACCTCACTTCACAGATTTGCATCCAGACTGTCATTAGTTCCACCTCTGAGCTGTACGGATTGGCCGTCAACATGGACGAGGTGAGTTAAAAGCGCTGGTTTATGTGTATAAGATGTCAGACTCGTTTTTACGTTAGCGGCATCGAGAACCGCCTCCGTTGCTTCAAGCTTGACATGTCAGGCGCTGAGAAAGACGCTAACTCTCCCTACGAGATCCCTTTGTATGCGAAAGAGCTACCTTCTCTGAACCGCCCTGACGCTCATGGTCGTTGCAGACGTCTGTGCATCATGTACCCTGTCATCACAGATGACCGATCTGTGGTTCCTAGCAAATCCAACATTGAAGAGCATTCCTCTGAGCCATGGGAAATTGGACACAAGGGTTTGATGTTGTGCGTAACTGGTCACGCAGTATCTTTCTATCGTCTGTTCGATTCTAAGGAGGCAGCCAAACGCAAGAAGCGTCGCCATAAGAGGGTCCTCGAGAAGCAGAAGGCGCGTTGCAACAAGCTTCGTGAGGCTGTAAAAGCCACTGGGCGCCTCATTGACACGGAGTTTGACAGCATAGAATCCGAGATATCGCACCTTGAGTCCCTTCTGAGTGGCGTGGCGCCAGCTGAATCGTCTGACGTGATAGACCAATCGGACTCACGGGCTGAAGAATACGTTGCGACGGACGAGATTGGCTATATGTTCGTTGTGAATGTGTTTGACCGTGTGGCTGCTTTTGAGGTATTTAACTACGGTTTCGCGGTTGGGCATAGCAACAATAAAGTAAGTGTTTGGCGTGTACAGCTTCCGAAGTTGCTGTCGCCCAAGACCATTGACGATGATATGGAAGGTCTGATTTCCCTTTGCGAGCGGGTCCACATCCTTGATAGTGCCGGCCACCCTAATCCCATCGTTGGGCTTTCAGTGTCGCCCAATGATATGATGATGATGTCCTATTCCTCTGACTCGGTGAGGGTGTGGAATTCTAGAACTCACAACTGTGTGCGTACATTTGATTGCAAGTCCGTGACCTGTGCTTATTTCCTCGCTGGCAACAAGCACATGCTTGTGGGTACCGGTAGCGGTGAGTTGATGGTGTTGTACCTCGATTCCTGCGAGGTGCAGGGTGTGTACCGCTTAGATCCAGATACTTCTAGACGTTCTTCTGATTTTGACGTGGTATGCATGCACGAGCACCCTAGTCATGCTACCTTCGCCGTTGCCTTCCGCGATCGTCGCGTGAGGGTCTTTGAGTACATTTTGAAAAAGAACGGCTCAACGGAAGAGTTGTCTATCGGTGAATTATCAGCGACATCGGTTGCCGACGACCCTACTGACATTAGGTACTCCCCGGACGGGAGGGTGTTGGCTGTGGCGTTGCATAACAACACGATCCAAACGTTCTACACCGACTCCATGAAACCGTTTCTGTCGTTATATGGCCACAAGCTCCCAGTGACGTCTATAGACATTTCTTCTGACAGCACTTTGCTGGCGTCCAGTTCATTGGACAAGACTGTGAAGATTTGGGGGCTCGACTTCGGTAACATCCACCGTTCCCTGCTAGCTCATTCCAATTCCGTGCTCAACTGTCGGTGGATTAACGATACGCATTACCTGGTCACAACTGGTCTGGATTCGGTAATCAAGTTGTGGGACTGCGATACGTACAATTTGATCTGCCAGCTGCGTGCTCACCGTTCCGCAGTGCGCTCAATAGCGCTGAGCAGCGACACTCACTTTTTCATCACGGCATGTATGTTTCTATTTATTTTGATATAATTTGTTGTAGCTGACAACAGTACAATTCGTCTGTGGAAGCGCAGCGACGAGCAGATTTTCCTTTCGGAGGAACGTGAGAAGGAGCTGGAGATTCAGTTAGAACACGAGGCTGTCCGTGATGATCTCAACCAGGCCATTCCTGTCGATAAGGACGCTTTGGCTAACAAAGCCACACGGAAAACCATGGAATCAGTGAAGGCCACTGAGCAGCTGATGCAGATAATCGATGAAGCAGAAGAGTACCGACTGGCGCTGGAGGACCACTATCAGCGTCTCGAAGAGATGTCAGAGATAACCTCAGGTTCCCATGCCTTGTCCAAGTACGGCACCCCCGATATGAGCGTGCCGAAGGAGCCCGAAGCTCCATTGGAGCTCTTCAAACGAACTCCCACGGAGCACGTGATGATGGCTGTCAGCAGTTTGAATCACAGCGTGATCCATGAGGTTCTTATTGCCCTCCCCTTCATTTATGCTGAGAGGCTACTGAGCTACATCGTGTCTAGTTTGGAGGCTTACAAAGAGCAATGCTGCAAAGGCATCGTGAATCTCCACAGCATTGAGATTGCATGCAAAACTGCGCTCATACTGTTCCAGATTTACTTTTGCCAGTTTTACGCCTTGAGGCACCAGCGCCCTTTAATAGCGCGTATGGAGAAGCTTCTTCCGTGGGTTCTCCAGCACGAAATGGTATGTTATCGATTTTAAACCTTATTCATGGTAATTCAGGATCGAATGCGTCATAACAAAGCTGCTTTAGAGCATCTGAAGACGATTCTGGACGCGGATTCTCAGAGCAAGCGTTTGCGAAATGCCTAGGTGTGCTTTGTGTACGCTAAAACACGTTCGTTTAACAATACAGGCAGCTTAAAATGCTTCCAGTGACGTTAGGCATGGGTTAGTGAGGAATGTGTGCCATTTGCGTGTGTCTGATATGCCGACACGGTTTAACCGGTATTATATGACCATCTCGTATTCCGTATCGTTATTTACCGACACATTACTACCTGTAATTATTCTGCGTCACGTCTCGAGTATGTGGCTGTGATGTACATGGGAGTACATTGTTGTTTTGCGTGGCATTTGAGGCGGTGCTCATGGCTCCCCTTTGTGAGTGGGGATTCGTCGTTTATGCAGACATTAAACATTCAACAGCGTTATTATAAACAATACCGTATAGGTTACAACTACCTTTATGACTTGACTCTCTGTTCGTCGTCCCCTGTTCGACCTGTTTCACAAGTGGGTGTGCGATATATAGCGTTGTGTTATAACTACCTGCTGTCTTCCACATCTGTCGAAGCACATACACCTATTTATAGGGCAATTCCGTCTCGTTACCCCTATTGCCAACGTAGGTAAGACAGCAACGACCGAAGCTTATTTCTGACAAGTTGCATGGTGACCTCTGAAGCTTTTCTTGAAGTTTTTCCTTGTCTTATGCTGATTTCAGACAACTATAGAGTTGTTTATTGTTGATATAATTGGCAATGTCTGGACTGTAGACTGCTTACCGTCTTTCCAAGTTTTTTGTACCCCTTCATCTCCGTAGGACAAGATGGCAAGGTGTCCGATTACTGATAGAGGCAACTCTGCCGAGAGTAATCCCTTCCGTGTGGAGTTAAATCTCAACCGTCCCAGAGCTACTTTTCGCGACATTCTTAGGGTATGCATCATAATACTTTCTCTTGCCCATATGCGCTCAGATGATGCGCCCCTTCTACTGGCCAGGGGCTTCCACTGACCCTGTTCACAAGAAGTTTATCTTACGTCTTTTCGTGTACATGGCTATTGTGCTTTTGTTTTGCGCCAAGGCTGCGAATCTTCTTGCACCGCATTTCATGGGTATGACGGTAACGAGTCTTTCGCAGGGCAATAGGGAGGATACCATAAAGTATCTCATCATTACGGCAGCTATGTACATGTGTGGCACGTCGTGTGATGAATTGCGCAACGTGTTTTATGGCTATGTAAGTTTTTTGGCTCCTGCCTTTGTTCAATGCCGTCGCAGGTCCAATGCACCGGGCTTACTACCCTCGCGCTGTCAATATACCAGCACTTGCATTCCTTAAACTATCAGTGGTACGTCGAGAGCAAGAGTGGAGAAGTCATTCGTTGCATGTAAGTGTTCTTGCAATAAATCACTGCATGTATTGCCCTTGATCATATTAGTGGCACTTTAGCAATGATTCTAGGCGTTTATATTGCAGCTTCATTCTTCTACATTTAGTACAAAGTGCCGCTACCTTGTTAGTTCGCGTGGCAGGGATTAGCCCCGTCTCCATGCTGTCTAAACATTTGTCATAATTTTCAGGATTCGTGGCATTGAGTCGATGCGCGATCTCACGCGTTACGGTGTGTTGTTGCTAGTTCCCACAATCATAGAGTCGGTTGCCGTTTGTATAGTCTTCGCTTTGTACTTCCGCATGTTGTGGTTGACTGTGACAGTGGTGATGGGTCTGTGTATATATATTGTGATGACAATCGTCGTGACTAATTGGCGCAATGCAACTCGCAAGGCGCAGGTTCAGCGCGACAATGAGTTGCACAACATTTCTAACGATGGGCTGAACAACTTCGAGACGGTGAAGTACTACACCAACGAGAAGTATGAGGTGAAGCGTTACACTTATGCGGCTCGTCAGCATGAGCTGTGCCACTGGCGTGTGTTGAAGAGTCTGAGCATGTTGAACGTATCTCAGGAGGTTTTAAAGCAGACTACTATGGTGCTTTGCCTTTATTTCAGTGTGTTGGGAGTGGTGGATGGAAGGCTGGCCGTTGGTGAGGTTGTTGCCATCCAGAACTATCTGTTCCAAGTATTCCGCCCGCTTTACATTTTGGGGACTATGTACTCTACGATGTGCAATGCGATTGCGGGGATCCAGAGTGTTGCGGATTTGATGCAATGCAGGCCCGATGTGGTGGACAAGCCCGACGCGTCGGAGCTTGTCTTGGACGTGGACAGCGCCAGCAAGGTGCCAATGATAGAGTTCAGGAATGTATACTTCGCCTATCCTTCCATAGGCGCGTCTGCAAGTGGCGGCATGATTCGCGACATCAATATCAAGGTGCCCAAGGGTCACTCTCTGGCCATCGTTGGGAGCACTGGCAGCGGCAAAACCACCATAGGGCGTCTGTTGTGTCGTTTTTACGATACTCACCGTGGGAGTATTTTGGTTAACGGCATTGACATAACTGATGTGACCCAGCATAGTTTGCGTCGTTCCATCGGTGTGGTGTCTCAGGAGACCGTGTTGTTCCATACGTCGATTCGTGACAATATTCGTTACGCCAAGCTTGACGCAACCGACGAGGAGGTGTACGAGGCTTTGAAGCAGGCGAGTCTCTACGACCGTGTGATGTCTTTCCCCGACAAGTTGGACACCATCGTCGGCGAACGTGGCATGCGTCTCTCCGGCGGTGAGAAGCAGCGCGTGAGCATTGCGCGTTGCTTCTTGAAGAACCCGCCGATAATCATTTTGGATGAGGCTACGAGTTCGCTAGATTCCAAGACGGAAGCCCAGATCCAGATCACATTGGGTTCGTTGTTTCACAACCGCACTGTGCTGACCATCGCCCACCGTCTGAGCACCATCGTCCACTGCGATGCTATTTTACTGCTTGAGAATGGCATAATAAGGGAGTACGGCAGTCACTCCGATCTGTTGCATTTGAACGGCCTCTACAAGTCCATGTGGGAGGCCCAGCAGAGTTCTCCCGAGAGCACCATGCCGGAGGTGATCAGTCAGTGATAATGAGCGCACTGCACAACTTCGTGCGTAACAACAATGCAGACACTTTGGAGCGCGTTCTTCAGGGGGCTTTGCGTCTGCGTCAGAGGGAAGAGCCTGATGCTTCAGTTTTAGCGCCTAGTTTCGTGGATAAGAAGGACGTGCACGGAAGGTAACTATACTGCTGACACACAGTCAGTTACAGACATAACATATGTTTTAAACACTCTTAATTATTCTAAAGTTTAACTGTTTTATCAGAACCGCGCTTCACATCGCAGCGTACACCGGTTAGCTGGCATTGCATCCTCGTACACATCGTGAAGGTAACCTGGGCATTGCTAAGCTCCTGCTTAGGTTTGGCGCATCTCCCCAGGCCGTTTCACAGGACTGTACGACAGCTCTTCACTTCGCATCGCAGCAGGGTCACGCGGAGCTGGTTCGCGAGGTAAGTTGGCCTATGAGCGTTGACACCCCTCAGCTATGCCGCAAGGGTGCTGGCGCTAACGCGAAGACCTCTAAGGCATGGATGACCCCGGTATGTATTTCTATCGTGCACAATATTTTGTTTCAGCTACATTTCGCGCTTTCTAAGGGCCACGCGGATGTCGCATTTGAACTAGTGAAGCGCGGTGGGTTGCTCTTTTACGTATGAAACGCACTCGCATCGTGCAGGGGCGAATCAAAAGTACAACAAGAAAGGTCAGCTTCCCTTTGATCTGGCGTCGCAGGGTACGCTTTCGCGTTTGTGCGACCTTTTGGGTGAGGAGCGTTTCAGTCGTCTGAGGGACGACATTCTCGACACTCAGAAGAGCGTGAAGCCAGCAGTTCCTTTTTACAATCGCAAGAAGAAGGTAAAGAAGTCGGAAGCCGGCGTTCTTTGTGGAGAAGGCCCGCAAGATGTGCAGGAATCTTAAGACAATGGACTCTGTGCCTCTTTAAGTCTCATAGGCTGATTGGCTTTACTCCCGGCCAGAGCCCACAGGGGTAAATATACCCACACACGTCTACAGTGTTTTGTTCACAAAATTATGAGTAATTTTCGTATAGTACATAGCATAGCTCGATGGGGGTTTCCGCCCCGATGGTGGCTTTGTTGCTTCTGGCCTATTCAGCAGTCCAAAACACCACCTTTTCGAGTGTGTCCAATATCTGTTGGACTTTATTGTGGGCTGATAAGCTCGCTCCAACTCCTAACTGTAGAACCGATGGGCGCGCAGCTCTAAACTTCAGTAGAGCCTGAATTTACCTGGTACCAGCGACTCATCTACCATGGTGGAACCGAGCAACAGTGGCACTGATGAGGCACATGATGCCGTTCGTACTGCCCCTTTGCTCACCTTTAACAAGAATGTGGAGGACTACCGCAAGGTCTCCCGACTCTTCGACTCGGTATGCATCTTGTTCCCTGTTTTAACCTGTTTTAGACCAAGATGGACATAAACACATCTCTACCTCTCAAGAACAAATGGGTTATTTGGGAGCAGATCGTAAAGAAGGATGACCAGCGTCATGCCAGTGACTACAAGGGCCACACGAAGCCCCTGGTCTCTTTCGACTCCGTTCAGGTTTGTTGGAGAAGCCTGAAGTTGTAATTAACCGCCAGAGTTTCTGGAACCTGTGGTTCAACATTCCCCAGCCGAGTGAATTGTCTACCACCAAGCGCCTGGCTAGGGAGTGCGTTGATGGGACCGAGCATTTTGTGGACGCCATTATGCTCTTCAGGTATGTATTGCTAGCGCTTTAGTTTATCATGAGTATGCTCCCTACAAAAGTTTCATTGCCCAGCTATATTGGAGTTTATTGATGAGGTCGTAACTTTGTTTTGGGAGAAACCGGTGTTACCGTGATAAGCCGTTCCTGTTGCGTTGTTGCTTGTGCGCTGTTAGGAGGCTCTGTGCATGAATTTTCAGGCAGGACATCCAGCCTATGTGGGAAGACCCGTTGAATCAAGATGGTGGCCACTTTGACTACCGCTTCAGGCCGAATGACGTAACCCAGCTTACAGTAGACGAATACTGGAACAACATTGTGTTGGGTCTTGTCGGTTCCAGTATTCCACAGGGCGAGTTCATTAATGGTGTCCGTCTGGTATGTATTGTTTCCTATGTGCAATTCAGCTATGTACAGGTTGACAAGCTGGCGAGCAAATACCCGGTTATTCGTATAGAGGTTTGGTTCAAGAACCTTGGGGAGTCGAACGACGCAACTCAGCTCATGAAGTCGATCGGAACCTGCATGGCTCGACGCCTGGTATGTTTCCGTTGTGTGTGTTGGCATGATTTTCAGGACGGGTCAGTCGGACCCATTCCTAAGGGCGACTTGAAGTGGCACTAATCACATCATTTAGCGGATAACCATCCATTAAAATGTCACATAAATTTGTACACGTGAAAAGCGATCTCTATGTCAACACGTTAGCCTTCCACGCCCGGCGCGAGGCGCTGCTTGCCGGCACCGTTTCCGGTGAGCTGAAACTGTAGGTTGAGGTGTGCCTGCGGCATCCCATTATCCTGTAGTTACACGTTGAACGGCCTCGAGGGCGATCTCGAAGTCATCTGGTCTAATCAGAGCGCCCACCGCAAGTCTGTTCGCAGGGCCTGTTTCTTCGAAGACGGACACGGTAGGGAGCCGGGCAGGCAAGCATATTGATCCTTAGACATTGTTGCGGCCTCTGCGGACAAGAAGCTATCCGTGATTGACGTGGAAGGCAACCGTGTTAAGTGGTACGGCAAGGGTCACAAGTAGGTTGTTGCGTAACAGCTAATGTTTCTTCATTTTACCATTTAGGGACGGGATCAGCACGTTGTGCATCGTTGACAAGCACACCATCGCAACCGGTGCTGACGATGGCGAGATTCGGGTAAGCTATCAAATATGGCCGATAAAATGCCCACTTACAGATCTGGGACACCCGCCTGGATAGCACGGCCTGCCGGTCAAAGGTGAGTGAGTTCATCAGTCCAATTTCGGGTATGTTCGACGGACCTCCACTTGGGTTGGTATATGTTTGTCAGGGATCATGGTGGGCAAAACCACGGCGGAGCTGTTGGCCATTTCTGACGGCCAGCTGGGATGCTTTGACCTGAGGAGGGGCAAGGTATCGCTTCAAGGAATGTCGGACAATGTTGAGGACGAGCTCCAGTGCTTTGTACCGGCTAAGGGTATGAAGAAGGTCGTCTGTGGGAGTAACACGGGTAATTTGTGTTTATTTTCCTATGGCCACTGGGGCGACCTCAACGACAGGGTGGATGTGCACCAGAGCAGCATAGACAGCATTGTTGCGTACGACGACGACACTATATTAATCGGTGGAGACGATGGTGATATTCATGTTGTATCAATCCTGCCAAATGAGGTGAAGGGTACGTTTCGCGCCTCTCTATCCCCGCTATCCTTCATACAGGGCATCTGAAGCCCAGTGTTCATTTGGGTTTTGCCACTGCCAGCACGGATTCACTCTGCTTGAGCACCTCAGGAGCTTATTTGGGTAAGTTTCGCTGTTCTATCGTCTAAAAGCAGCGCAGCGTTCGTCGCCGACTTTGATCACATCTGCGTCATGACTACGGAGAGTGTTACCGGTGTTCTAGAAGGTGAGGCCGAGGAGGACAGTTTCTTTGGTGACTTGTGAGATTATTTGTAACGTTTTGCGTGGGGCAAACGTTGACGTCATAGTGGAATGCGTGGTCTCTAAGTGTAGACCATCGCAACGGGCTATATAATTACGGCACAACTCAACTACTCCTTCAGCAATATAATTTAATCGCATTTCCACCCCCAACTAACTATAGTTATCAATTAGCCAACTAGGGCCACCACATAGCTCACGCCACAATTAACATCACACTGTCATGTACAATGTTGTGTGTTGGCAGGTGTTACATTGACAATCCCCAGCTCATGCATTCGATTTTGTCAAGTATTCTACCAAGCATGTTCTGCATTTCTGTCTTGTATGTGAATCTGTATGCGGTTTCGATAGTTTTCTTGCACTCTTCTATCAGCGAATGCGCGACGCGTCCATCTGAGCACTCCAGGAATAGGTGTAGCGTCTCCAGCACTCCTAATGTCACCACATAGCTTGGAGAGGCACCCCTATGTGACATTTCTTTCTTCAAGTGATTTTCTGCTGCTTTAAGAATGCGCATCACTGCCATATTAGCTAGTGGAGCAAACTTGTTTATGTCTTCCTCATGTTTAGGGGCATAATGCTGCGACACCCCTGCCGAATGGTTGTTTATGAGGGTACCACTTGTCAAGACATTCGTGTGCCATCCTGGTGCTATTGCAGATGAGATTGAGCCACCGCCTGCTGGGCTTCTCGGATGCAACGATTGAGCGTCTATTTCTTCCACCAGCTTAGCTGGCTCTGCGGCGTGTTGCGAATTCTTGCGTATGTCGTTGGAAGACTCCGCTGTCGATCTGATGAGGTCTTGCTGACGTGGAAGTAAAGTTATTGGTTTGACTGCAGATTTTATAGGCAACATCAACGTGATATCATCGAGCGTGTCGACCCGCTTACGTTGGTGGTATGAATCATGGGAAACCACAACGCCTACAAACGGTTTCAGGCAGCTTACATTGTTGAGAATACTGCGAGACAGTTCTCGATATGTTTTGTGCCTGCTAAGACGCTTAGTAGCGCACTGCATACACATGAGCATTGTGGCGTGTTGGATGGTGCTATATTCGTTATCTGTTACAGCCGCGCAGAAGTGCTCGAAAATTTCATCAGGGCTTCTCACAGCTAAACACAGGAGGCCAGCGTAGACCAGGTGTTGCGTTGTTTCTAGATTAATATTGCCATGCTGATCTGCAAATATATCCAAGGGTCCCTCGTCCACTCCCTCTTCCTTGACGGGCGCTCCCAGCTTCAAACTCCTCCTAAGGTCGGCCAGCGCATCTTCATACTGTTCTACATCACGCATCTTGAGTAGCAACTGCGCAATTGGCACCGCAAATCGTGACAACATCGGTTCGCTTTTCTCGATCACACCGGGTAGATATAAGAGCGTCTGCACCACCATTTCTCTTTTTTGGAGATTGGACATTTCTCGCGGTTTGTTTATAGCGTCGTTAAACATTTTCGATGGTTCTACATCTCCTACTACCGGTATTCCACATAGCCGTTCGAAACACTGCTGTATATGGTGTGGCGGATCTGTCCACCCTTTTCTAGTTGCTGGTTCCACCGCTAAGAAGTCCGGCACTGGTACATCCTTGAATATTTCGTCAACTAAAGTGTCCAGCTGTTTCTTGTCATATCCAGATTCATCTTCAGTTTCATGTGGCCCTGAGTGCTGTTTTTTTTCTGGGGTCATATTGGTACTTGTCGAAAGGGGTTGTTCACCTGACGGTTTGTGTTTCTTTTCCATAACTACATCGGTTTCTACCGCCAGGTTTCCGCTGGCACACTGTATAGATTCGTCGTTTTCAATCGTTTGTACGATGAAAGGGTTCCGTGCAGCCCGGAGATACATCAACTGTTCGTTATCTAGCGCCTCTGTCGAGTCGAACTGTATTGCATTGTCACCTGCATGTCCCATTAGCTGCTCACGTTTTGTTTCCCACTTTGAGAGTGCAGTGGCCACGTACATGGCGGCGGTATTCAGGTTTTTGTTGAGTCTGCCGAGCCTATCGTTTATTCCATCACTCAAGAGAGTGGACATGCGTTCAAATTCTGGAGCCATAAGCATTTTGTCCACACAATAGAGTATGCCCATGAGTTTAACTATGCATGCGGCGATTGCAATATAGCATATCTTATAGCCATGGTCATCTTCCTCCCGTTCTGCCCATAGGAGGGAAAGCCTCCGCAGAAGTTCATAGCTGATATCACACAGTTCATCATGTTTAAGATCTGTTCCCATACATGTTCCTCTGTTGCATATGTCTGAAGTGTCTTTAATCCCTTCTGCAGCATGAGTTTCATGAGATTCTCCTTGCCGTGCGGTAGCATGGTTTGTTTGTTCATTATCCTTGGCCATAGGACCTACGGACGGTTGTTGCAACGTTTTAATTTGATCCTGCATGACATCTATTATCATGAGTTGGGCTTTCAACGGTAGATGAGAGGGGCTTCTCGGGTGGAAGAGCTGGATGAGATTGTCAGGTTCTTGGCCCACCAGTACTGATTTGAAGAATAACACCATGATGGCCAATGCCACGTTATAATCTCTTATGGACCTAAACCGCAGGTAGCAGCCATTTTCTGTACGTATGGGTTCAATTTTATCCGCCATTACCGTCATGGCACGTGAGCAAATTATGACAGTTGTGTTAGAATTTTTGAGGCGTCCCGGAGGCATTGAATTACAATCCATCTTAACATTGACGCTGACTGTTCGGCCCATATATGTTATAATGGTGCTCACTAGATGTTTAGCGAACCCACGTACATAGAGCCTGTTGATAACCCGTGCCGAGGCATGGCTATAATGGCACTCCATGGCCTCTCTGACCACCTCATATAGCAGTGTTGTGTTGTTTTCATCATGACTTGATCCCTGAAGTTTGTCCTCAAATTCTATCAGTCTTATGATATCGGCCACTACATGCTCTGTGTTATCCTTAAGTTTCAGGAGTTGTTTTATACGCTCTCCACCCTCCTTGAGATAGTGTATGTACCGCGATACATCGTCATTAACCTTCAATGACCAGGGGAATAGGCTTGTTACGACTTTCAGGTTGAGATCCATTATAGTATAATGCATTTGACCAGTTATATGGACATCACCTCCGTTTGTATCCGTTCGCAGATACTAAAGAAGGACTGATGTTTGGAAGCCGTTATCTAATCTACCATCTATGTGGCATATCACATTTACCCATCACCGGCCATGGGTTGGTTAGACAAGCTTACATTTCGAGCGTTCGCTGTCCTCGTGTTTGTTTGCGAAGCAGCAACACAAGACGAGTCATTAAAACATCAAAGCACGCCCAATTGAGTGTTTAGTTGATATGCTGTATAGATGTGTGGTAAGTTGGCTAGCTTTATTGTGTTCACCTCTGCAGTTTTCCAAGATTCCACACTGCGAGGAAAATTCCCGACTGTAACCAGAACAGCTCGAGACCCCGTATTGCAGAACTTTACACAATATATTTATAACTGTTGTAACGTCGTGTCTTTTAGGTTATCTGTGCGCGCTGAGCGCCATGTGCGTATGTGTCAAGTAGTCATCTACCGAATAGCCTATGTCGAGCTAATCCGTTCGACAATAAGTTCACAACTTATTACCTTGGAAAACAGCATTACATCAAGCGGCATCAGCTCGAATGGTTGCATATCGCATTGTTTTTGGTTGTGACCATCTGCCCGGACTCTGCTTATAATGTTTGGTGGTTTCAACGACCACGACGCCTTTGGCGCCAACTGGAATCTCGATGAGATCCAACAGCGTAAGTGATTGTATATCTATGGCTATTGCTGTCGTTTGTCCATGCAAAGGTTGTTTATTCCATGCAATTGCCGTTGTTACAACTTTATCGTGGATTCCGTGTTTGACGGGCTGTCTGTTATGTTTGGCGTTATGAATACCGAGTTTGGTGCCTATATTTTGTATATTCACTAATATGACGGCATAGTTGATGACATAACTGCGGGTGGATTTTTGGAAGAGGACCCTGGTATTACAAATGATGACGCTTCGCCTCAGAAGGAGAAGTTGGCAATATCCAAGCAGGCCATGATGCCCGTGAAGAACAGTATGTGTACCACTTGCATGCGTGTCACGTCTGTCGTACAGGTATGATTTACAACGCTTGGAAACAGGAGACATCATACATCCAATTCTTCAACAAGTCCCCTGACGTTGTGAAGATAGTGGGCCGCCTGGTTGCTTCCCACAGTTCTAATGAAAGCACTCAGTTCCTCATTGACGATGGTACTGCGCGTATTCCGTGCATTTATGTCCACCCTAGCGACATGACTTCGTTTCGTCGTCGCGAGCTTGCGCAGGTGCAGAATACCACTCGCATGGTTGTTGTTTACGGCAGCTACAACCCGATGTATAGTGTTAAGTGCCCGGCATTGTTAATTTTCAAGATTAGGGAGGTGCATTCTCACGACGAGTTCGCTCTTCACGAATTAGATGTGGTTCATCTGATTATGCTTAACGAAAGGGAGGGCCACGGCATGGACGTAACTGACATGAACACAATTCTGCAGAATTATGACGTGAAATGTGCGGATACTGCACGTTCCGACACGTCTGCTGCGAGTGCTCAGGTTCTTAACACCGCCATGGTAGGTGTTTTAATTGTTTTCATTTTGGCTTATGCATGCACAGGGAACAAATGGTCCGTTAACCCTTATGAAATATGTTGCTTTGCTTCTGGCTAACGAGACTCGTAGCGGCAACCTCAACGGTCTTCACATAACGGAGATTACCCAGCGTTGCAAGCAACAGCGCAACTTCCAATGTAGGTTACACGTATGTCACGTCATTTCCCACAGCTATATCGGAGCAACACGTGAGGAAGGTTTTGGCCGAGCTAGAAAAGGACGCGACGGTGTATCAGACCCTGGACGCCAACACATTCGCCTCGACGGACGCTTAAGCGTTTCTTATCAGTGCGTCCACAGCGTGCTTATAGACGAATGCGGCATTGGTAGCGATTTTCCGCCTTATGGACAGTATACCTCATTTATTCCCACTAATGTGCGTAAAGTCATTATATGTACCACAGCGTGTACCGCTTCGTGGCGTTTTGGCTATTTTAGACAGAATCGCTGTGTACGTGTTGCATTGCAGCTTCAGATAGAATGTGTCGCACATATGGTAACATACACTATGTTTCATACCCCCAATAATATGGAAATGTGTCTTGATGTTTAAGAAGTGCCTGCCATCTGATGTGTGATGTTTGCTTCGCGATGTGCGGTAATGTGTATGATGCATTAGCAGCGGTGGAGGGAGTTTAGCGTGCAGAATGTCTGTCTAATCTTCCAGAGCACCAGCTATATTGCAGTTGTATATATTAGGATGGGCTTAGTACCCCTGTTCCGCTCTACACATTTGCCGTCGTAAACTCTAGACAAGCGCTTCAACTTGGGCGAGAGTCTATGATGACCGGCAGCAGCAATGGTGGTGTTGGATCTCACGATGGCAACGCCTGTGCAGCGTCTGAAGAGCGACTATGGTCTCCCATCGACCCGTCTGGGCTACTGAGGTCTTGCTGCGGATGTAACAAGCCTGACCTCCATTCACAATTGGTGTTCAACCACAATCCTTCTGAGGTTCTGAGGGTTACGGGTAACAATGGGCCACTGCCTAGTTCCACTGTGCATGTTGTTCCCACTGGTGAGCGCATCGTGTTCCCCCAAAGTTCCACCGCCGTTTGTCAGCGCCTTGTGGATTCTCAGCTGAGCACAAATGGCCCCGGAAGCGGGTCGAGTGACACCACTCATCGCAAACTGGTTGCCAATAGAGGCAGGGGTGACGTGGATGATTTGCATGATACTGGTGGTCATACTACTACCCTTGCGCCGTGTGAGACTGGATGTGGATACGATTCATCTGCAGAAGATGTGGATTTGCAGGGGCTGTTCGACAACATTACTGGGAATCTGCGAAGATTACCCCTTGTCAGCAGCGCGTGCGAGCTTTGCTGCAACAACTGCATGGTATCAAAGGATGCCGACATGACACTCCAGGCACGTGAACAGCCGTTCCCATGCCCACACTCGCTTTCACTCCGGCATACACCGGAAGCATACAATATGAAGATTTTTGACGATGCGATATCTGCCAAGGTCCCCCTGCAGGAGGTTTACAGGCGAGGTGCCGAGCCTCACCATTCTGTCGACGTCTACACGGCTAAGTTGGATAATATTTCTAAGCGAATACACCCCGCAGCATCGCTTCCTAGCTCTACAACTGTGTTTGAGAAAGCTGTCTTTGAGGACGGCCCTCATGTAGATGTGGACTACTTGCTGACTTACAGACCAGAGACTCTCCAGGGCGATGCCTACAACCTCACGGGGCCGTCCACGCACCGCATTGAGGCCTCCTTTGACACCGAGCATGTGGACGACGCCTTGCTTAAGAACCTGGACATCACAGTCTTGCGCAACGTTGCCTCACGTATTCCATCAAAATCGAAGGCGAAGGTTGACATAGCATCTCTGCTGGACGAGTTGACTGCTTCTAAGGCCGATGAAACCAAAGGGCAATTCAGCAGGGATTCAACCATCGCACTAACTGGCGCGGTATCTGATCGTCACGATTACAAACGTTCACAGTGGGTCTGTCCCAATGAATTTCGCGTTACCGGAGTCATGCGCCAGCAACCAAGGTCTGGTGCTTCTTCTCGTCGTTTTGAGTCACGTGACGGTACCTTTACGAGCAATCGCTTCAGTATTCAAGACAGCACTGCTACAAGTCGTGTTTTCAGCGCATATCCATCTCAATCGTTCGATATGATGCCCATAGCTCAGTTGCAGGCCACGGGCAGGGAGTTGTCCATCGACTCCAGTGATGACATGTACTACGACAACGATATGAGTTTGGATACGCTCATGTCCAAGTATCTTCGTTTGCGCAAGGATGCGGATTGTCCTGACTCCATTCGTAGAACGCTGAAGCATCTTATCTGCTTCCGTCAGAACAAGGACCGCCTTTACCTGAGACGCCGTATGGTGACGTCCGAAAACGGCCATGACACCTTAAGGCGTGATGCTAATATAATGTCGACGACGTTACATAATATTCTGAATCGGATTGGGTTTTACGACGCGACCGTCCACTCCACAGATGAGATTCTCAACATGGAGCAGCAAGGCAATGATGGCAACTGCAGCGAGTACACGTATTCAAGTATCACGGTATCGAGTTACCAGAGTTTTTACGAAAGTGTCTTCGCTGCTATTGATTCCCGCACTATCGCCCAATCTACGACGCTGGATTTGCATGATAATATGGTGGATATATACGGTATTTTGACGGTATCCGATGAGAACCGGTCGAAGATAATCCCTGGTGACCGTTCGGAGATGTATTGCGAGTTACGTGGTAAGGCATTGTATTTTTACTCTCTGAGGTCGTATGTGACAACAGCAGCGAAGTTGATTGAGGAGGAGCCTTCGATAATCCTTCAGCTTGACGAGTCATTTACTTGCGTCGGGTTCAACGACCGTAAAACTGGGGACTCGCTTCTGCGTGTAACTGGCGAGAGGTACACCATCAAGGGGCAGAAAGCCACGATAGATGATGAGCACGATGATCCCTTCGATAAGGCTGAGACCGGTGATGATGACAGTTATATAATGTATTTAAAGCTCTTCTCAAGCCACGATGATATATGGCGGTGGTACAAGGCTCTATCTGCCAGGTGCGTTTGTCAGTTTTAATATGCGCCATATTCTTGCAGGTCCAAAATACGTTCGTTTCTTTCGCTTTTGGAGAACGGGCATCAGCTGGTTCCATACAACTGGAATATCTACTTCATGCTATACCCTAAGCTCATGGAGCTTGATTTATCATGTCTGACTTTTGACGTTAAACTTGAGAGCCGTATAGTGGGAAATTACGTGACGCCACCCATTCGGCGGCTGATATCATCGCGCCGCGATATAAGTGACTTGGAGCTTGTGGACTTTATTTCTACGTGGTGCATGGAAATCGACACGCTTGACTTGTCTGGCAACGTTTTAACTCTTAATGAATGCGGCCCCGTCTTTGTTGATTTCATACACAGGGCGAAGGTGCGGTACCTTTGTCTGGACGATAACCCACTGAGCCCGGATGCGTTCGATCTGCTGGGAGGTCTGTTTTTTGGAGGTTGCCTCCAGACTCTGAGCATGCGTGGATGCCGTCTCTATGACAAGGTGATCCCTATGTTGAAACAGCTGAACCAAAAAATGGATGTCAAGGACAGATTTTTCGTAGACCTGCGCGATTGCACTGGCTCTGATGACACCCTCCATTTCATAAAGTCGTACCCGTTTAACCGCGTGAAAGTAATATCTCTACCGTCACATGCCGTTTTCCGGGAGATGTACATGGAATGCTTCGTTGACAGCAAGAGTGTCCCGGACATTTATGCCTTGGGCACGACTTTAGACGGCCGTCTGCTATCAGCTCGATCGTTGGGTTTCCAAAACCCCGTGAAATGGTTGAGATCGAAGCAGGACAGCGGTTTTAGGATCCCCTTTTGCGGGTTTTGCCGTAGCAAATCGTTACGGTATACGCTGGACAATGACTATCTGTTTTACGAGTACAAGATGCCGTACCTCGTTGGGTACAAACAGGATAGACACCAGAAATCTCGGGGCAATAAGCCCCGGCGGCCCCAAATCGCACAAATTCTGTTCGTCACGTCGTGTGCCATTGTCTTAATGAACGACTTGCGTTGGCTCAAGGTGAAGGGCCACCCCCCCAGGTCTGCCCATCTTGCAAATTCCAAGACCCGAACCGTTTTAATACGTGCTTACACGGATAATTCCACGCGTCGCTGGTTTGAAATCATAAACCGTACTATAGGCGGCATCCACTATGTGGAATACCTGAAAGGGCACCCGGATGTGACCCCATCCAAGCACATTCTTTCGTTCTGCCGTACACCTGACGCTCCCTACCTCGTGTTATACGATATTCCGTATGACCGTGAATTGTGGGTGGCATTTCTCCGTTGCCTAAATTCACAATCAGTTCTGCGAGTCGTTGATTTTTCCAACATGAAGCTCACTGAGGATAACTTGACTTTCCCTGCGCTACTGTTTGGCGGTGTTACCCTGGATCGTCTGGATTTCTCGTTTAACAATGTTAACCTCCGGAATGCGACTGCAACGATCTTCAATGCCCTCCTGCCGCCGTTGACGTGCCACACCTACAACATCAGCCACAACCCGCTGGGCGATTGTAAGCTTTCATCAGTGCTGTTCGTCGACGTTTGCCTAAAGGCCGAGGCTGTGAAAATCTGTTTTAATCATTGCGATCTCGGCGACGAGTTTTTGTCTCATACCCTTGCGCTGCTATCGCAGATCAACCATGGGTCTGATAAGCCTCGCCTTGAGCTGGTTGAGCTTGAGGGCAACCACTTCAGTGTCGAGCTCCTATGTGACTTTGTGGACACTTTAACGGAGACTTTCCCGTCGGTGATGTCCGTTCGGCTTTACGCTTCCGTGACTGCTCCCGAGCTCACCGAGGATATGATTTACAGGCATAAGATGTCGTTGTTGGATAGTTATTCGAGTCCAGAGCCCCTCTTTGGCCATTTCATACGCAAAACGTACGTGCAGAAGCCCAAGCGCACAACTCGGGAGTCTGTGGAGCGGCTTTTTCAAGAACGTCAGTGCTCCACTAGCAATGCGTCCGACCGAGCGACATCAAACCAGAATTGATGCGTATGATAGTTTGAGACACTTTAGTACGCTATTGATTGTGTTTTAATGTGTCGCGTACAAGTACATTAATAATGCCGCGGTGCAAATTGCGCATGCCTTGTGGCATGTCTGCACTGCTGCGTTAAACGTTAAATTGAGGCTGAGTTCACACACACTCTATATTATGCAATACATGTGTAGCATGTTCCATCATCGCATCAGTAGCATTTTAGATATCAGCTGTATGAGCGCACAGATGGCCCAAAACAATGTTGTATCGTTTTGTGAGCATAATTCACATCATATTGCACATTTACAATAGTTATAACAATAATGATGTTCCATACAGAAATATTAATTTTCAACGCATGCTAATTATATAAAACTGTGGAAGACCGCTGCAGGGGAGAATTTTCCTCATCTGACATCCAGACGAGCAATGTAACGAGACTACGGCGCATTTAACACAGGTTCAACGTTGAGTATGTTTGTCTATTAAAGATTGTTGGCTCCACGTGGCTCTTACAATTATTTTGTGCATGATTTAGCGTAGTCTGTACCCCAGTAAAAATTCAGTTTACAGTCGCCACCACTTTATACATTTGTTCAACAAATGACAATGGTACACTTGTCAAACATTTGCATCGAACGCGATGTTTTTCGACGGTTCGATCACACCCAAGAGGGTGGTAAGCCTATCTGGCGCTTCTGGCTTGTCTCGTAACGCGGGGGTAAGCCGCCAACGCTTCGAATTCCGTTCGGTCCTTCTGGAACGTGAACGTTCCAGCCGCAAGATACTCCAATTTTTTCGTTATGTGGCCGAACTGAAGCGCAATGTGTTGTCCCTTTATAACATTTTACCTTCGCTCATTGCTTCAGCTGAACGTTATGTGGACGAATTAACGACATCGTTGGATTTGGCGCGTGCTGTTAACCCTGCGACCACGCTCATCAGTCTTAATAAGGCTCTATTGGATGTCGGCGATGTTGCTTCAAGCTTCACATCGGTCGTCTCGCCTTTGTCTAGTTTATCCGTTGAGGAATCCGCTGAAGAAAACGATGGTATCTCCATTAATACATCACCTGACGGACCTAGGAGGTTTCCGGGAGATTGTAATACATGGAGCAAGACGTCTTCTGACATAGTTTCGTTGCATCCCGTCTGCCGGTTAATGCGTGTCGTTATCGCTCTTACGCGTTACGACTGGAATAAAGACTATTCAGAGTACGCCCTAAGATGCTTGAGCTTATTCAGAAGGTGGTGCACATCATCCCACAATGATAATTCCATGGAATTGATCATATCGACTCCCCTTCTCAAGGTTCAATTCATCATTTTATGCAGCAGGTTTCTGAGGATTTGGTTGCTTCCACTCGAGTATTCAATATTGACTCCTGCGGACCATGGCAAATTATCTGCTCCTTCAGGGCCAATTGACCCAAGCATGCCTCAGCAGCTGTTAGGCGAGATCTCTCATGGGCCCTCTAGTCACTATGGCTTCGGTTTAATGTCGTCGTCCTCCAGGTTGCCGGCGTCACACTTGCCTTCAATGCATTCTACCACCACGTTATCCGACTCTGTATACCTTAAAATGATCAGTGCCAACAGAGAAAGACTTTCACAAGGAAGGGGCGCGTATCCTTCATCTGCGGAGGATGCTCATTCGGATGCGGTTATAGAGGACATTATTCTATCTCCATGCACTACCCATTTGCATGTTACATCGACCCCGCTCTCAGAATGCGAATGTGATAAGGCGTACTACGTGGCAAAACTTTTTGGTCTATTATCACCTGATCAACGCCGCAAGTTTTGTGCGGATTATGCAATTATGGAAAAGTGGTACCCTGACATGTTTGGGCGCGTGTTGGCTAATTCTAGGGTCAACAGTGAGGCTTTTGGTTACCTGCTGGATATGGGCACATTGCTAATGGAGCTGTGCGACTCCAAGGCGGCTGCAATTCAGTTGTTCGTCAACAGCTGGGTAGTTCCAAAGCTCGAAGACAAGTTGTACGATGAGTCTGATCTTATTAAAGCAGCGTGTATGACTATGTCGCACAAGTTCCTGTATGGGCTGTGTTGTGTGGGTTGCAAGCCGCTTGCTAAGAGTTCGTCTGAACCCAGAGTTGGGGAGGAAAGCGATTCCGACAAGTCCCAACCGCAAAAGATTCGGAACATCACAAAACAGTTGGAGAGAACACTAAAGGCACACGTGCGAACGGCAGCTGTCTCGACTTCTCCTAAGTGGATGGGTGTGTCCGACACTCTGCAAATGCAGGTTAAAGCAATTTTGAATGCAGTAGATTTTTTACCTTTTACAAGAGCGATTACATGGTATACTGGGGAGGATGGTTCGTCATTATCTGCTAACACGGTTGAAAGTGATGATATTGGTTCAGCTGAGGCTCTTGAAAATTTGAGCACAGTAGATGTTGCATCAGTGTTTCACAATCGTGATATGCCTAAATCCGGCGTGGATAGTGTCAGAGGACCATTTACCAGGGGGTTTGCGTATGAACGTCTTTTTTCGAATATGTTTCACTTGATCTGGTGCGTCAACTACAGCATGGAGACGGCGACTACTAGGGATACAATTGCATCGGCTTTATCTGTCATGTTGTTGTGCGTACAATTTGCAAAGGCTTCAGAGCGTAAGACGTTCTGTGGCAACTGCCACGCATACAGGGACCTGTTGGGGCGCATTTTATATGCCTATCGTGCAGACGCATACATCGTGTTGATGATCGTGATGTTACTTGTTCCGTTGAGCCAATGGGATTATTTTACGACAGACATGGACTCCCTAGTCATAACTAATTCGAAATGTGCTCTAGAAGAATCGGACAGTTTCGTGGAGGACTCGTCAAGTGTACCTGAGATTGATGGCCACATTGCTAATTTACTTGTTTCCTGCCAAGTACCGTCAACTCTCAACAACCAATTGATGCAGCACTACACTACGTGTTGTGGTTCAAACTTTAGCCATTTCATTTCAAATGTTTCCGCCGATCACACCAACAACAGCACATTTTCCTACCTGTGGATCGTATTATCACTTTTGGTCAACTACTGTCTGAAGATCATGCACGATGCCGAGATAATAGGATACCATGAGCAGGTGGGTGTTTTTGACATGGACGGGGCGGTGTTTCTGGCAAATGCCCTGAACCGCTTTTACTGGCATGAAATACGTCCGCTCTGTCCCTCCAAGGACCGGTTCAATTATAAAGCTGGCGAGCACTTTCCAGGCAACCTTGTGTGTTCATGTGGCATTGAGGCTAGGATTAATCCCCTGTTCCATGTCTTTAAGGATAGCCCATTTGATCCTGCGTATTGGGGCACCTTGGCTCGTAAATTCAATGAGCGTTTCTTCAGGATTCCTGACCCCAAGAAAAGGTCACGAATCGTTTTTGACGTGGAGCGCGCTGTTTTGTCTCATTTGAAGAATAAGAATCTGGATACATCCATTTTGTCTGTTGTGGAAAACATCCCACAGACCGTGAGCTTTGAGACTCGTCTGCAGCTGTTTGTGCAGCGCGTGTCGCATGACAAATCCATGTACCGTAGCGAATACAACGAATTTTTCGACTTTGTGCTGAATGTAATTCGCCGCACCCACATAGTGGAAGATGGGCTTGCTACATTGGGTTACCTATCTGGTTTCCAACTGAAGCAGCCATTCAAGGTCATTTTTGTGGATGAAACCGGCGTTCGTGAGGATGGTATCGATGGCGGAGGTCTCTTCAAGGAATTTTTGATTTCGTTATGTAGCATAATTTTTGATCCTGCCTATGGCATTTTCGAGGAATCCCCATACGACCGTTCTTTCTCGCCGTCTCCTATCGCTTCACTTATTCATGAGGAGCACCTTACCCTGTTTAACTTTGTTGGGAAGGTGATTGGCAAGGCTCTTTATGAGCACATCCTGATTGAGCCGGTTTTATCTCCCATACTCCTCAATCTTATGCTCAAAATCCGCAACACCCTGGATGACTTCAAGTCTTTCGATCCCGTTCTGTATCGCCACATCACTAGCATGCGTGATATGACGGCTGAGGAGGTCGAGTCTCTCGGTCTGACTTTTACAATTGCGATGTCGTCACTGGACACCTCCGTGCAGGTTGACATCGTGGAAGGTGGGAGCAAAATCAAGGTCACTAAGGACAACCTAGAGTCGTTCATCTACAACTTTGCGGATTTCAAGTGCAACCGTGCCATAGAAGCACAATCGTCTGCGTTTCTGCAGGGTTTATCCTCGATAATTCCACTGGACTGGCTGAAGATATTTTCCCCAGAGGAGCTTGTAGTTCTAATATCTGGTTCAGCGGATGAAATTGACATCGATGACATGAAAGCAAACACCGTTTACTCAGGTGGTTACACGCATAATTCTCCGATTGTTCTTTGGTTCTGGGAGATCATGGTAGGTTTAATGCTATTGCGTCCCGGTTTAATGTTGTTCAGTCGAGCTTTGATAACGAGATGCGCCGAGCATTTTTGTGGTTCGTTACGTGTTGCAAGCGTGCGCCTTTACTCGGTTTCAAGCAGTTGCAACCGTTGTTCTGCATCACTCGCGACTCGGACACTGGTAACATGCCCACGGTTTCCACATGCACGAATCTGCTAAAGCTCCCAGAGTACTGCAGCAAGTCTGAGCTGAGAGCTAAGCTTGTGGCCGCCATGACAATGTGTAAGGGTTTTGGTATCGTCTGAGTGGTTCGCTTCACACGGACTGATCAGGTGCCGTCCGAAATAGGGGGTGGTCGCGATTGTTCTTTTCTAGTAACTACCAACTTTCGTGTATTACCGTTACATTTATCTATTTACTTCGCCTATATGCATGTACATGTATAATAGATCGATATCTGTTAAAGCACGGGTCGCTGTGTCAATGGTTTTTCCTCATTGACCTGGATATCCTTTTCCCCTGCTTCTCCCATGGTGACGCTGGCGATTTCATCCGGCTTAACGCCATATATCGTTACGAGCATTCGTTTTGCAATATTTGCCACTTCCGAAGGGCCATCCTCGCATACACGCCCTGCAATCAAGGCCGATCGAAGGATGGTGAGTAGATCCTTCTTGTCGTATACTGTCATGGAAAGTCCATCCTTCCTATCTTCCGCTGCCATGTCCAGTTGGAGTGCGCCACGCACTGCTGATGTCACCCGATGTACATAATGTTGGAGTTCTTCCGACGTGAGGTCGCAGCGTCCCTCGTCCCTCCATATGTGATAGGCCATGGAGTTATATAGTAAAAGGAGGTTGCGGTTGTTACATCGATCTACTAGATCTATGCAGTAGTTTAGCAATATTTTCGACAGCTTTTGTATACCGTTCGATTTCCTCGACCCCATGACGTTGCTGGGTGTTGAACCCTCCTTCAGTGGCAATTCCGTTGTGGCGTTGCTGTTGTCTACATCATCAGATGGAGCCAAACTCCCGGCTCGTTGCCCCACTCTGGTCGACGCTACATAAAATTTCACCACTGCTGATGTGCTTTTCAGTAGCAGTTGTGGCGGGGACAAAATCTGTTTGTTCAGCATTTCAACAGCGCTGTACGAAGCACCCACGGTTCCAATGCCCCATGTTTGTAGCGTCTTTATTGCCTTCACTATAGCGGCTATGCTCAGCAACTCGTGATGAGCCGCAGTGTTAAGGAATGATGCAACGGCATCCCCTGCTACAGTTTCACACCGTATCTGCAACGATTTCAACGCACTCAGATAGGCTATACTTGTAGGAGATGCCTTTAGTGAGGCATACAACACATCTCGTGCGTCAACTATTGCCTGTTCCAAGCGTGTTCGTGTGGGTACGGGCAGCTTGAAGCAGTATCCCACGATAGTAAGGTTACGCAATGTGTTGTCCAACTTTACAGCCAGCTTTTCGTTTGTCTTTAGTTCAAGGAGATCGTCCATGAAAGCTTTCAAGGAAGCGTTGCACGAGGATTTAACCACCTTCTTCCTTTCGGTGTTCATGCCTGCCGATGTATGGAAGGACCAGAGGATGCCTCCGTACAAAGGCCGCGTATATATCGATGGCCTAACCTCCACCGCCTTGCATATATGCGCGCTTGTATTGATGTCGGATGCCTTCAAGTCGTACAAGCAGTCTGCAGCTTGTATAATGGATTGGTCGGAGATTGCATTTCTCTGTATTTTAGCGATCAGAAGTCGCTTACACTCTTTAATAGTATTGGATATAACTTTGGCATTGTCATCATGTTTGAAAAGGGAGACGTTTCCGCTTAATAGACACAGTCGCCTTAGATGGCACTGAAGCATAGGATTCGCAGCCATTTTGACCACGTAACCTAAGCAGTATATCTCTTAACCTGAGGATGACATACACACCATGGTGTTACTATCGTATTCCCTTGTGAAGTGTGTCTACACACCTTTTTGGTGGCTCTTTATCTACCGCTTTAGCTTCCACCGCACTAGACAGTCAGGATCGATCCGGCTAACATGGATGACGCATAGTTTTAGGTACACTCAGAAAAGTTATAATTGGAAGATTTTGGTGCGTTCTGATGTATGTTCTTTGACACACCATCGGGTTTGTTGCGGAGGCAGTGTGATAGGATTCCACACATTACAATCATGCAAATGAATTTTCAACAAGCGTAATTGGATGGACGTTGTTAGAAAGTACAAACAGCGTACAGGACGGCCGTCTGGACCCTCTTTGGATGATTTCATCTATCGCAGTCCCAAACCCTTGGATGCACAAAATGGCGCAACATTATTACGGCACCGACCAACTCTCAGCGCTGCCAACCTTTCAGCACGTGATAGGTGTGTTTAGCTTACCGTTGCGCGTCTGTATGTTAGATGTGTTGCTCTATATGTGTCTGCCTGTGCAGTGTCTATTGGCTTCCACAATCACGATAGCCATCTAGCTTTCCTCCATATGCATCATGTTGTGGACCCCTGTTGCTGCCAACTATCTCTTTATGGAATGCAACTCTCTTCATATGTGTCGTTGTCCCAAACAGTTGGAATTCCTCTGATGCGTTAGTAGCCATGATTTCGTTCCTCGTGAGAAGTTCACGTTTGACCGCAGCCTCACGTGGTATCCTGCCCACATGGCTAGCGGCAAGCTTAACATAGGAAAGAAGAAAGCGGCGGTTGATTGCATCCTTGAGGTGAGGGACGCAAGGGCACCACTAACGTCCTCGAATGCTTCTCTGCTCGATGAGTACCCCGAGCATGTTCCAAGATTGGTGGTGCTCAACAAGTCTGACCTCGTACCCCCGTCTGATTTAAAGGTGAGGGTGGCCACACATGCACGTATAATGTTGCAGCGAGCCCGTGAACTCTTGGAAATGACTGGACGCAAGGTGGTGCTCTATAGCGCGTTGGGTTTCAGGAGGATTACTAAAATCATCGATTTTGTATCAAATAACGTGACTCCGAAGTTTAAAACGCTGGGTGTATGGATGATGGTTGTGGGTCTACCGAATGTGGGCAAGTCTTCCCTCATAAATGCGCTGAAACGGTATTCGTTTACGGTATGTCCTACCTTCTTTCACGGCTGCTGCATCATTTTGCATGTTAAGCGCAAGTCCTGGTTTTCTAAAGACAGTGTTGAGTACATTTATCACGCCATATAGTCCATATCTGCGTATATGTCATTTCCAACTTATAGCGCTATGTAGCAACGGTGGTATCAACGTGTTGGCCCCCAGCAACCTACGACGCTTAAACCGTCAATGGCTAAGTGCGCGGCTACGGCCGGCAGCACCAAGTTTATCAGTGCTTTCTATGTGTCCGAGAAGCCCAAGCTCTACTGTTTCGACACACCAGGTATAATGTTGCCAAAGATGAGTTGCCCCGAGATTAACCTCAAGTTGGCAGCCCTCGGGTGCCTCAACGACCACACTGCAGGCGAGGACTACATAGCAGACTACATTTTGTATACGCTGAATCGCAAAAATATCATGGGATACGTCAAGGCTCTTGGCCTTTCCCGTCCGACTGATGACATGAGGAAGGTGGGTAAGACATTACAATGATAGGGGACTTCATTTGCAACGATTCGTCATCTTCACAGGATGGTTCAGTATGATTTATAATATCGTTTCAGGTCATGGACCACATATCTCACCTCGTGGAGCGCAAGTATAACACGATTGAGCCGTCTAACTGCTATCGCATTTTCATCAACCAGTTCAGACTCGGTCACTTCGGTCGCATATGCATGGACGACCTTAGTGACATAATGCGTCGTGGAGACCTTTCCGACTTCGAACTGAGGTTGGTGTTATCGTGTTTTGTTTGTAAATAAAACCTGCAGCGAGCCACCTGGTCCCAATGGTCCCAGTCACTGGCCGATTCACGGACTCTGACTAGACTGTCTTAAACTCTACATACAGCGCCACACATCATCACTATGTACCATTCTGCTGATAAGTTACTGCACGGATGACACCAAAGTCTCAGCAATGTATTTGAAAACTTCGGCCTGTCTGGGATTCCACTCTGTGATGGTGCTGCCAATGCAGGCTGAAATTTCACGATGTCTCTAGTGTTGTATTAAAAACATACAAACATAGCATAATTCTTCGCACGCTAATACTCCCATGAGTGCATGATTTCAGAATAGCAGCTCTTCAGCCCTTTCCACCTGTACAACAGCGGCCGTTATTGGTGAGAGCGTCTGGCCGATGAGTCTCGTAGATGAGTTGAATGTAGCTGATATGATTTAGGCTTAATGATCCCACCGTTAGGGAGCGCTTTGTGGTTTTTCCTTCTCGTCTTTGCGACCGTATCCTTCCATGTTGATTCATTCAGAATTCAACAACACTCTGATAACACAGAGCTATCCAAACCGCCTTCGTGGCAAGAGTATCGCAATGAAGTTCAGAGGGCGTCGCTATCTGCGCGACGGCCGAGTTGTCTAGCCGCCACCTCGACCTCAACTACCTCCACATCGTTGGAGCAGCAACACGTTGAAGATGGTATTTTGTTCACGCATTTTACGCCACTCAATGCGGATGCATCGGCTCCATCGCAGAACGATCCAGCGCGGAAGCGCGCAGCGACGTATTTCCGCGAAGTGGACTGCTCCGGTGGCAAAGGGGCTGATTCTATCGCTTCTGCGGTAAGCATCCCTTATGATGAAATGCAGCTTGCGTTTTTTCAAGGCGATGAAGTAGTAGATGTGGTCTTTAAAAACACGCAGGAAATCTTGAACATTGCCTGTGAGCAAATTCTGCAGTTTCACAAGTCACGGATATACGTCGGCCTTAGTGAGGACTCGGATCGCAACTCAGCCAACGCTATGCGGTCGATCAGGTGCTTAATATATTGGATTGGTGGCCGCATATTAAATTGTGCCAAAGGCGCAATGGACCGGGTAGACCAGAACCCAGAGAGCGATGCTACCCAAACTGAGGTTATCAGACGCACCATAGAGAATCGTATCAGGAAGTTTGTGGAAGAAACGTTGCACTATTGGAACGGCATAATCCGTCCAAAGGAGGTGGACCTATATCCTGTCGACTTTAGTCGGTCGGGGGAGGCGTCATCCCCTGAGGACTACGTCTCTAGGTTATGGGATTATCTGAACACTAAGGTTTTCAACGGCACCCTACCTGAGTTCGCCGATATGCGTTTCAGCTGGTACAATATGATTGACAAGGATGACAGTGTCATTCCTACGTTTAATGGTGAGCTTTTCCGATATCTACGCAAAGACGATGTTGCGTTCCCTGGTCTGGCGTACCCCAAAGAATTGAGTGGCCGTGAGGCTGCTTTGGGCAACTGTGTTTTCCGCTCCATGTTAAAGCTGTATTGTGACATGTTTGGACCGCGTTTCTCTTCCGATGATTATGTCAAGACTGTTGTCACTGCCTACGAATTTGTGGAATCCGAAGAGGCACTTAGGGAGCGCATCAGCTTTAGCAGCATACAGAAAGATATGATAGGGTCCAAGAGCGAGTTACGTAGTTTCTTACCTCACTTTAACTCTTGCGACAATATGCGTGACGCTGATGTAGATATTATGGACTCCACTGAATTCATTCCGAACATTGATCAGTTTCCATACATGAAGAACCCCATCAGTTTCTCCGACATCAAGGAAGTTGTGAAGGATTCTAATACGGCGCTTGATATCTACGACATGTCTTTCAGGCCACAATCGTATTTCAAGCGTACCAAGGTTGTAGAGGAGATACAGCGTAGTGGTCTGGAGCTCGATATAGAGGATAAAATTAGCCCTTTTAAGGTAAAACTTCCGGACAATACGGAGGATTATGAGAAATCTGGAGGAGACAATTCCGGCATGGATTCCGTCGCTTCATCGTCGCATAATCTGGAACTCCTATGGAAGCTTGACGGCGCCGGTAACCTTACAGTGCCTGTATGCGAGATTCAACGTGCGCTTGTATATGGCGACCTTGAGAAGTTCGGCAACATTATGTCACTTGCGATGAATGATTTGATCAAACTGAAGCCTGTACAGCTGAATGGCATTCAGAATAAGGTTGTTTCGTTGTGCATCAAAGCTCTCAACGAGGTGAGGGCACTCGACACATATACGCTTAATTACTCCCTCACCCCTGAAGATCATCACAAGAATCAGATTACTGGTGATATTCAGCGCCTGAATTCCAACGCCATTCAATGCATTTTATTCGTCTACAAGCTGATTGAACGATGTCTGACGCACAACGGCCTTTTTCCGCTGAATAATTCTTTCATGCGGACTAGACCTCTAGAGCTTCTGTTGAAGGAGGCCAACGCGCTAGGAGATAGCGGTTCGACGTCCGATGTTACACAGTTTGGTGCGGAGTCGGTGAAAATGGAGGCCGAGATGAAACCTGTCCCTTTCCCCCAGGAGTACATAAATGACGCAGTGGCTGCGGATGATCCCTTAGCCTTACGGTTCCTTGTTAACTACTACAACTACAACCTATTTGGCGGAAGATTGCCCATTGACATTGATATCAAGTTTGAGCCCTCGTCGGTCGATGAGTACCTGTCGTCGCATGATGACTCCTCTTACGTGTTGAAGGTCCCTAGAATATACATCAACCCTTTGGTAAGGGGCAACAAGGTTCTAGTTGCACGTCTGATACTGGAAGAATGTTTTAATCTGTTCCTCAGGTGGTCGTACCGGTTCAACAGCCCCGGTGAAGGTCGTAGCGATGTGATGGTGACTGACATCGTGGAGTCTGACATTTCGAGTCGCATGCGAAGACACATAGCTAATTGCATTGAAACTGCGGGTGATTGGCCATTTTTCTTCGACAACTTACACTACATGGCCCCTTATGAGCAGAGTGCCATCTCAGATTTACCCAAGCAAGTCCCTCTAAATGGACGTAAGTTGGGGCAGGTTTTCAGGGATCTCCTTAACACCAATGTGGATATTGTATCAGTAATGTCTAGTCTAGTTGAGCGTACTGAAATGACTGCCCTATGGGAGAGGCAGATATTGCCGATTCGTCACTTTGTGAATGCCCTGCAAGGCGGCGATTACGACCTCTTGTATACCATAATGGCAAATTCGAGTTCGATCAAAGCGACTTGCCATCTGCCGATTAGCACGATCAACTCGATTGAGAACAAGTTCAAAGAGGCCTGTCAAATTTCGCATGCGCTGGACGAGCGGGGCTCTTGTACAATTGGGGAGGATCGCCAGCGCATGAACTCGTTGGTTAACCTCGAGGCTATCAAATGTGTGGAGTGCGCTTTTGATGAGCTACGCGAGCAGGCAACTAAACACCACCTGATAGCTGCATCGGATTTGACGCAGGGCATAACGGAGGCTACTGACAACTTGGCACGTTGCCAGCCGGAAGAGGTGGACCACAGGAAGGCTGACGCTAATTATACCCTTTTAAACATTAACAATGCGGGCATTCCAACAGAGGTACGTACTGATAATAGGGACAACCAGGTTGTGGACAAGTATATCCATCCGTCGAACAATGAGGATCCATCTGCCTACGATTTGAACGCAGAAGAACGCCCTGTATGTGCTGAAGCTATATACCGAGCGTATAACGACAAACTTTTCAATAAATCTCTCCCTCAGGACGTTAAGATCGAGTTTGTCGATGATCTGGAAGACTTATCAACCCTGGATGATAACATGCATTCGATTTCACCACCCACGATCAAGCTGAATTCTTTGTTATCCCACGCTAAAATCCTGTTCCTTCACATGATTCTGCAAATGGTCAATATCTCCTTCATGTATTCCACCCACAATGTTGAGCTGGACTGTTTGCGCTACTTCAGTGTCCCATATCGCAGCGCGTTCAAGCAATTCCACATCAACCAACAGCAGTATCTTCGCAGCCGGTTGCTACCAATCAGTCGTGAAGCTCGCATGAAGGCTAAGGCCAGTGCCAAGGATGGTTGCACGTCCTATGTGCAGTCGCTGAAGGATGCTGCTGAAGTTAAGTACGAGAGCGGTAGTCAAAAGTCGTTGCTTGATATGGAAATAGACGAATTCGTCGACGAGGTGCTTGACGGGCGTACCAAGATCCATAGTGACAACAAGGATGCATCTCTGTGCAACCCGTTCGAGGAGTACCAGGCGCTGCAGTCCTTTGCAAATCACTTTGTGAACTGGAAGCGCACAAGGATGAGTTTCCAGGATGTTGTTACCATAGAATCTAACCTTCCAAAGGGAGACCCCAAGGCGCTTCAATTTGTAAATAATACCTTTATCCGTACAGTTTGGAGCAGGTTCAAATTTGAGCACCTGGAGAATGTCTTGAAGACAATGGGCATCGAAATGCCTCTTTCCAAACACTTGGGTCTGAACTGGCAGCCCGTGTTAAATGAGGATCAGCAGTTCAAGATGATAAAGTACCTCACCCTTTTGTCAGCAGAAGATGACAACGTGTTCACCATTCTGGTACGAAGCGGAGCATGCACACCAAAGGAGGCTTTCGACGTTCTAATCAAGTTGGCCGACCCTCATTTGAAACTTGAACCGTATCCCGATGAGCCCCCCAACAAAGCCCGGACCGCGGACTCGCCTACCATGTCGTGCGATGCTACGATGGACCCTTCACAGGATGATGAGCCCAATTTCGGATCTGAAGCTTTCTCCAACGAGATCCAGGCTTTGACGAGTACTATGGACTTAGATACGGCAGAGACTGTCCACATGCTTGTAGACAAGTTAATGCGTCGCAACTATTCGGATGCACTGGGAATACTCAGTTCGCACCCCAAGCGCTCATACCTGAAGGAGATGGTATTGAAGTTCCTTGATGTGATCCGTAACAACGGCGTTCTCAAGGATCGGCATCATATTGAAATTTTGGAGTTTCTCCGGAATTGAGTTGGTGTAGCACTTGTATCTAAGTTTTGCCTAATGTAGTGTAAGGATGCCCATATAGAATGCATAAATGAATGGCTTAATTAAAAGTGACGGCACTAGAACGCCATATGTCCGTGCGACCTGGTTGGTCGCTGTAGCTTCCACTGTAAAATACAGTCGTATATAAACTTGGGAGTCACCAGGGTCGAGTGTCGCGCTCCATGCGTGTTTGCTATAAGGTCCTCGTCGTTCTTCCCAAATAGTCTATGAAGTATGATGCTCTTTAAGTGAGGATACCGCCCTACCTGTTGAGTTCCTGTGCTTCCTCTGATAGTTTGTCAGTGATGATGACGTATTCCGCATCTCGTGCATTGTTTACAATTTTGCCATTCCCCAACTGTATGAGTAAGCGACACAGGATGGCATCACTGTTCTGGCTGTTACCCGTGATAAAGAAGTCCTCGTCGCAGAAGAGCCGCGTTTGAGCCAGGCGTTGCCGTCTGTCGAACGACTCCCCTCCCCAACACCGAGGTTCGTTCCTGCGAAAGCAATAATCCCCAATTCGGATGGGATATATCTTACCTTGTAAGTATGTGGTTCCACCTGGTATATGAAATAGTGTCATGAGGGCCGGGCCACCTCTTGAAGTTGGCCAGCAGGTAGTCGATTGCACTTTCCTTGATAATGAACACTTCTGCTACGAGACTTGAGAGCAGGTTTGGATCGTAGGTATCCACAGGGATTTGGCCTTCGTGTTCATCAGGCACTACGCAGAAGGAGACCTTGTTCCATGCTTCGGACCCGCGCGGCATCTCAACAAACTCTATTCCACCGGTGCCCGCACCACCATGAATTATTTTACCGGATACCGAGATGCTGGATGACGGCGGTTCTACCTTTTCTATGAGGTTCTTAATTTTGTCCTTCAGGCGCATGAGATGGACGCCCTTGCCTGCAGCTGTAAGGATCAAATTTGATACAGTAGTGAATTCCTCGCTGTCGCTTTCATCTTCCTTGTCACGGCTTACACGTTTTAGGGGGGCGTTAAGCTGCCCTTGTGGCGATCTCTTTTGCATACGATTCAGATCACGAAGGTTGATTCCCCTTGATGACAGGTATGTGTCCTTTTGAGACATTTCTTTGAGGTTTGGGTGTACCTTCAATAGATCCTCCAGTGCCAACTTCAAGTATGCAGTAATCCAGTTGTTGGTTGTTTTTTGCCACACATATGTAGGAGATGCAACATTTCGTGTCTTAAACCTCGACACGATCGCTTTGTTGAACGGTATGAGATGGATTTCCACCGTCTCGGCGTTTTCCCTTGCTAAGGCTTGCATGGCCGGTGTGATCCTACAATCACCATCTCTGTGTACTGTCGGGTTAAAACCGGGCACGATGCATATCTTCACACGTTGAAATGACCATATTTTATTGGTGTTCATCCATTGAATAAATTGAGTCTTGGAAAATATCTCCCCGAGGCCTCTCATGTTGATTGACTGTAGCCATGACCAGGCGGCAAAAAGGACCTTGTCACAGACCCCCAGCCCGAGGTATAGAGCAAACTTTACGCATTCATAGAGGAATACGCGGTTAACTCGCCATACTTTGGAGTCGCTATCCCAAAGCAGCCACTTGGTGTTGATGAGCGACTTTAGATAGAAAATCACCTTGTTGTTATGCTCAGTCCACTTTATCTTAATGATCAGAAATTCGGGTTCTTGATTGTCTGAATTCACCCCTTTACCCACGACTGTAATGTGCTTGCCTTCCCTACTCATGCTGCTGGTCTCACCAGTGTCCTTTCGTGGGCTAACTCCGCCAACATATGCCGATCCACCGGTTCCACATGTCCGAACCTCCTGAAAGGTAACTGCATTATCTGTGCCTGCAACATTGCTGTATATGCCACGTAGATCTTGGAAATTGTTTTCAGTTACGAACAACAGGTTGGCTGGCGGCATGACGGCAATGAGGTCTACGGTGTGGCTCTGATTTTCCGGCAGTTTAACGGGAATTTCAACATCTGATTTGATTGGAGAGGCCTGTGCCGGTGTGTTTTCGTCTTGCGCGTCCTTTTTCATTATACGGAAGAGTATGCGCTGCGGAATCACGTGTCTGACGTCATCGATGTACCACTCGATTGCTGATAACAGTTTACTGATTTTAGAAGGTCTTAACTCACCATCATTTGGGAAACACGAGTCAAAGTTAGTGTCAACATTGGGGATGCTTGCACCACCTATTGTGTACGAAAATGGTTTCACCATCACTTCTATGATCACACGCAAATTCACAGGGAGTCCTTTAAAACTCAGCGGTGATGTCACTTCCGGCATTGTCGCATACATACACGATGGTGTGGCAAAAATATAGCGATTTGGGTCCGTTACTCCCAGTGGAGTAAATGGCGCTCGGAATACGTTACAGTGATTACTTTCATTATCCACATTAGAGTTGCCACCCTTAAGCTTACCATGCACATATTTCATATCCTCTGCAGCATTAGCGATGCCACGCGGCCCATGCCTGTCGTCGGGGATTTCGGATATATCCGCTGTGACGGAAGAATGAGAATGCTGTACTGCTGCTTCATCTCTAGTCATCCATAATACGCCGCCATCTATCAGCCTTAATAATGCCCTATTGAGTTTGTATATGTCGTTTCCAAAAGACTGGATATGTATGGGTACATATGCCGTGTACCACCCGGTGGTGTCTACGTCGTTATGAATGCCTATACCGATATAGTTTATGGGATGGTAAGTATTCATGGGTGGGTTGCCCACTGAGAAGAACTCCTTAAGGTCATCATATACTTTCCCCGGACACGTCGGTATGAAGCATTTGTGTTTTTCCTCGTTCACTACCTCTGTCTCTTCCAGTTTCAGTACCTTCGCCAGAAAGCTGGTTTGGATGTAGGAGACATGGCGACATTGCTTAGGTATTTCTGGGTGGTGAGTGGCAGTGCCACCTTGGCTACCCCTCATTTTGACGTATGTTAAGATTGCCTGAACTACGTGTATGGAGGAAGACAACCTCTCGCCTGTTTGAGCTGCATTTCAAACACGAATAGTTCCTCCCACACGCCATATAGAACCTTAGATCCCTTATTTAAGGACTAAGAAGATTCCAAAGCATAGTGCCAACGACGGGTAGGAGTCGTTTGGATGGTTGATGGTAGAAGGTTACCCTTCTCTGAGTCAGTAGACAGTCTGCTTTCTGGGCATTCCCTTAATAATACATCAACGAAGGCAGGTTAGTCTCGCGATTATGCCTTTACAGCGCGGAATTTTGGGCATGTGTGAACCCGACGCTCGTGCAGGCAATGGCATGATCCTTATGCCCTCTGAATCCACACCATATCTCACATTCTCCAACGTTTAGCCACTGGAAAAGTTGTAACAGCATAATGTGTATATAGTAACCCGTTAGTTTCAGTCTCAGCGTTCTTAAGCAGCTTTTGAGAGGCTGTGTACATGTGTATAGTGTCTTCCTGCAAAGGACGAGCCGAAACGCGTTAAAATCCGCTTAACCATAGTAGAAGCACAGCAATGGTAGAAACACTTACTAATTAGTTTCTGTCGTTACTAGCATTCTTGGTTTTCCGGATTGCATTGATAGCTTTTGGTGTTTTTCTGTAGAGCGTCTCGCAGGCAAGCAATCGCTTACAGATGTGAGTCTAAAGGTTACATACCCCTTTGGCAGAGTTACTCGGTTTACATGTATATTTGGGGCTATTTTTGGTGCGCTAAAGCAAGAGGAGGCTGCATTAGGTTTCTCTGTGTAGCACGTTGGAACACGGGATAGCCTTGCAAGTCTTGGACGATGTCAAGCTGCATCTTTGTTGCCTGCTTGGCTCCTCCTATGGAGAGTCGAGAGCAGCAACATGTGTTAATTCGCAAACACCTGTTGAAGAATAAGCTGTGCCGTGAGGTCGGCCTGGTGAATGTTCCACACGATCTGCGGTTCAGCACGTTTGACGATCTTTTGATGTGTGCGGATGACCTTGAGAAGGAGGACCCTGTGGTGGAGAGCATCCTCAAGAAGGCCGAATCGTTGGCGCGGAGCATAGACCCGAGTGAGCTCACTATTCACTTTCAGGGACGGCAGGTATCCATTGAGAATTACATATCACGGTTTCAGTGGGAGGACGGGAGATTTCCCAGATACGCGCCGATTGGGGACAATCTTCAAACGCTCTCTCAGTTGGTGAAAAAGTTAGGCGATGACATTATAGTGAAATCCAGTGCGTATGCCGACCTAAACAACAAGCGTCTGGCCATGAAGAATGACGCGGAGAATTCTTATATATACCATGATTTGACTTATATTATAACCCCGGAAGTCGTGGAGGATCCACAAGACTTTATTGATACCGAGCACCTGACCACATTGGTCATTTTCGTACCGCTTGGTGGCGAGGAAGAGTGGCTGGATAAGTACATGAAGCTGACTGATTTTGTTGTTCCGCACTCAGCTAAGAAGTTGAATGTTGTTTCTGCAGGTCACACATTGTGGCGCATTTTCATTTTCAAGTCGCACGTCTTGAAGTATATAGAAGCCTGCGAGTCGCGCAACTACATAGCGAAGGAGTTCGTATATTCTGAGCAGCGTTACCGCAGCATCCTAGAAGAGCGTAGCAAGCTAGAAGCTGAGTCACACCGTCAGGAGGCGTTCCTATCGCGTATATACCGCGTTGCGTTCTCCGACATCTTCACGTGCTGGATGCACATCAAGGTGATGCGTGCGTTTTGCGAAGCGGCGCTGAAGTTTGGGCTTCCTGTGAACTTTACATGCTTATCTGTGTGGCCGACTGACCGCACATGTCTACCTACGTTGAAACAAACTCTGGATTCATTGCTCCCACGTGGTAACGCCAGCAACCAGAAAAACCATCGTGGTATGTTTTCCTTTTTACGATATAATTTTGCCTCAGTGAGTCCAGAACTAGACGGAGAACCGGATTATGACTCATTTATAAGTTTCACCTTTAGCGTGGTGGGCCTGTGACCTTTTCCGTGTGCGTCACCGGCGCGTGCAACCGTGGGATGGGTGTCACCCCTGTGGCCATGTCTTCCGCATGACGGGCTGCAGAATCTCATCGTTGGACATCCACATTACATTAATTTTTACAGTGTACAATGGTTACATTTGGGGTAGTAACTTTTGGGCGCGCCTGTCGCTCTTTGTTGCATATGCAACGGCGGTATATCGTAAAGCTCGTCAAAACCCCTGACGAGTACCACGCTGCGCTAAAGGGTAGCGAGTACGCCCTAGCTAAATTCGGCGCCAGCTGGTGTAAACCATGCCAGAAGTCCAAGGTTTACGTGGAAGAGCTCAGTGCGGAGCATCCGGATCTGCTGTTCATGGAGGTCGACGTGGATGAACTTCCACAAATTGCGGACGAAGAGGGTGTGAACAGCATTCCGATGTACAAGGTATTTAAACATGGAAAGGCTGTGGACGTGCACATTGGTAATTTAAAGTGGAATCTCATTCATTCTTTATAGGTGGCGACAAGCAGCAGTTGAAGGAGCTCCTTGAGAAGCATCACATACCCTGAGCCCACTCCCTGGGTAGGACATTATCGGCGGCACTTGTAGACACTGGTTGTGGATGTGTAAATTTTGCGCACCTTCAATCCTCATTGGCAGAGGCAACACACGGCGTGATGGTCCTGTCATAATGTATTGATCTTTAATAGTACTATGTCTAATAATATAATGGGCTTACTGAACGCAACTTCGTATAATTTCTCCAATAATGGGAATGCTGTATGAGCATTATCTGGAAGGCGGCCCGGTGTACACGTAGGTTCTACGACGTCGTTTTCTGAGGACCTCCAGATGCGCTGAATGTGGCATAGATCTCACAACTGCAAACGAGCTGATTTCAACGAGCTTCCGTGGCCGTACTGGCGGTGCGTGGCTATTCTCGAAGTAGGAATGGAACGTCAATTCTCACTCGTGTTACAGGGTCTACAATGTATCGGAGGGAGCTTTCGAAGAGCGTATGATGACGACGGGGGAGCATTCCATTGTTGAAATATATTGCAATCGTTGTGGCTGCAACGTAGGTATGACGTCTTTCATCGACTTTGATGTGATATTTTCCAGGATGGAAATACATTGAGGCCACTAACGAATCACAGAAATACAAAGAAGGCAAATACATTCTAGAGAAGGTATTGACTTTCTACACGATTCATCCACATCACAGAGACTCTTTAGAGGCTATAATGAAGATGAGGAAACTTCCAGCAGTGAAGACTAAGATATAAATTCATCAAACGCAACATCTTTCATGGGCTATAACAAGTTGAACCATGCCATTTTATCTACCAGCACTTTAGTCTCGATTACGTGACGTCCCACACTAGCATGACGCGATGTCATCGGTGACAAGTATAGACGCACATAGAATATTTTAATAGGGCTTACATGTAATAATTCCCGTTATTTATTGTAAGATAATTCCCCTATGCGTAGAGTTGACATTTTCCCTCGACAGAGTATTCACGTGAGTACTATCGATCACATACAATTGTGGCAATTTCCTTTCATCGCTATGTTCAAGGTAAGAGAACCACACAGCTGCCCGGTCAGTATATAGTAGATGCCATAAATAATATGAATGCGCCATCTACATGCTCACTCCGGTAATGCGGTGCCGCTGCGTGCCTTCGTTGCATGCAGACCCTCAGTCTGCTGCATTGATCTGAGAGTTATCACGGAACAAACGAAACACATCCATATTATAGTTCTAACGTTAATTCAATGTTATTAATCACAAATTAGGTACAGTTAGTCTTCTTCCAGTGGCGCGCATATCCAGGCCTAAATTGGCAGATGCTGGTCACGGTCGGGCAGATCGTAAAAGTCATTTTTATAGTCCTTTCTCCTTAATCGATGGTTGACATATATCGGAGGGGAGCTACCACGGCGATCATTTGCAGCCATAACGGCCATGCCCCCACCTTCATCAAACACCTCTAGCTGTGCCGCTTCGTCCTCATCGTCCTCGTACTGTAAAAAGTGCGACGGCACGTGAGCGAAATTGACACCAGGTGCACGTTCTACATGTCTTAAATTATCCAGGATCTTGATTTTGATCTTCTCCACGTGTTCAGGTGTGTTGTAGTTTGGCATGTTTGTGGGTGTGAGGTGTAGGTTGAAATCGGGTGCATAGTAGTCGTAATATTCGTTCAGAGAGATCTGGTCGGACATCTCTTCATGACGATCTAGCACCACGCCTGTTTCGTACGCCCAGCATCGTGAAACATTGCGGATAATGTATCCGCCACCACCCAGGACCATCAAGGGGATATTAAGGCTGCGGCAGAAGCCAACACATTGTGCGTGTCCTTTGATGCTGAGGTTGAAGCGCCCAAGTCTGTCGCCGGTAAGTGAGTCAGCTCCGCACTGCAGGACTATCGCTCCGGGCTCGTAGATTTCCACACACTTACTGATGACCACCTTAAAAAGGTCAACAAAAGTTTCGTCATCCATCCCATCGTTCAGTGGCACGTTTACACTGTAATACTTGCCTGACGCCACACCTACGTCAGTGATATCCCCCGTTCCGGGGAAAAAGTTGCCAAACTTGTGGAAACTCACAGTCATCACACGGTGTGTAACGTAAAAGGCCTCCTCAACACCATCACCATGGTGTACATCAATATCGATATACATAACACGTGCATGATACTTCAGCAGCTCCAGTATACCCAGAACAATATCGTTGAGGTAGCAGAATCCTGATGCCTCCGCTCGCTTTGCATGATGCAAACCTCCAGACCAGTTTACACAGATGTCCGCTTGCTGGTTGTTGAGGCGATGAGCAGCATCGATTGAAGCACCACTACAACTCTGCTGAAACACAAACAATCCGTCAAAAACAGGGCAATCCGTAGCCTCTCCCACGTTAAATCTCTTGAGCTGATAAGCGAAGTCACGGTAGTTGTCCGGGCTGACGCCAGATAGAAACTGGACGTATTCACTGTCGTGGAAGGACAGAAGCTCAAGTTCGACTGCCTTGTGAGGCCTAAATACCTCCATGTGTCGATACAGATCATAGCTTAAAACCAGCGCGTGCGCCATGCGTATGCGCTGCGGCTTCATGGGATGGCCGGGGCCATAGTAATAGCTACCGACGTCGGGGTCGTAAAAGTACGACACGCGTTTCTCCATTGTTTTTTACTTCATAGAAACAATATGCAATCACAGCTTGAAGGAATAGACACCCCTCGAACAATAGACAGCCAGTATCACACCTATTCCTTCCTGCGATAACACTGATAGCGGCACAGCGCTACCGCTCCTAATGAACGAAAACAAGCATACACCAACAGCTGGTATTCATGAAGCCCTATACACCAAGGTGTAGCGAATTCTATCACTGTGCAGGAAGCCCAGCATTGAACTCGTCGAGGCACATGGGTGGCGCAGCAAATTCGTCAATTTGTGAAAATATTATTGATGACTCTAGTATAGAATCAACAAGACTACGGTGTGTTGTTCCTTTTCACTACTATTGCGATGACAGGTGCAACGTGCCGGCTTGATGGGGAGCGTTGTAGCCCTTGGCCTCTTCGGAAGCTTGCACCCTTGATCCTTCCATGAAACAGCTACATCATATAGCCTTATCGCTAATAATACTGGCGTTTCCTGATCTTGCATTCCCCCAGACGCCCCTCGTGTATGGTAGGTAACCACCTTGATATGGATCGTGTTCTAGGCGCGTTGAACCTGCATTTATGTTGCGTGGATCGTCGCGTTCGCCAGTGTGATTTTAATATTATACAATAGTCCACTTTATCAACCTGGACTCCCAGCTCATCTGTGGAATCCTTCCATTTGTCTACCTTACGCTAATATTGACACAGGATTTAGAAATAAGTGTTGTACCAGATCTCACACCACCCAGCATGCGTATCGCACCGTCCCGAACTTGTTCCTGCATCGTCTGAATGCAAAACACGATGAGATCCTCGGTGTACCGGAGTCGCGCGGCGACTCCTTTGAGGGGCCACATGGAAGGAACATTTCACAGTTGCTACATAAGACAGGCATACTTAGTAAGGTAGCGCCAGGCATCTATGCGGGCCTTCCTGTTGGACATAAGATAATGGCTCGTCTCGAGCGGGTGGTCCGTGTTGAGATGGCACGCTTGGGGGCTCACGAGATTTCCTTGCCGATTTTACAGCCAGAAGGCATAATGATAAGTCGTCTGTCAGAGTTTGGCTCTGATCTGTACAAAGTCGTTGATAGACACAGGCAGCTATTGCATCTCAGCCCTACGTGTGAAGAGCATCTGTGCTTGGTTGTTCGCTCCGAGCTGAGTCCGTTATCAAAATCCCGTCTACCGATTAGGTTGTACCAAATCAAAACAAAGTTTAGGGATGAAATACGACCGTCGGACGCCGGTATGCGTTGTAGGGAGTTCACAATGAAGGATGCCTACTCTTTCCATGCAGATACTGATTCTGCATTTGCGGCGTACGTCGACTTCAAAGAATGCTACAAGCGCATAATGGATATACTTCAGATCTCGTACAACGTGTATGAAAACATTACCGAAGCCGGCTCCGACGAAGAGTTCCGTGTACTGATAGATAATCATGGGGAGGAGCCCACAGAGATGGAGATAGCGCATCTGTTTCAGCTGGGCACCTCCATCACTACTGAGGCTGGTCTAATGTATGAGGATAGTGGGAGAGAGCAGAAGCCAGTGTATCTGAACTCCTACGGTATTGGTTTACACCGGCTATTATATGCCGCTATTTCGCAGCATTGCGATGGTGACGGGCTCAGGGTCCCTCAACTGATGGCTCCTTATGACGTGGCTATAGTACCGTGTGAGCATGGAGACGCAGAGTCCGTGAAATTAGCAAAGGATCTTCAGCTTATGCTGGGAAGAAGGGGGCTACATTCAATGCTGGACGACCGTGACATTCCGGTAAAACATCGTACGAACGACCTGCGCACGATCGGCGTGCCACACATAGTCTATGTGTCACGTTCTCTGCAGGGAGCAGAAAGGCATGCTCCTTCTGCAGAACTAGCCGAGGGAATTAAAAGCTGCGCAGCGACCTCCAACTCCTACCACCTCTGGCAGTCGGAGACGTCCATAATTGCGCGTAACAAGACATCCACACATGAAGACATATCGGGGAAAATGGTTCGATATGTGTGGCGTGCTGCTGACGGTGAATATGTGCTGCCGGTATCAGACCTCCTGGACCTGTTAAGCGTCTGACATCCACAGCAGCTTTCCACGCACAGGGTCTACGCATAACCGTCGAACTATCACCCGAGGTGTGCGGAGTGTCAACCACACTGGACGGAGTCTTATGTGACGGCCGCAAAGGATAGCTGACAAGACGTAAAAGGCTCACTGCTTGTCGATTCGACTATACCTTAGTTGGGGCACAAGAAAACATAGACATTTAATTACACCGTTTTTTGAGACAATTCACACATATAACAAATATGCTTTGTCCCTTTGACAGCCGAACAATATGCGGTGGAAGGTGTTCATGGTGATGTGTACGCTGCTGCCCAGTCACCACGTTTATATTTACACACACTTCACACAGAAGCGTAGTTATATATTTTCACCATTAGTATTATATACACGCGTGTAAAGATGGTTGGTTGTAGATGGGTCGACGTTGTGAGCAGTGACTCCTGTAAGTTACCACGCATTGGCGCAGCCGCCGAATGTAAGACAAATTTGCATAGATGTACAGGCGCATCTTTTGGACGAAGTGCAATGCTTCCCTTCGACCAGCGTAGCAGGCTAAACCTTCGTGGAACCATCGAGCAACTGGTGACCTCTCTGGACGCCGAGAGCCTCGAGAGCCTCAAGCAGAGCCTATCGGAACAGCAGCTTGCAATGGGTGAATCATTCATGGACCTTAACAGGCAGTGCACTACTATGGATGCTAGAACTGGCGTTACATTGGATTTGCAGCAAAAGATGAAGTTCACTAGTGGTTTATCTGATGAAGACCATCTTGATCAAGGAGACATTGTCAACTCCCTTTACAACGCAATATCCGCTGCGGATCATGACTTATATGGTGAGGCCTTCAGCGACCAAACGGATGTGAAAGACACTTCTGGCACCGTGGTATCATTTTCGGGATTTCTGTGCCTGCAAAACTCGTATCAAACCCCTACGCCCCAATCCCCCAACCGTTCCGAGAATTCAGCGGCCACACAGCTGAATTCCCCGAAGACCGAACCGAAGGTCGACCCACTGGAAGACACGCCAAAGGCGTATTCATCTTCCAAAGCGGCTCCGAAAGGTCGTAGTGGCGAGGCTAAAGTAGCCAACAGCAACAACTCTAGGAGTAGTTCCTCGGCAAAAAAGTCTGAGCAGTCAGGTAAAAAGGCTAAGAAAGTTGAGTTCCGCTCCCCAATTACGGAGGTTAACGATCCTGTGACCGTTGAGAGCGCCAAGAGGCAGAAGGGCAGCAGTGAGTCGCCAGCTGGAGTCTATCTTGACGACAACACGAATCGTCCTCTGAATCCACCAAAGAAGGCTCATGTCGCCAGGGGAAAGATAGATGAGGCACGCATCTCACAGCTCCTGTTGAACCAGTTTAACCAGGTGGAACCCAAGCCAAAGCCACAGGACACCCAAGGTGGCCGCATTTACAGCCGCCTGAAGGACATTGCCATCGGTAAATCTACTAAGGTAGTTTATAAAGTGATGCACACATGTTGCTTTAGGGATACCAGAATTACATCAAGAAGGTACCCATCGACAAGCGAGCTGCTGACGACCCGCAAACCCCTAACATGCGCGAGAACATCTCGGCTGCACGTTTTCAAGTCATTTACCGCAAATGGCGCACGAGTCTTCACAAGTATGATAATATCTAACACACTATAATGACAATTGTACCTATGGGGATTAGTTGTTTCACGCTGCCACTTTATCCTACCGGCCGACTATGGAGGCTGCTCGTGGTCGTTATGAGTGATATTGACCGCGACATCGAGCAGCTGCGTCGCTGCGAGTACCTGAGTGAAGCTGAGGTGAGACTCCTATGCAACAAGGCGAAGGAAATTCTTATCGAAGAATCTAACATCCAGCGTGTCGACGCGCCCGTAACGGTAATTAAATTATATAATGTCTTGCTGCATTAAGGGCGTGCGGGTCCGAGGATATTCCGCCCGCGCGGCAATTTTCGGTTCCCATGAGGCTGCCGCTTTGTCTATGATATCCATGTCTGATAATGGGTCTTTATTTTTGTGCCAAGGTGTCTATTTCGTTAATGTATAATGCATCCAAATTATGGAAAACCTCTGTGCCGGCATTCCCATATGCCAGCATGGTTCCATAATAACGGTTGAGCGAAAGCGCCCTTCCCGTCCTTATTATGCATCTGCATCTTAAAGTTGTGGCATGAATGCCCATATGTATGTCAGATCTGGCCCTTCCGCTCGGAAATATTTGTAGATTCGTTATAGATTCTTTTGTGCTTTGTAGAACCCCTAATGCACCTAGTTAATACATTAAATATTCAGGTTTGCGGCGACATCCATGGGCAATTTTACGACTTCAAGGAGCTGCTTGCTGTGGGTAAGGATATTCCTGACACTAACTACATTTTTTTGGGCGATTTTGTCGACCGTGGCTACTACTCCGTCGAAACCTTTCTCCTCCTTCTATGCTTAAAGGTCAGGTACCCAGATCGCATTACACTGATTCGTGGCAACCATGAATCGCGTAACATCACACAAGTGTATGGTTTTTACGACGAGTGCATTCGCAAGTATGGAAGCGTCAACGTCTGGAGCTACTGTACGGAGATATTCGATTACTTTGCGATAGGAGCGCTGATAGAGGAGCGCTATTTCTGCGTACACGGTGGGCTGTCGCCGTCTATTTCGACAATAGACGAAATCAGATACCTAGATCGCAAACAAGAGGTGCCCCATGAGGGGCCCATGTGCGACCTGATGTGGAGTGACCCAGAAGCAATGGACGGCTGGGGAGCAAGTCCACGCGGCGCGGGCTTCCTCTTCGGGGCCGATGTAGTGCGTCAGTTCTGCCATCAGAACCGGGTGGAGACCATCGCGCGTGCTCACCAACTGGTGATGGAGGGCTACAAGTGGTGGTTCAACAAATCCCTTGTCACCGTATGGTCTGCTCCAAACTATTGCTATCGCTGCGGCAATATCGCAAGCATCATGGAATTAGATGACAACCTCAACTGCACGTTCAAAAAGTTCGACGCGGTACCGCCTAACAAAAGAGGCATTCCGGCCAAAAAGCCACTACCAGAGTACTTCCTGTGAGCCTGTAACCCGGGAGAAGCTTAATACTAATTTCCATTATGTGAATTTTAAGTTTTAGATATGTACAACTTGTTCCATGGTGCGTTAATGTGGCAAACAGAGATGTAATGTACAACAGATTGAGATATGCTGCGTTATAAGGGGCTGCCCCGGGTGACCATGGCGCCTTCAGTTCTTTATGTTAAAGAATTCGTATTCCTGGCGCCCACGGCAGAACCGCGCCAGCCTCATGTCGTCAATACGAAGTGTAACCCGCTTGGCATGATAAGAACATGCAGTGGATATCTCGAGTAGTCTGGTAATTTCATCCTCGGTGGCAGCCTGTAGGGCCGACAGGGCCTCAACAGTGAACTTCACAGGCTCAGGCCCCCTCCACCAAGTCTGGGCTATTTCACGCACAATTCGTGCGAAAACCGCCCTGGGTATCAGGAGGTGCGTGCTCTTCTGGTACGCCAAGATCTCACGCTCGATGCGCGTGAAACCATTGCGCTTTATGAGACGCCCCCGATTATCACGTGACTTCCCAAAGTCATAACCCTTCACGAAACGTACATCACCATCCTTGTCAACGTACATGCGGTCAGAATTCTTGTGCAGCATTTTATTCATACGATAACGAATGAGAGATTCCACAGCCTGCTGCTTGCTCATGGACCCACGCTTGAACTCTGCGATGATTCTGGCGGGTGAAAGCACAGCCACAGGCTTGATATTAGACCGCTTTGGCCCCGATGCAGGTTTGGTATGCGAGGATCGCGGCTTAGCAGGGACCCCAACCTGGCGGGTAGCGCTAGCATGCTCAACGTTTGTTGATGCGGTCACATTGGGGCGCCTGCTCACGCTGGTGGACCCGCCGCCAGGGGAACTATTGGCAGCGGTGTTTACAAAACTTTGCCTGGGAACACTAGCCGCACTCGCGAAGCTGGCACGCGACACGCTATTCACATCCGAGTTCGTGGCAACTCCCATAGTAGCACGCAACGCACTGACCCTGGAGGCGCTTGATATTTCCGGGATGCTCTGCTGTGAGGCGCTCGCCGTAAGGTCATACGAATCGCTGATAGATTCCACGAGAACATCTTCGGCGTTTCGAGCAACTGAATCCCTTCTACGCAAAGGTGACGCCACTTCCTCAACAGCAGAATCATCACTTAGGGCTCCGGCATCTTCCTCATCAGAGGAAGATATTTCTAGAATTTCTCTGCCAAGATTAGGTGAGCGGAAGGTATGTATCCTGCTGACGGGTAAATCGCGCCGCGAGGCATGATCCGCATCTGGAGTCGAGTAGACCTCTTCGTTATTTTCACTATCCATAATGGCGCTTAAATGTTGCCGAGTGGATGGCTTGAGACTAAATTAGAATTCTGCATCACGTATAAAATCAATATGAGCAAAATGCCATGTAAAACAACATAGACAGAGCTACGGCATTATAACACCAAATAAAATAGAATGCGAAATTCATATAGAAGCATAAAACGTGCCAACTAATCAGACCCATCATACTGCGTTAATATAGTGTAGGCTGGCGATGTTCCGAACCACAATGCCATGTAACCAAAGCTACAGAAGTAAGCATCAGGCGTATACTAAAGCGGCGCCTAGAAGGGCACACAACACAGAAGTCAATAGAGATGTGCAGGTGGACCTACCTAATAACTGCATTTCTGTCGGTATGGATCATTAGAACTGCATCGAAATGGCGAGCGTCCAACCAAGAGGTGAATAGTCTGCGCCCTTAATATTGCAGCTTAAGATAGATCCATTTGTTGGTTTATCACTGTTATGGTTCCATTAAAATATTTGCTGGTGTAGTTCTCGGAATAGTCATCACTTTCGTGGCTATCGAGAGTAATGCCCTTCCCCATTTGTGCACATCATGGACAGACTAAAACGATAAATATCCAACCTGTCCTTACCAGGCCTTCTATTTTTGTTTTTGTATTTGTAACTTTAGTAGTAGACGCTGTCTGTGAGTAATCACAGGCAAGGACCGGGTCTATACCTCTTTATAACTAATGAAGCCGCTATACTCCAAATGATTGGATGTAGAGGATATCGCATTACACGTGGGCTGCCACGCCATATAGCATACGGAGATGATGGCTTCCGTAGGGGCGCCACTCGCGGATCAACACGTGGATATGTTCATTTTCAGCGTGCGCAGACGCACGACTTTGAGTTACCTATTGATACAATGCCAAAGGACATTGATGCTCTCATGAAAACAGATCCGAAGAAAATGGATTACTTCGGCAGCTACTGGTACTGGAGAATTAGGGGAGAGTCAACCCTCATGGACACCGACTCTCTGCCGCAGAAGTCGTACAAACAACTAGCGGTTGATCTGGGAATGCAAGTTGTGAACGAGCCCTCAGAGCACATGCTCGGCCTCCTCGAACTATACGAATACTTGAAGACATCGCCATTCGTAGGGCCGTTTGGTACTATAAAAAATCCTGTTCTTGTTCCCAGTGTCCTCACCGAAAGGTATGGTTTTGCATGCATTATAAGGTGTATTCACTGGTGAGCCGACATAGGTCGTTATGTGAAGTCTGTGAGGTGTATGAGTTCTACATGCCTGTGATTTTAGATTTCTAATACCCTCTAGGGTTGTTGGCTGCACCGGAGGAGCTGGAGAACATGAGCATGTGCCCCTTTGGTTCCGCTGCCGTGAGGGGTTTCTATATCGCTGCGGAGAGTGTGACCAGATATTTATGCTTGTGAGGGTGCTGTATTCCCTTCCAGATGGCGAAGACCCCTTCCCAGTTGACCCAGATATCGATGATGTCTTTAATAAGGATGTTCTGGAGAAGGGACACCTGAAGTGGAACTCAGGTGACTACCTCAGGTGGCCAGTCGGAAATGCGACATACAAGCAGCTGTTCTTGCAAGGTTAGTAGGCGTATACATAGTTCATGTTGCATAGGTAAATGGGGCAATCCAGTTCCAGAAATCAGCTCTACCTCGGGGCAGAAGACCGATCATACTGATCCGAATTGCCTGGACGATTTCAGACCCCAGGAACCGTAACTAGGTTGTTTCCTAATAAACATTTTGGCATATCTAATTTCTATCGTATAGCGGCGCGCTTGTCTTACACACCTCCATGTGGCCCTGCGAACCCAAATCGAGGGCGGTGGTGCAAACCCACTCAACAACTCCGTCTTACATTCACACCTAATAAAGCTTTAAATACCAACCACAACAATAAACCACTGTCTGTAGCGTTTAACGCTATTCCTTAACCACACACCTACGTCTTTAGAATACGCTCTCTAGCGAAAATGTCAATCTTTCACTACCTCTGCGATCTCCCACAGGATGCCAATTTCGGCATGGCAGCTAGAGCAAAGGCTGATACTCACCCTAAGAAGATTGACCTTTCCCTGGGTACATACAGGGACGACCATGGCCAGCCACGACTCCTTAGGCAAGCGTTAAAACCCAACGATTAATATCCTCTGCAGAGCTGTGAGGCTTGCGAAGCAGCAAATGGCCGCCGATGAGAGGGAGCTAGAGGAGTATCTTCCTCTGGAAGGGCATGAAAAATTCGCACAGGAGGCAAGGGACCTTCTATTCCTAGGAGAAGATAACAAAGATAGGTATGCAGAGCTGTGCGAACGCATATGTTCATACCATTGCGGCTCCTGCATAAACGCGCTCTACAGTGCCATGGTTCTGTACAGAGAGAATATGCCCCTCGCTAAGGTAAGCATGATGGCCGACTGAAATTTACGCTTTACACTCCTCTATACAGCATATATAGAAAGCAGTCTATAACGACGATATCAAACGGTGTTACAGAAAGCATACGCCAGCGACCCTTGCTACGCAAACTATGAGAGGATGTGTCTCACAGCAGGCTTCGAGTTCGGAATGCATCCGTATTTCACCAGCGTGGAAAAGGGTATTGATTTCGAGGAAATGATTGAAGCTCTGAAGACATACGAGAAAGGGTCCCTTATCATTCTGCAGGCCAGCTGTCATAACCCTACTGGGTTCGACCTTACGCCGGAGCAGTGGGTGAAGGTTCGCGACGTATTATTCGAGAAGGAGCTGATTCCTCTCATCGATATCGCTTACCAGGGGCTAGGATCGGGAGACATGAAACGAGACTCACTCGTTGTGCGCATTTTCCTCGAAAAGGATATGGACTTCTTTGTGGCTCAATCATTCTCGAAGAACATGAGCCTATATTCTGCAAGGGTCGGCGTCCTTCATTGCGTATGTTTCACTGGTATGATACGAATATACTCTACAGGTTTACAAGTCTGACTACATCAATAAGAGACACATGCTGATGCGCAACCTGACTTTAATGAGCAGAGCACGGTTTGGCTCAGCAGAGCGGCATGGCCCAGAGATCGCCTACAGACTTATGTCAGATCCTTCTTTAAGAAAGATGTGGTTGGATGAACTGCAAGCTATGACAAGGAGACTAATAAAGATGCGCCAAGAGCTCCGCAATCGCCTAGAAGCGAAAAAAGTAAAGGGGACATGGAAGCACATCACAGAGCAGATTGGTATGTTCGCATACCTCGGCATCTCACAGGAAGCCGTGGAGAGGCTTCAGGAGGAATTCCACATTTATATGATGCTCGACGGCCGTATATCAATTGCCGGTCTAAATCCGGACAACATCGATTACTTTGTTGATGCACTATGCAGTGTGCTGGGTCAACAGCATTAGACATAAAATAATGTCCTATAAAAATGCACTTAAAAGACAACACTGGAAAATATTGAAGAGGGAGCTCTGTGAGTTCTTCCGGATGCACTCTCGGTCAACTGAGGCAACGTTAGACGTGCAGCAATGGCCGAAATTCGTCCAGAAGGAACACCTCCTGGCAAGCTCGCTTGTTCCAGCACTTATCACTGCTCACGGGCCTTCGCGAAAGATATGTATAAAAAATGGCGATATATTGCCACTTGCGTTCGATGAGGAGCATGGTCATCTCAGCCATCTCTTCAGCGGAAGGCTCTACAACCTACGTCTCGGCGACGAGATAGAAAGGTGTGTAGTATCGCATGTTCATGCTGATCCAGTAGAAAAATGTTTGTACTTCGTCAAGTTCAGCCGCCACGTAGAAGGCCAGATAACTGAAGTAGACATCCCCTGTAGCATGGTCGGCCTCCTCGCATCACCGGCATACCTTAAAGGTAAGACCATACTTCAGACTCGTTGTCCTACACGTCGCTTTATATAAACATGGCAGCACTGTCAGATCAACAAATCTATTTGATGTAGCGGTTCATCTTATTTCTTTAGTGGTTCATGTCAGTGGCTTGTCAACTTTAGCTGCCATAGTGAGCTTCTATAATGCATCCTTGCAGGGTACCATGTGCAACTAATGATGCCAACCATCAAATGCGAAGTTGCTGGGAAGACGGTCCCGCCTCCATTCCAAATAGATGTCTCTAAGCTGGACTACAAGGAACCTTTCAACTCCATAATGCTGAAGGACATAGAACATCTACTTCCGGAGGATGAAAGCGTCCTATTCCACCGATCTTATGATGTCGAACGGCAGGAAGTCGTGTGCACCTACCAGACAGGGGCTCTGCCAGAGCAGCCACTGCCACCGGATTACGTTGATCCCAACTTCTTAAACAAGACAGGGAGACGTATACATCTTACATACAAAGGTTTCTATCCCAAACAGTAAGATAATGTAACATATGGAGCGCATATATCCACGTTGTATCTAGCTTGACATGTGTAAACTGTGCTCGAGATTGCATGTGAAACGGCAAGATTGTATAGTTACAAATGGCAGGTTGATCCGCTTTATGACACTCACATAAAGCACATCTCATTAAACATAGACAGATATGATACTCTAGTGATGCTTCTTATATAAATGCGCACTCAACCACCACAGGCGGAAGGAATCGCACAGCAAACCCTATTTCGTCGAGCGTGTGATCTGCCCCTAGTAATTCAATGTATTTTGCCGGAAGCACATTAAGAACATTATAGCTCAGTTTGTCACGCGGAAGTTACCTCACAATTGGAGATTATGACCTTTGATTTGGGTTTCCCGGTGTTGGTGCCCTCCGCCTCGATCATCTGGACGACATCCATGCCGTCACTAACCTTCCCGAAAACGACATGTTTGCCGTCAAGCCATGGAGTCCTCGTGGTAGTGATGAAGAACTGGCTTCCGTTGGTGTTGGGGCCGCTGTTGGCCATGGAAACAACACCGGGGCCGTCGTGTATAAGATCGAAAGATTCGTCGTCGAATTTAAGGCCGTAAATGCTTATGCTACCAGTACCGTTCTTGTTGAGAATATCACCGCCCTGTAACAGGATGACACTCCGTGAAGTTACAACACACAGGCACATAAGATCCACAGATGCTAGAGCTATTGTGGAAGCTTAACGGCCACTCAACAACAACAGATCACCTAATACAGTGCAACACACATGCAATGATTAGGCCTATGCAGGCATGATACACTGTTATCGCATAGCATTACATGAATGTGCATTGTACCTGGATCATGAAGTTGGGAATAATACGGTGGAAGGGAATGTTCTTGTAGGCGTATGTGTGAGCGCGTTCATGGTAACCCTTGCACAATTCGACGAAGTTTTTAACAGTTTTGGGGACTACAGAACCGAAAAGAGCAATGGTGATCTTACCAATGTCTTTCCCATCCTTCTGGATGTGCAAATGCGCATATTTAGTAGGATCAGGCAAATCATTACCTGAAACCATACCTACGCAAAATGCCGCAAAAACAGCCACAGTACTGTGTACGAGCTTCATCTTTACTAGATCACTTTATCCGACAGCAATGCAAAAGTGAACTGTGAATATACCCAACGCCTGGGGGGATAGTTGGAATTCGTACACACCAGCTACACATCAGGAGCCAGGATGTGTCATTGAATTACTGCAGCACGGTTCTACCGCCTTAATGACGATGTAAGGGTGTACAGTGTCTACGTGTGCAACTTCTCATATATCGATAGCCCATGTGGACACACACATCTGAATTATCGGAAAGCGCAAGACAAATGTAATGGCACTCTCATTTATTCAATGTAAGATGAGTATTGAACATTAGACATCACTAACATATCAATATAACAATTGGTACGATACTATAAAATGCGACGCTATTTAAAACAATGAATCGACGTTGAAGGCGATTAATACGTGGATTATTAGATAACTTGGACGCATAATGCAATACAGGCTAAAATATTCGATGATTAGTCGATTCAATTACGTACAGGCATAGTACGATGTCGAATACATGATGCCACGGGAATAATATTGTGCATACGAATGGTACACTGAAGAGGTTGTTGTGAACTTTCTTCTAAAATAGTATGCCACTGTCCCATGAATTTCCACCGCCACATAATAGCAGCAATATCTCGAGTCCCCACGAAAGCGGTAAAATGGATCGCGTGGTACACTTATATTATTATTACATAGCTACCTTGCCTGGTTAAACTGTCATCGTGATATCTTTAAGAAAGAACCTTGTAAAAATTTCCGGTCAAAATGAGTAGCGACATGAAACCGCATTTCAGTGAGGTTGGACGCCAATTTGTCCAAATGTACTACAACCTTATGGAAACAAACAGGTTAGTATGCAAGCGGCGAATGCTTTTCCATATTTCCACATAATTTGGCGGCACCAATATATCATTATCAGGAACAACCTCGCTGCCTTCTACAATAACGAGAGCATCATGACATTCGAGAACGGCATATTTTACGGCCAACAACAGATTATGGAAAAGCTTTTGAACAACCCATCGGCAAGATACTCTATTTTGACATGTGACTGCCAGCCATCCCCAAATAACGGGGTTGTGGTCTTTACCATGGGAGATGTATCGCTAGACAACAGTCCTCCCATGAAATTCGCCCATATCGTTCAGCTATTCCCCAATGGAAACAGCTATTTCGTACTTAACGATGTCTTTAGGCTGTGTATAGGTTAGGACATCGTGACATAACACGATGCCAGCAGCCTTCATAGACGGTTTATAATGAACTTTTACAAACTAAATTAAGGCTACATCGAACCCCCGACGCATGTTAGAACGTTGAACATGACTTAATGTCCTACAGTTTCGGATTAGTTCGCACACACAGCAAGGAGTGTGTACGCTAGGGAGACGGCTTCGTAGCACCCTGAGCTCGATGCGCAATGAGTAAACGAAATAAAATCGTGAATGCTAAGTGTAACAGCTAATACCGTCGGTTACGTATCCTAATACCTCTGAATAACATATTACACCTGCACCTATGGGGAGTAGGCGCTCCGAGGGTGAGGGGAGCTATTAGACACACATTTTTTGTTGTAATTCCTAGTGATCTCATAGTAGATATTACTCGGCATGACAGTACACCTGCTCTGGTTTCGATGGACAGGTTCTTTATCCCGATAACAAATGTGATCACAGTAACCAGAATAAATCGTCGCCAAGACAATACACATCACTACTAAAAATATGGTGGCATTGTATGTTACCTTCGCCTTGTATTTACTCTGCAAGGTGGTACACGCGACGAACGATGTGACTGCTAGGGAGGCTCTTAAGGGTGTAGACATCGTGGACGAACGGCACTACAGTAAGTTGTACATGCGGTAGAACCTTGCATGCTGTGCAGATGAGGTCGTCTTCGATGTTTCCATCACACCAGGTATGTTTCCGGGTCATACGAGGGCATGCGCACACAGGGAACATGCTACACCACGATCAGCCTTTCTGCGCCAGACTTATCACGACGCTGTGGCTGTCCGACGAGGATATAACCCAGGCATCCAACCCAACAGCTCTATTTGACATCCTCAAGAAGAAGTTTGTTGCTAGGGCCACATCCAGCGAACTCGAGCAACACTCCAGCCTCTTCAAGAGACTCGCTGCGTTGGGTTACCTGGCTTCGCAGGGAAAACTGCAGATTGTGGAGAACAACGTACAGAATGAAACCAAGAACCTGCGCTTCAGCAAAAAGCTTCCGACCACTGTTGTGGACAGGCAAAGGTGGGAGCAGTTGGCATCATCGGTTGACGAATTCTCGTTAACCATCACTGATGGAGCGTGCAAAACTGCCGATGAGGCCGAAAGTGTGGAATTAGAAACTGATGCTGAGACGTCGGACTTCGTAGGTATTGCTTTCCCGAACACCCTCCACAATGGGCACGGTGCTGAGTCGACGGCGCCCTCAAATGAAACGCAGAAGCAAGAACAGCAAGCGCATGCAGTGCCAAATGGGGGGGACGCGCCCATTCCATACGTGGACGGTGTAAACTCTGAGGTCAATGGTGAAACTATGGCCGAGGGTGAAAAGCCTGCCGATGCTACAAAAGGCCAAGACGGCACTGGCAAAGGGGAGAAACAGAAGCCTGAAAGTAACTACAAACCACTGTCCGAGGCCGAGGAAACCAAGGCAATGGACCTTTTCGTGACCCTTGACATGCAGGACAATCCCAATGACAAGGTGCGATCGGTGATGGTGACAATCAACGCAATGGTAGTGTCGAACGACAGACCCGACCACAAACGCGTCACCACACGGGCCACGGTACTCCTTCCGGAGAAGGACTTCAAGGAATGCGAAGCTAAGGATTACAAAAAGTGCATCACCGCCATCCGGGACAAGCTGTTTGACCGTTATGAGGCCGAGGCTTCAAAGCAGTTCGTCAGGGGAAGGTTCATCTCTCTGCTACAAAGCTTGATGCTGCAATATAGCATCGGTGTCAAGCATGTTGAAAAAGATGCCGACGGAATGTTTGAGCTCCTAGTCTACGTACCAAAGTACATCACCAAATTCGCAAACTATGATGCCTGGAACAAACTCATGGGTGATGCACACTCATCTGACAAGCGCATCGAAATCGGCATGTCATTCACATCTGAAGAATTTGAATATCCTGAGGACGCCACGCGGCTCTACCTAGGCATGAGATACAGTGAAATCAAGTACGAGAACAAATTCATGATCGACCATCCCGAATTGGAACTGGGGGCCGAGTTCTATAAGCAGCAAACTAATGAGGCCGATGCTAGCGTTGAACACCCGAAGGAACCCGAGGCCGCACCAGCTCCCGCACCTGAACAACACCCACCAGAGTCTAGTCAAGACATGCACAGAATGGTGTCTGCATACGAGCGCGCATTGCTGCAGGTGCCTAAAGAAATCAACGGGTATCAGCTCTCGTTCAAAGACATTGAAAAGTTCCCGGAACTCCAACGTATTTGGAAGTTGGGACTGGTTACAATGAAACTCATGAAGGAAGAGGAGGACCTGAAGGAATTCATCGAGAAACATACATTCACTTACGATCAGTTAAGAGATCTATTCAACTTCACGTATGGTGTCATTGCCGTGAACAACTACGAGGAAGCCAGGGAATTCTATGAAAGCGCAAAGATCCCAAAGGAGGCTGTTGAGACTAGTTTGGCAATGGTCCAAAACATCTTCAAGGCCAACACAGCGACAAACATCACCAGGCTGCCGCCTGTCATAAAAAAGATGGCGCACGCGTGCCCCGTGAAGGATATGATCATATCACTCGCTACTGACGATCTTATCGACCGTATCCATGTTATGATGAGTTCGTGGATCGAAGGGTTCACGCAAGAGACCCTGCCTGAATTAGATTTCCACCTTGCGGCGTTGTGCTCAGCTTCAGCTGTATTCGTAGAGCAGTGGAGATATATACAAACCTCACAGGGATATCGCGAGGAGGGTATACCATGGGCTCTGCTGCTTCAATCATTCTCTAAAATGGGTCAAAGCAGTCAAGAGGATCCTAAAACACGTGAAAACTTTAAGACGATTATTAACAGCAATGCTGCCAAGATCTGCCGCAAATACATGAACCAGGCTGGGTCAATAGCTAGCAGTCCTTATAAGGGCATCACGCGCAACTATGAATCCAAGTCACTCACTGGTGCCATAGGAAATGCGCTTGACGTGAATATGGAATCTTCACCTTCGGAGTTTGTTTCCTCTCTCCAGACATACTTCTCGACCGCCAACCAGAAGGAACGGATTGGAAGTGCTATGGGGATATGTATGTCACTTCAGATCCTGGATAGGATGCACAAGTGCCTATCCGTGGAGAATTCAAATGATTTCTCCCTTTACAAACTCCAGCTTCTTACCCACGATGTTGCACAAATTCTAGAGCAGCTGACATCCACCAATATCCATATAGAGGGCAAGCAAAATGAACTAGTAAACTTCATCCACAGGGCGTGCGATCCAAGAGATTCCTTGGTTGAGGAGGTTGTTGATGCCTTGTTCAAACTCTCATCTAACGAAGGGCATGGTATCATCATGGACGTTCTCGAGAAAAGGCATTATAATCACCCCAAGATTGGCCAAAATGGCGAACTTATTGAGGAATTTAATGACCTAAACCTTGCCGACAACGAATATGTGGAACTTGAAGATAATGAAACGCTCTCCAAGGTCCTTAAGGCACCACAAGCAGGCGATATGCCGGTAGCGTCTTTTCTTGACATCCACAAAGCTCAGGAAGATGAAGATGCCGAATGGGCAGAATACAATCGCAGGAGACATGAAATGCTGCATATGATGAAGCCTGATGCGAACTCGCCCAAACATTGCGGCGGAACGAAACAGCAAAAGAAAGGAATGACACTATACGACAAATTCATTAACAAGTATATGCCATACGGTATCGCACACCCTGCGGATATGAAGACAGTCACGTTCGATTTCAGGATGCTTCCCAAGTTTGACGCTGATGGAACCTTTAAATCCATCGTGGTACCTCTCTCCTTCCACAAGAAGGAGACGGAATACCTCCGGCTCCTAAAAACTCTGGAGTTCCTGCATGTGGTCATTCGCAAGGTGGAAGAACGACTCGCCGAGTTGAAGCGAAATATGCCTACGGCCGATTTGCTTCATCACGTGCGTGCCATATCTAACCTCGAGGACAAGGACGAAGTTACACTGTCACTAGACAAACGCACAGTCCAGATGAACCGTAGGTTGAACGACGTCATGCAACTTCTCACTGTGCTCAACGAAATGCCGCATGATGGCTTCTACTTCGAGCACGAAAACGGCAGAGAGGTTCCACCACATGAAATTGGAAATATCACTGCAAAAACCATAGAGAATGGCGACGACACTCAGAGCATTGTCATGCAGATCATCGACCCTGTTCATATCGTAGACCAGGATGACCTATTTGTACACTGAACGGAATATCCTATACGATCTGGTCATGGGAGTCTAAAGGGCGCTGTTACACTACGAAATAATCAAACATACCAGCTTGAGATCTATGATCTCATTTTTAAGATGTCGCCAAGGAAGTTCTGCTGTGCAGCACGGCGGCTAGGGAGCTCCCAGCATAGGTAACGCGGCTTTAGCGTCAAACAAAGATGAATTAATCAGTATTATAACGGTATAGTATTCGTGGTTCTTAGGTATCGTGCTAGCCTCATATGTCCATCTGGGAAATCTGGTCTTAAATGCATGTTGTGTCCATGGGCCATCTAAGCTAATACAACTTACTGTTTATAAAACACTATACAATTAAGGAAATAGTATAAATCTCCCCATTAAATATTACACCTGGAAGCGCGGCCAGCTTCTACATGTTATTGTACACTTGGTCTATGACCGATGTTCTATAGGTACTCTGCAGTACCTTCACCATCTCCCTCATCACAATAGCAGGATCCTCGCACGGAGTGCTAGATTTGATAAGTTGGCGGATGTAAAGCTTAGCAATGGGTGATGTCCGCCACATGAAGTGATTCAGGGATGTGACATAAGGAGTGGTATACAGGGAATCCAACGCAAAAGATACCTCACACCTACATACGCTATGCTGACGCTTAGGATTTTGGAGCAGCTTCAAAGGGGTAACAATAGCCTTCTCCTCCTCTATAGGTAGGGAAAAACTCCTTGTGAAAAACGCCATAAAACGAGCCTTGTATTCCAAAGGAGATATGATCGTCGGTGCCTGGCCACTTGCAATGTTAGCCAACTTCTTCCCTATCGTTTCAATCTGCTTGTCCCACGTGTATGGACGGAGGTAATCTATAATGCCCAGCACTATGACGCCCTCCTCCGGGAACAGACGCAGAAGTAAAGAGTAATCTACAATGTTCAACTTTGATAGGAAATCAAGGTCACGTTGTGCAAACTCAAATACCTGTGAAAGCGGAGCCTCCGCCAAGTGTAACGGGCATCCGTTCGTGAAATCCTTGAAATTCTGGTCGAGAAGGACCACATGCTCAGGGAATTGAGAACGCCCAAGTCTAGATACACTACGCACAACCGAATATCCCTTATAAGTAGAAGTAACGGCTGAGCTCTTAGGCGGGCTAACGTTCACATAACGTTTGTAGGAAATACCCTTAAGATCGAACGTTAGTTTAGGAGAGCTGCGCGCATGCTCTATGTTCTGCATTATCAAACAATTCACAACTCCCCCAGTTCGCTTGTGTTCAATCGAAAACAGTCCGTAAGGAATGCCCAACAGCGTGCCACCACCCAAAACATGGCTAAAAAAACTGTCCCCCTTGTCCAAAAAGAGCTGAAATTCATACCTGTTCAGCAGCTTTAACATGTACTTGCCGTCATGGGAGACGGAGAGAAATGCGCCACTCTTGCCACCAGAGCATCGTATGCGCGACGAACGGCAAAGAGAGCGTGCAAAGTTTATATCGTCACCACATGATAGATGCCGCAACATGTGAAAAGCCTCCGGATAGTGAACTGTTATGTTGTAGCTCCCATGGAAATAGTTCAACGAAATCGACCGACAATTTGTTATACCCTCTGGAGGTCTGAGCCATTTAATATCGGGACCTCCGTTTGTGCTGAAGGGAGATGGCCAAACGTTAGTAGCCTTGAATGAGCAACCTGTCTCTGGGCTCATATACCCCTTGCATGTGTAAGACATATCTGCGCACTGTGCGCGTATTTCAGAACGTAACCGCAATACCGGACTCATATTGGGCACAGAATCGTGATAGGAAGATGGCACCCTAGCCATCGTATGATCGAACCGGTAGTGCGTCGTTGACTGCCACGTTTCAGACCTTGCATCAACCAACCCTGATTGAATATCACTATAATTTCCTGTCATCATGGAGAGCCGGGAAATTTGCGTTTCTACGTACGACATCATTGTAGGGGTAAAAAGCTTCTCGATATAACATGACATCAAATGTTGGACCGTTCCATCAATTACAGTACGCAAAATCTGACGCAAGTTTGGCACATTCGCGAACAGCACCTTCAGGTAGTGATCCATCACTGGTACATGGTTAAAATCCTTCTTATAGTGGCACCAAGGGTATCGGAAGAGCCGGTGATTACATATTATCACAGGACTACCGTAGGATGGTTGTGATACAGGGCAAAGAACCCTAGCATTACGCCTTCTTGTAGCCGGGTCAGTGTAATCTGTTATAATCTTCGCATTCTGCCAAATACAAGCAAGATTAATCGACTGGAGCTCGGACACAGTTGTAGCCATTGGACTCCATGGGTTACTCAACGTAGAGGTGGTTATACTGTCCCATCGATACAGACGGTAAAAATACCCATTCTCTAAGTCGTCCTCAGTGAACGCACAATGAACGTTTCTTTGGAAGATAGACGATGCATATGAGTGACGACGAAGGTAACGAAATACCAAACAATTCAGTATTAAGCCGCCGACACGTCTATCCCTTGGAGCTCTGTACTGAGGAACATGGGGACTGTAAAGATCATCACGACTAGCAGCACAGGAAAGATGCGTCATGAGAGTATAACGCTTACTCTTGCAGTAGTTGAGGAGGCATTTGCCCATGTGGCATAAGCTCCCAGATATGGGCGTCTGAAAGTTGGACTGGCAGAGCTCCAGATACTCCGAAGACATGAGAGCCCTGGATATGATGTTTCCAATGTCACGCTTGATCTGATAAACACTATCGTAATCTAAGGAAATCACAGATTGCACGTGCTTGGAACACCCCCTGTGCATTCGCGAAACCAATTGGTTTGGTGACTTGCCACCATTTGAGGAACCATGAAGCATCCCAAGGAACCCAGAAGAAATACCAGCGTTAAAAGCATTCTGGATAAATAGAGGAAGGGAATACATCCTCTCACCTCTTTCATTAACATGCACCGCCGAGCCCAAAGAAGACGACCGACTGATATTTTCTCGCAAACCTGCCGTTATTGGCTTATACTTCACCAACAATAGCGTACCCACTGGTAACTTAGTATCCCATGCACTACACCATGATGCTTTTGAATCGTCTTTTAGTGAGCCTGTAAACGCGTTCGATGCGGTGGTTGCCTTGACGTTTACCTGTGGTATACGCAGCTTTGGAACGATAATGTTGTAACCATTGGAGATTGTGCCAGAGTAATGCGATGAATCCGAATGCACTTCATTAGCTAGGTCTGGTGCATCGGCGGTGGCTTTATCATGAAATGTGGGCATCGCCGGTGTTGCATATGGGGAGCCCAGATCTTGGGAAGCACGATCAATGGATCTCTGGTCAAAATCCCCAGACGAACTACAATTACGGATATTGGGTTCTTCATCGATTACTGTGCGTTCAATATTCGATGGCAGGACGGAAGAACCCTCCACCTGAGGATGGGGCACAACCTCCGTGGCATTATCGATCAACCTGAAATCCCTCAACAAACGTGATTTTGACGATTTCATAACATCACGGGTAAACCCTCTACACACAGATGTTAGGGAAACGAAGAAGCTCCTCACAGACAGAAACACATGCATGGGGTCAAGGGGGCACCAAAACTGTGCTAATAGAAGATGCGACACGCACTGGACATATATAACTCGAACATCTTTCATACAAACGTCGATACTTTTAACGACATCTTTCAATGCTTCACAGGGTTCAATGAGATCCCAGACCAGATTGGGTATGGCATCATCGCTACTTCTGGATTTATGCTGCTTGGCCGCCGCTGCACCAGAAATACGGTTGCGAGTATTAGCGCGACATGGAGCCATAGTTGTTCCAATATGTGCATAGGTAGTTGTTCGAGCGGCAGGGGCGTGCATGTCACTATTATTACCGCTATCCAACGCGCAATCAGATGCACCATCCTTCATATTACCATGTCGCACATCACTTGTGCGACTTGTGTCTCGATCACTTGTATGGACCAACTCCTCATTTTCCTTTCCATCGGATGATGGTATCTCCTGTAACTCGCGGTACTCTTTCACGGCGTCGGTGAGGCTCATGGAGAGGCTGTTAAGCTTCACACCTATGCTCCTCATAACAGACGTGATTATAAATAACCAGTTGAGAATCTCTATCTCGGCTATGGTGGTGTGCTTGATTTGGTTGCAACGTCTACAAGTTCCGAATCGCTTGGAACCAGTAAGAGCAGCAGTTATGCTTTCCAGTATCCGTGGGTGCAAGTTCACGCCAAATGCATTCCGATCATCGAATGCTTCCCTAAACTGTGAAGCTGACATTTGTGATAGTGGAAGGGTCCAATGATTTCGAGGGTCGAGTTGATGCCGGTTTCCCGTGCAACTGAACTCGCAGCGGCACGGAGAGATTTCATCAAGTCGGTCACTGGCCATATACTCTGAAAATCGCGAATCAACGTAGCAAATCAACCTGTTCAAGAGATTTCTCAAAGACGCACTTAAAGTGCTTGAGCGATCCTTTAAATGCAGTAACTCAAAGTCGTGCGTGCTATAAGGATCCCAAACCATCCTATTATCACTACCACCTGCAGGATCAGTCCAGTCCAGAGGAATATGGTAATAAATCTCTAGTGTAGTGTCTGTACCGACATCGGAGAAATCCTCAAGGAGCTTCGAAAGCTTGGATGAAACATGGAGCAACTTGCGGTCGTAAACGCTGATACCAGCGGAAAACAACGGCAGCGTCCCCAATGCACAGTTAAGAAGCGGAGAGTTGAACCACGCACCTATCCTATAGTTGGAAACATCTTGAACTCGAAGGTGCATGATTAATTTATCATTATGAAGTGAGAAGTCGTGGTTGCCAAACAACGAGTGGCCACATTTAGCCACGTAATAGCTGTCATATAATACCATTTGGAGAAAACGGCCAAGTGTAAGGTCATGCACGGCTACCATATCTGAATCACCGCAAACCCTGCAGCGCATCCCTATCTCATATGGAGTGTCAAAGTCAATGGAACGTAACCGCCCTTCATAATTATCAACGATTACGCTCAACCGCTTTGGAAGGATTGGAATGGGTAGCTCTGATGTCTCCAGGTGCATGTGGTGTTTGGTAAGGTGCTCAGAACATACGCTGGAAGACATGCACTTGTTATAATGAAGACAGCGACCGTACTCGAATAAAAAATCACTCAAAAAAAAACCCTCTCGGTATCGGCTTATAGGGAATGTTTTCCTAGTTGCAACTCCGCAAACCTCACTGTTTTGTGTGTAATACTGTAAGCAGACCAACACCGAACGCTCCTGTAGATCCGAAAAGGTAGTGAGTGAAGATGTCTGTGCAGATGCAGTGAACTCCGGCATTCCAGTTAAATAGTTCTTCAACCAATCCGAAAAGTATACATTCTTAGGGTGGTGAACGGTGGGAATCGCAGAGGTTTGTAATGAAGTAAGAATCCTCGTCCTTTTTGTGCCAATAGTGGGCCTTCTAGCGTGACGAGGCCCCCTCTTCCGCTTAATGATGTCAAAAGAATAAGTATCCTGAGTACGTATAAATGATCCTTCTCGATTAAAAAAGAAAGAAGTAGATCGAGCAGGGTTGGAAGATGAAGCCAAACTATGGTATGTCATAACATCGGGAGAGAGTGAAGTTCTGCATGACGGTATACTGCCAAACGTGTCCATCAGCAGGATCGGAGAATCGTCAACGGTTAAACGGCCACCAAGATCCTTAACGAACGTCAACTCCTCAAACAACCCCTGAAGACGAAAGAGCGCAGTCCGTAATAATTCTCGCATGTGATCTGCATTAATATGTGTCGTGCGACCCTTAGAATACAAAATGCTGCAACCATGAAAGCTAGGGTCCAGCGACAACGCTACTATAGTCTCGGAATCATTCATAACCACCGAATACTTTTGTATGGTGCTGATGCAATCTTTGTAGTCAGAACTCTGGTCAAGACATTCAATTATTGGGCGTTCGAGAGCCACACCAAGCTGCTGCAAAATGTCAATATCCACTCTGTACACACAACTGATTCCGCGCTGGTGTAGCTTGTTACCTATATCTGATGATACGCTGCTGGAGCAAAGCAGGAGGTTAACACCGTTTCTGTGGAGACGATCAATATGCATATCAACCGACTCTAATGCGTCGAAAACCTCGTGAATCTCTTCATAATGGCATGCGTTGTCTTCATGGTTGCTCGAGAGAAAGTATTTTACCAGCAAGATGTTGCATCGGTAAATGCAGCATTCCATCCTGGGATACGCAGGGTATCCCTTAAAACATACCCCATTATACACCGAAAATCCATGACATACATCCAGTGAAAGTGCTGAATGGACCTTTGGTGAAACCCGCAGAACTTTGATAACATCGTTGATGTCACGATGTATATGCATAAGCTTGGCACGGAAGCCGCAGCGCAAAATCAGGGACGATATATAATCCCTGAGACCACGCTTTAGATTCAACTTGCCGTTATCAGATTTAAGCGTGTGCTTTATATATTTCTCAGCCAGTCTTAATAGCTCAGGGCGCCAATAAGGATCATTATCCCCAAACACTTCGCTGTACCATTCATCGACGTAGCAAGGGGCATCAGATTCCGGTTCATTGGTCAAGTTGTTGTGATTAGGGTACCTATTGCAGCGCTTGTATGAGTATTTTATCACCTTACGATGCTTTAAGTGGGACTCCGCCTTTGGAATCGTCACAACAGCACGATCACTGCTCTTGTGATCACCAAGATTTAGCACTGAACACAAGTGCTTCATCGCACTCCAATATCGATAATGGCGATTCTCGGTCGACATTTTCATTAGCCTGTGCAATGGACAATGTCTGGACGAGCATTGCAAGTACAACCTAACACTGGATGACCGAAGTCCATGATGTAAACCGCGGATCCAACCATTCTACACTCTTAACCAGCAATAATTATCCAATAGAGAACGGCATACTGCACAAATCCAATCAAACATGCCCTATAGCACAAAAATTGTAAGAACAGTTCAATAGACACTTAAGAATACAAAGAGCTGTGCAGGGATGGAAAATGAGAAATCCTTGCCAAGTAAAAGTGCCATGGCAGATGATTGTGACACTATTCCCGTGTTTATATCAACATTATAATGCAATGTGTGCTCAATTTTAAGGAGCATATGCCGGACAGGAGTGGATTCTAGTCAGTTGACTTGGTCCCCATTCAGTCATAATAGACAGATGAAACTGGAACAGAATGGCATGCAGACTGCTCTAAGTTGAGGGTAAACAAAGGAAATAAATATTGTAGGAGCTAAATAGCATGTTTTATCGAAGTATTTCTCCTCCTGGTTGTCTATTCCCCTTACAAAAGCATCTCCACCCGAAGGTATATTGAAGCATTTAGGAAATGCTATTGTGTTCGGGGAGTGAGGTTTAACATGTGTGTCAGTGCATCGATCCTTGTGGTACCGTGAGATTTTAAAGGGGCATACGTGAATTGTGCATTCATATCAACATTGGAATAGGACCAGGAGCGGCGCATTCAAATCGACGGGGACAGTACAATTCCAAGCATCTTCGATCACTCCACAAGGTGCTACAATTACCCTTACTACGAGCTTTTAAAGGTCTTAATTCCACAGAACGTGACGCATTTGAGTGAAAGATGGCCGACGAGGTCCTGGCAGTTGTAATAGATACAGGCTCGTACAAGGTCAAGGCGGGATTCTCAGGAGCCGACACACCACAGGTGGGATTTAGGTCATTGGTTGCCTATGGTGAGGGAGAGGAACTTGTAGTCGGAAATAATGCCTTGAAGAATCTGGGAAACAAATCTCTCATGCAACCCATCCAGCACGGAATCGTGAGAAATTGGGGGTTGGCGGAGAAAATATGGGAGCATCTTTACGAGAAAGAATTAAAGGTGAAGCCTAACGACTATCCGGTGCTACTTGCTGAACCACCGCTAAACCCTAAGATCCACCGGGAAAAATGCTGTCAACTCTTCTTTGAGGCATTCATGGTACCGGGAATGTACATGGCAGCCACCTCACTTCTCTCGCTATACGGGTCGGCCAAAACATGTGGGATGGTTTTAGATATCGGGCAAGGTGTCGCCCATGCGGTTCCCATAAGTGATGGAACCATTGTACCACACGCCGTACGTCGGGTAGACGTCGGAGGATATGATGTCACATCGCAAGTGATGGCCAGCATAAGAGGTCTGAATTCTGATGATCCCATGGCGAGAGAAATCGCGAATGAAATCAAGGAGACGTGCTGCTACGTCGCTCTTGACTACCAGGAGACCCTTCAGCGTGCGGAGAAGAACCCAGAAACATGCAAGAAGACCTTTACGCTACCTGACGGGTTCAATTTAGCACTCTCTAAAGAATGCTTCCAGTGTCCAGAGATTATTTTCTCCCCGGAGGTAGGAGGCCGCAGTGCGCCACACCTCACAGACGTCATGTATCACTCCATCAGAAACTGTGAACCTGAATTGCACAGAACCATGTTCAGCAACATACTTATTAGTGGCGGGAGCTCACTTTTCCGCGGCTTCCCAGAAAGGTGTGAAAAGGAACTCAAGGGACTGATTAATGGAAACTCGCCAGTGAAAATAGTCAGCAACCCCAAAAACAGGGACACGAATGTCTGGCTAGGAGGGTCAATTGTGGCGTCCCTATCATCATTCCAGCAAATGTGGGTCACAAAAGCAGACTACGAAGAATCGGGGCCCACTGTCATACATCGCAAGTGTTTCTAAACTAATTCATTAAACCTTAAAGTCTGGTGTGCTGATATTTTTTGAATACACCCGCAACTAGCAGCGGAAATACTAATGAAGCATCAGCATGTACCTTCACGGGGTTAGTGTGCGCTTTAATCTTGCCCCAAGAAATAGCCTCATCGGGGTTGGCACCGGAGTCGGAGCCGTCAAACTCTTGAGCCGTTGATATATATACCGCAAAGTCTGCCCCGTTACGCATCAGGTTTGCATTGCAAACGTGATGTTTAGGTAAACCTCCACCTAATATGATGATGCCCGTTTTGGGGCTGTGCACCGCTAGGTCATTGATGCGACGAATGTCTTGCACAATGTCAATCCTAAGAGTAGTAGGCTCCGTTTGAGTGTATGTGTGGAAATAGAGGTTGTCACCAATGGAACCATCAGTGATACCGGGACAGAAGATGGGGATCTGGTTCTTATGACACCAGTAGCAAAACGAACTCTCATCGTTAATCTCCCGGCCAAGATAATCGATGAAAGTTGATGGGGTCCAGCTAACGCCCTCTTCTACCTGCTGGCGATGCATCTCGTCGAGATGTGGTTTCAGCCACTCCTCGAAGTTGCAGTAGTTGTCATTCGGAATGAACAGGTTACCGATACGATTTAAACCGCTATCCCTCATAGTTGCACCATCCATGTCAAACCTTCCGATATAAGTCTTACCCATGCATTTAATGAGATCCTCCTCCACACCACCACCGGTTGTGACAACAACATCAATCAGTTTGTGCTTGGCCAGAAAAACAAACGCCTCACGCAAACCGCTAGAAATCATATTGGAGGTGAAGGCAAGAAATATGGTGCATTTCGTGTTCTTACGCACCTCAGGATCCTCGAACTTTCCACCAATGTCCTCCTCGGTTAAGGGGTCGTCACTCAGGCGGAACTTCAGCATACGCTCTATCATCTCAGCAGCCATGCCCAGATGAGTTGCCTGAAAACCTATGGTTTTGTACACTTCTAGAAGCTTTTCCATAGTAACGTCCGAGTCGTACAGCTCGCCGTGAACGAAGGCTTTACAGTCCTTCGGCAGCGACGATGGCTGCAAGACAGCCTTCGCGACAACATCTGGAATGGCAGACACGGTATTATTGTCTTTGGTAGACATTTTGTAGGTGTACACTCAAGATGGTTTTAAAAAGCTAGCCTTGATCCAGTTAATATGGGAATACTGAACGCGGCTGGGCGAAGGCAGTAAAACAGCTTGACCTATTGTATATAACGCAAATGTGATGCGTTAGGTCGTAAATACTAATCAACGTATTGCAAGCGCATATGACTTTAATAGCGTATTTAAAATAATCCGTCTGTGGTCGTGGCAGCTCCTTATATTCCCCAGACAAGGAGAACGTCATATCTCCTCAAAAACGAATCTTTACCACAAAATGACACACATTAAAGGGGATGCCAGTATAAAGATGCCCTATCGTCAATCAAAGCAATAGCGGTCGTATATATCGGTAAAATAACAAATGGAATTACTGGCAGGAAGACTGGGCAAAGATACACACAAGTTAGGTAATAAGAACTAGTAGTAACTGTAAAACATTTCATGGAAGCTTGGAGATGCAGCAACAATGAAGGCTGTTGATTGAGGTTGCAGAACACATCCCCCTCCACTTGTACATCGCAGAGCGTAAACATGGGAACGGTTGAGCTTTCCGTAACCCTTCTGGCTCGAAGGATACAGTTTAATGCGCGGGAATCCGGTCAGTATGTCATTATTCTGCCAGCTCAGACTCTCAAAAAGTATAAATTGGAACATGGGTCAACTATGGTTCTATCGGACGCAAAAAAACAGAAACAAATATGTGTCAAACTACACAATGCCGTTGAATATGGAGTGGAATACTCATTTCTGAAACCGACAAAGGCAGTGGCATCTGAGGAACTTATTCTAAGTCTCGAAGCTGAAACTAACACGCCTATCACCTTAAAGATGACGCCACTAGGAGAGGTACCAGCCGCAACGACGTTGACAATGACTTACCTGGAGCATTACGATACGAAGGGGGGAGAATGGAAGAGGATCTGCAATCAGAAGCAAGTGGATGACTTGGGAAACCACAAGCAAGCCACCGACCCCGGGGCCAGGTACCTCGATTGGACGGGATCGACAGTCGCAGGCGAAGCTATATGCCCGCCTAGCAAGTGGTGGTATGCACTGCTAAACCGCGATATGACTCCTATCATTGTCAATAGCATGATAGGCGCAATCTTGGCCCCAGGAAACGTTGTAGCGCTCAACCTAAAGGGAGTGCTTGCAAGGTTCAAATGCATAGATGTGGAAGCAAAAGGAAACAAACGTGTCAACGGTGACATGGGAAGAGTAATAGAATCTACCGAGGTGGCAATTAAACTGGTCAGTAACAACATATCATCGCACAATGCCACGAGAAAAAATAAGGTTAACAAACTTGGGGGCCTCACAGAACCAATTGGTATACTTAAGCGCCATGTGATTTATCCTCTTGTGTATGCCGATAAATACGCACAGCTAGGGATATTCCCTCCAACAGGAGTTTTGCTTCATGGGCCACCAGGTTGTGGCAAGACCATGATCGCCAAGGCCATGCGTGAGGACTTCGCAGAGTTGTTCGGACTCGCTGAAAGTACGTCTGTGTATATTAAACTAGTTCAATCCAGCGATATCATTAGTTCTCTGGTGGGGAGGACGGAAGAAAATATAAATGCTCTATTCGCTGAATGTGAAGAAATCGCACAAAAAAAACCCTGTATATGCTTCATAGACGAAATAGATGTCTTGTGTCGCAAACGGGACGGATCCACCGAATTCAACACACGAAATGTGACTGCACTACTCAACAATCTCGATGGCGTTGGATCACAACAATCAACACCTTCTAGGCGAAAGGGTTACATAATCATCGGGTCGACCAATGATGTGGACTCCATGGACATTGCACTAAGGAGACCTGGTAGGTTTGACCTGGAGATAGAAGTGGGTGTACCAACGTCCAGTGAAAGATTGGATATTCTCAATACCATGCTGCAGGATGTCAAACACAGTCTTAATTACAGCGATATTGCATACATAAACGACTATTGCCAGGCATTTGTCGGGGCCGATCTTAAGCAGCTCGTGTCTAATGCCTCCTGGGCAAGACTCAACAAAATGCGTAACCGGGATGACCATTGTGACACGGCTTCAATTGACAAATACACAGGAAATTCTAGTCAAGGTACAAGCGAAACGAACTCTGATGGAGAGGAGGAACCAACAACACTGGAAGAGCAATGTATCACATTGGAAGACTTTAAGGAAGCACTCAAATTGACGCGTCCATCGGCGCTCAGGGAACTTCATGTGCACATCACGGATGTTCGGTGGGAGCATATTGGAGGGTACGAGGATGTAAAACTACTGCTTAAGGAATGTGTTGAGTACCCAAGAACATACAGCGCGTTGTACGAGAAAATGCGAGTGCAAACGCCACGGGGATTGCTGTTGTATGGGCCTCCAGGTTGTAGTAAGACATTGATGGCAAAAGCGGTGGCAACAGAAAGCCACATGAACTTCATATCGGTAAAGGGACCAGAACTCTTTTCCAAGTGGGTTGGAGAGTCGGAGAGAGCCATACGCCAGCTCTTCAGAAAAGCGCGCACTAATGCTCCCTGCGTCATATTCTTCGATGAAATGGACTCTATCTCCGTAAGTAGGGAGTTGTCGGACGCAGGAGGCGTCGGAAGTCGCGTACTCAGCCAGCTGCTCAACGAAATGGACGGTATAAACTCCGTCAAACAAGTACTGGTAATTGGAGCGACCAACAGACCCGACCTGATGGATACAGCGCTCCTGCGACCTGGTAGACTAGATAGACTGGTATATATACCCCTGCCAGATATGGAAGCGAGACGGAGTATATTCAACATCTATTTGACACGGCTGCCCACTGATGGATTCAACATAGAACAGGCCTCAGAAGAGTTTGCAAAGGAAACAAACGGCTACAGCGGCGCGGAGATTGCGATGATATGTAAGGAAGGGGCGATGATTGCGCTTAGGGAATTCATAAAACGCGATATGGAGTCGAGGAAAGCAGCAGCCACCCGGACGACGAATAACGCCGAGGATCCTATGGCAAAGCTAGGAGATGAATTGGCCGCAATTAAATTAAACGATATTGTCCCGGTCTCTATCAAGCATATCAAAGATGCAATGGCGCGCGTTAAACCGCGTACGAAACCAGAAACGATACGTTTCTACGAAGAGTATCGTGCCCAGCACCCCTTCTAAGCCGCGATATTAGGGCATCACTATGCCAATGTCGGACGGTTTCAGCTGTGAAACGTGAAAAGGCATTAAGAAATTCACGACTCACCTGAGGAAGGCGCCAATTGTACAGGTAGTAGTGCAGACTACCGTCACCTTCACCGAACTTGAGATCCTGAATATCATGCGAAACACTAACAAGAAACGTACCTTAAACACTTCCTGGTTGTTCATCATGTCAAGTGCATTGAAAACGTCACATTGCGCATCAAGGGCAAATTGTAAGCCCCTCTCCATTAGTTTCTTCAATGCGATGGTAGTAGCGATGCTGTAGTACAAATACGCCGCATTTATGCGGCCTATTTTTGAATTGCCAATCACAGAGGAACCCAAACAGTAGAAACTAAACAGGTCGGTCACAGTACCAGCTGCTGGGATGTGTTGTCATTCAGAAACAAACTCACCCTCACTTGTTATCACGTAGGTGTAGATGATGCCATCTCTCGGCAAAAAGATGTGCCGAATCTCCTCATCTGTATACACAGGGTGTATCTTGCACGATTCTAAATGTGACTCAATTAGCCATCGCACGCCGTCAACATCTCTGGGCTCCATCAGACGCATATTAACATCGCCGGTATCCGGCGGAAGCTTATACAACCGCTGGGCCATAGAGACAGTCATACGGCTGCCGATAGAGAAGAATCTCGACTGAACAATGTTAAAGGTGAGACAATGGCGACGAAACCTACCTGGACCAGTGTCTTGATGTTGAGAGGTCGGTGCCAATAACGGCATGTTGCTACGGGCTTGGGAATCACAACCCCTGCAGTGTATACCTAGGGGACATTGTATCACACATGCAAACTTTGCGTAACTTACCGCCTGCCATATGCCGCAGAGGTTTACACGACGAGTTACCTCCTTAATCAACACTGGAGCAAGCCGCTTGGAACGCAACTGCTTGTGCACGCATAAAAAGTTTATTTCGGCAGCCTTAAGCACACTTCCACAGACACGCACAGTGGCTGGAATCCCACTGATAAACCCAACCAGCCTCTTAGATGACTTAACACGCACGCCGACATGCCAGTCCTTCTTATAATCGGGCGGAGTCATGGCCCACTGTAAAAAGTCAGGCTTATAGTCGAAACGAAACAAGTTCTCGTAGTCCTCGACATAATTCTCGGTAAGCAGCGTATATAACTGTACGATGCACATGACTTATTGTAAGAGACCACAAACCTGGGACATGTCATCATCGTTCTTCACATCAATATCAATCCATTCAAATGCATCAGGCAACGTATAGGGGTGCTTTCTGATGCGTTCCACATCCGTGTTGCTGTCAATAGGGCCGATATCCTGATATGCCGTTACCACATGGGCAAGGGGTAAACAGGACTTACGTCGCTCTTCACCTCCTCCGTGAACTTGCTCACAGGCTGCGTGTTCCAAAACGCATGCTTAGGTGCAGCAGCTTTAATACTAGTCGACACAGCGTTATTTAAATCTGGCGCCAGGCCGGTGGCCGAGGATTCATCATTACCGGCCTTGCCTTCCTATACGAAGTTACACAAAATCACCAGGCCACATACCTTTAACTGCACAGCAGAAAGTTGATCAAGCAAAGTTTCTACATTAGCATTTCCGGAATCTAACGCAGTATTATAGCCGAAGAGGATTCACAAAGCTACCTGTACTCGGTGGCTTCTTATTGCTGTCTTCCATAGCGATGACCACAACGAAGGACCAACAAACATAAGCACAAACGAAAATGTATGTTAATATAATAATTGGGAAGTTTGTGCTGCTTCAAGTGAACCCAACCAGTAAGAATCCACCTTAGTTGTGGTACACAGTTACACGCCTAGCATGTATCATCTGTACTTTACCTAATTACGTCACCTAGTCTATAAGAATCTAAAGGGACTAACAGATATTGCTTCGTAGAAACAATATCATAATGAATCGCATAATTTCAGAGCTATGCCGGTGAAGATGCGCCTATACGGATTTACGAAGGAAAACCAGAAAAGCCGCTAGACAGGAATGTGCACCCATGAATGCCACTGCAGCACTCGCGTTGATCAACCTTGTACTGCTAGGATATGAATGGAAACGCTCCCCTTTCCTGAAGATCATCGGAGCAGATGGATATCAAAGACGCCAGATTCATCTCATAGGAAAACTCCCAAGAAGGCATGGAAGGCTGCTATCAGCACCCAGCGGGCCTTCCAAGCAGGAGCATCAACCGAGTGACAGAGAAATTGCCGAACAACTTGAAAAGGAACAGGCGGAAAAGGCGGCAGCATACCTATCACCGATGGAAGCGGCAAAGCTACAGGGAATTGACCAACGTGCACTCATAGAAACCTTTGGCGAAGCCTATACTCCAGAAAATGTCAAAAAAAGAGAAGAAAGAAGTGCTAAAATGATGCGAAATCTTCCTCCAGACGTGCCTCCAACGAACACGCTCCCCTATTTCGTAAACTTACAAAATCCGGAAAACCCCTTGGGAGATATCGTAGATCTCCAAGAAGAAACAACTGACGCTGATACGGGAACTGAAGGTTTTGCTGGGGGGTCGGAAGGCCAAACATCGTTAGATGAATTACACCAGGAAAATTCGATGCAGGATACCGGCGGAAAGAGCGTCTTCTCTAACGAGAGTACCGTCTCAGGATCCGATCGGCCCCAAAGTGCACAGACTGCAGAAGAAACTAATGCCGAATCGACCGCAGACTCTACAAAAGGGGGAGACGACGGTCGAGACGTGGGCACAGGCAACGTACAAAACGGTGGTGCTAAGAATGCTACATTCGACAAACGCGCAGAACTAGCGCTCTTCCAAGATCCACGTGAAGAGCTCTTCTTCGCAAATGAAGCTGGCAAATTCGAAGGTGACCCCCTGGACCCGTACTTCGAAGCAGCAGCTCAACCTGCATCAGATGATGAGGAAGAGGTGGACCCAGCTGAAGCGGAACGATCTAGAGTGGCATGGTACCGTGACAAGCCGAAGAATCGCCTCTTTCCTGCAGATATGGCTGACGGGTGGTCAATCTTACCATGTGGGCGTATATACAAGCACTTATTGAGACCTAGCCATCTTCCGCCTGAGGAACAACGTAAACCAGGACCTGAAGCATACGTTTCATTTGGTTTCAAGTTTGTAGACGCATTTACAGGTAGTGTGTTATTGGAACATACAGATATGGAAGGCGATGGAATAATATCGCAACTTAAAACACTGGGGGCGGGATTGCAAAAAATGTTGTCGTCCATGGTCACCGGTGAACAAGCAGAATTTATATGCCACGCCATAGAACTGGATATCGCCGACCTAAAGGTGGAAGGATTGGAAAACCTAGGCTGGATCAGGGCCTGGATAAACTTAATCACACTACACGAACGTGGTGAACGCTGGTGGCACCTCAGCCCCCTGGAGGCGCCCAGATACCCACAGCCTGACCCAGAGCATAGCAAACTCACAGAAATGGAGAGACTCAATCTAAAGACAGACCAATTGAGGGACCAAATAGAGGTTGGTTAAATAGAAACAATGGGTAATCGCCTTCCAGACCGAACTTGCAAACAACCCTTGCTCACCACTATGGGACGATGTCCTACAGAAACTTACTGCGCAGCAGAAAGCATCGGTAGTGGAACACTTTGACAAGAAATTGGAAATGCAAGAACGCCGCAAGTGTGCCGAATACTCAGGCTCACGAGGATTCGGTGATGCAATCAAAAGCACAGGACAGCTGGATGGATATGACGTTGGAAGGTGCTCAGGAGGATGTGGAACATTTTATGCGTGGCATGAAACGCCATTCATCATCTATATCGCAATACCTGTGGCACCCGGCGTAAGGGCTGAACACGTAGACTTTAAGCTGGAACCCCGTCACCTTACGCTGAGAGTAGCAAATAAAATCATTATTGACGATGACATGATGGGGCAAGTTGATACTGAAATTTCCTCGAGCTGGGCAATGAGTGAAAAGGTAAGCAATATAATCTTAACATCACACCCTTCACAGGCAATGGAGTACGAGGCGCTCCCAGCGGGGCATCCAGAACTCAGAGAGCCAGTACTAAAGGTCTCACGAGAAGATGAATATCACAAACTTATTAAAGACCCTTGCATAGTTATAGCACTCAAGAAACAGGAAAAGGTCATGGGGGACTGGGGGACCCCCTTCGCTAACATCTAAAGGCTTTAATGTCTAGTATATTGCTGTCGATAGTATAGTGGCAAGATGTGAGGGACCAGCATCCCTCGAAGCACTTATCATGAACAGGAACTCGCGCTTCAAATTGGTGAACCTACTTTCCAGCTCGCGAATTGTGGGCTCAAGTGATAATATAGTGCTTATGTTGCCCTTCTCTTGAATTATATCGAAGCACAGGCCCTTTAAAGCGGCATCCAAAATGCAGCTGCAACGGTAAAAACCATTCAAAAGGGCGATAAATCTGCCGCACTCCTCCGACGAGAGGCACATGCTGCAGGCAGCGCGCACAAACATTAAGTGGTGCGATAATAACTCAGAAAACCCATCACAAGTGTAAAGACGCCTCAGGAAGTCCTCATACAGGGGTCCAAGCACGATGTGATGCATGTACCACTCCACGCTGTGTAAAACACCATACATATCCCGTGTTAGCACGGAAAGCAGACGTAAAACGTATTTGCATTTTACGTTTACAAACTCGTCTGGTACCCTAAAACTCATACATAACCAGCGGTGTGCATTTAGCACGTTCATCACGCCAAAGCGCAGTGTGCACAGCTGTTGGAAAGTGGCGTTGTAACACTTTGTGACCTCCTGTGAAACATTAAAAAGTAATGAAGGTCGCTTACCTCGGTAAATATGTAGGAGTTAAATCTGTCTGAGGAAAATTTGAGCTCAATTGCATGGCCCCTGAACGAAACACTGCGGCTGACGCATGTATCCACCACTACGTACGTACTAAATAACTTAAGGTAAGAGTCGTTAGAACGCCCGGTATGCCAATCAGCGAGTATGCTACCCATCATATCAGCCCTGGAAAGAAATACGAAACGGTATACTTCCTCCATAACATCAAAAATGTGGTACTCCGACCTCAACAACTCGATCATCTTCCGGTTTAGCCACGTATAGCTTAGGCGTAAATCCAAAGATATATCCTCTATAAGGTCGAAATAGCATGTGGTAGTGTCTCCATCATGGTGCTTCCCCACTGCCTCCACGTTCGAGCTTTCATTATCTAGCAGGTAGCGCGAATACATGGATCTCGCAAAACGCATACAAGTTGGGTAATACGATTGCAGGAAAACGGAAAACTCCCTAGAACTTGCAATGGTGCCTTCCAAGTGCTGCAATGCCAATAGATGCTTGTCAGGCAAGAACTCGCTGGACGGCATACTATTGCCATGACATCCCGTCAACAAGCCAGATAAAAAACTCAGATACGGCTTCAAAGTGCTGATCAGACAACGGTATACCATCCGTCGGCTATGCGTGTCAGACACACTACGGAATACGTATGAACCCGCGTACTTACCAAGGACGTAGTCCAGGAAAAATGATCCCCTAGGTAACAAAAACAAGTCGCAGGACTCTGCATTGTATTCAGGGGCAAAAGTAACTCTATCAAACCACGATATGGCCTTTAACCAGCGTTCTATACGACTTAAAAACAAACTGTACACGCTCACAGTCTCATGTAACTCCCCTTTGAAGTCAGACTCCGCAAAAGTCGTAACCTCACTCTCAAACTCGTAAACGAAGGCATCCAGAGACACTGCATATACGGAAAGGGTAGTACCTATCATGGTTCTGTAGTGAGGGATCGTTTCTAAGTGCTTTATCAACGAAATGAAGTACTTGAGACGACGCATTACGCTGCCCACATAGCAAATCTCAGCGAAGTATACACGCAAACTATTGTAACCCCGGAGGCCCTTGACGATGTCAGTGCACTCCATATCGGTAAAAAGCCGCAATTCACCATGTTGTGACGGTAATATCGCCGATTTAATTTTGACAAATTTCCCGTCGGGCGTCGGCCTTGCGAGGTCAACTGCTTTTTGAGGGTCAAAACTCGATGATACAAAATCCTCAAAAATTGCGTGACACAGATGACTTATTGGGGGTAAATGACAACCAATGTCATCATTTATCAATTTACTCAAGTGTGCCGGTAAAAACGATCGATCCTTTCTATACTGGCAGAGGACTTTGGATTCAAAAAACGTTGACTCAGAACCCTGCAAACACAACACAACCGGGGTAAACCAGTCCAATTGGGGCCCATGATCCGATGGTATAGCAAATGGGCTGCAGTTAAAAAGACACCTAACTGTGCAGCCGAGCATGGCTTCGACGACCGAGTCCTGGCTTATCTGAAGTCCGCCGCAATGTGGAATATTACCCTGTAGATACGTGCTGTCAAACGATGGAAGGACCTGCCACTTGTTGTAGCGTTCGACTTTTGCGGTAGATTTTCGGTCTACATGGCAGAAGACGCTCGTTTTGCCTACGTCGCTCACAACGTGACCAGACGCGTCCTCAAAGGGACGAAAATTATACAGCCGCATCTGAGAGCATTCAGGGATATGGACTGTTGGAGCATCAGCATATTCCGAAATTGGGGATTCATTGCTCAAATCGTCCACCTTATATGGTAGCACCGATATGGGCAACCAATTGCATGCTGCCTTTTTGTCAAACCCATCATCAACATCATTTAAAATGCCACGCCCAGATGCTGCGATTGCTACATTGTCGCTAATTACGTCCATGGGATTGGTGGACCTTATGGGCAACCAGGCTGAATGTATCGAAGACCTGCAGCCGTCAAGAGCACCCAACGGACTTATGGTCAAGTTCTCCATTCCCAAGCCTGTGGGTCCGTTAACCCCCCTTGGGGGAATAACAATGGGGAGATCATCAAGTACACGATCAAAAACTCCAGACGTCCAACGTTCCGAGACATATCGCTTCGAAGCCTCGGGATACCCATGGCTGCGTTGACCGGATACCCACTTAAGCACATCATCATCGCCAAGATTCGATCCACCCCAGCTGTCCAACATCACCTTCATGTCAATGTGGCGAACTTCCTTGATTCCCTTGCGCAAGAGAGCAGGACGAGCAAGTTCCAAGGATGCCACGCAAGGTAACGGCTCAGAGGAAAGATGGCACAACATCTCCAAAACTGCCTCGCAGCAGGTAAAAGGCAACCAACGCTCCCTCAATGGTCCCACATATTTGCCGAAATGTGCTATATCGGGAACATGCGATATGTGGTTGTACAGCTGTAGCAAAAGCTCTAGTGCAAGCGACTCCAAGTAGAGGCCCTTTTGCCGCAGCACTTGGTGATGCAAACGCAATGCCACATCAACATAGATATCACATTGTTGGTATACCTTCTTGCATTCCAAAGAATCGTGAATATAGGCAGAGGAACTGTCATCAGAGACGAAATCTCCATGCGATGGGCCCCGAATCACTCTCTTGCGAGCAGTTAGATCCAGATCCTCCAAGATCTGAGCAGCACTGTAGCGACTGCTCTTGCCACGGTACTGGCTAGGAGGCAAACAGTGTGGTGACTGTCTCAAAACGCAACACCAAAACTGGTCTATCAAATGTGACGAAAGCTGACGCTGCACATCTTGACTAGACAAACCTGTATGAAACTTAGGAAAATGGATCAAACTTTAATCACGCGTTAAAGGTAATCGGTGTAATATAAGCGCAGCGCTAAGATTCCTGTATGCTTTACACAAGATACTCACCTCTTCCTTCCACTGATTTCAGCTCTTCGGGAGCCAACTGCGATAGATGGTCCGCCAGACAGCGGACCAGGCTACAAATCTCCATATTACATGGGCTGGATGTGTAGTCATATTACGTCATCCTGTTGCAAAATGTGAATAGACGCTGTCTACGTCGCGCCAAGCGGGATGATAACACCTAGGATGGGGACGGACACAAAATAACAGACAATAGCGCTAATATAAAAACTTAAACAAACAATTCTATGCTTTAGGGAGCCATAGATCGGCGCACTTGTGCTCACCACTAAGAAGCTTAAGGTACGATTCGTGCATGGACTCCAGGATTCTCACGGCCTCATCACGACCCACGAAGTTCTTTCCAGGCAAAAACCCATTCACAGGCTTTCCTTTGGGGGTCTTGTACCACCGGAAGAACTCCTGGACACCCGTTGTAGTGCCAGGGTAGTACTGGTCAATATCACACAGGTCGTTGATCTTGTCGAAGTTGGGATCTTCTTTCCGTACAACAAACATCTTCCAGTCAATTTCGCCTTCATCAACCAAGGCGAGGGCGCCTACAACCTTGACCTGCACAACGGAACCAGAGGGCACAGTAGTCTGGCTTACATCAACGGCGTCAACAGGGTCATTGTCACCAATGAGAGACAGACCAGCAAACGCTGGATCGCCAGAACCGTGACTCACAGGAGCTTCCCAGGTCTGAGGAATAGCTCCGTAATTCCAGTAGTAGGGACAGTCCAGGAAACGCAGACTGCCGTCCTTCATCACATCCTGCTTAATGGGATTATTCTCCATTGTCGTGGCAATCTCCATCTTAGCAGTGGAGTGGCGAGGAATCTCAACAACCATGTTGTAAAGTCCACTCTCACCGCACTTGTGAGGTATGGAGTGCCAAGGAGATATCACATCGTTGTTATCGTCGGTGAAGAAGCAACGGTACTCAACCGTGCTCTTATCGCCGACCTCTCTCAATTTAGGGGGCATTGCTACACCTAAGAAGTAATACAGCCGTTGATGCACACATTACCATGTATATTCGCAAAATAAGATCAACAAAAGCGACGACGAAAAGAAGAGGAATCACGCCAGTATTAGTGGCATCATGCACAGTAAGGATACCGCAGACTTACCGTCAAGTTTGAAATCTGAATAAGAGCTCTGTGAAGAATTCAAAAGCCGCAGGCTAAGGGGAGCTAAAAAACACAGACGTGAAGCGGTTGTCAGTATATGGGGAATAACACATCCGAAGAGAGGTGTGTTGAGCGTCAACCTCGAGACCCGGACCATCGTACGAACGATACCACCATGATGAATCAAAGGAAGTGCCTTCCAGGGACGGGAGGTGAAAGTTCCTCCGAAGCGGAGGTGGTCAGAGATATCAATGGGGGACGCTGTCGTAATTAGGGAAAGGATGTGGTTCAGAATCCGGAAATAGTTAAACTATGTAAATGTGTATAATAAAATCACATATATCTGTGGAAGGTTATAAACCGTGCAAGACTTGGCCATCACATAGTTAGTCAGCCTTAGAAGGGCGCTGCATGATAGCGTAACAATGCGGCATTATTGCAACCTGACAATTAGCAGTGTAATTTAAGGCCTTTGTGTCCATGGATAACGCTTAATAGTGAATTTTTAAACCGTACCGCCTACGGTATATCCTCATTATAGTAGCTATATTTCGGGTTTAAAGTCTGGGCAAGTTATAACATAGCTCCAACCCTGAACATTCGTAACTAACGGGAGATGCTATACCAATGTCCATATGTATACATACATTGACTGCGTGGAAAAGTAAACCTATGGACAATGGGCTCCTATAAAATCACCTCTACCACAGAACCCATCGGAGCTATACATGCCGCGTTGAAGTGACATGCTTTGCAGTATATAACGATGAGCCTGCAATTTATAGGAATAACGCATGTTGAACAGTAGATATGATAGCACATGCGACGCCATGGGATCTAAAGGAATATGAGACGTTGAAACAACAGCAGTGTACAATATTGGCTAAATGTAACTAAATTGAATGTGATTCAACTAATTTTGCATTGTGAAAATCGCAGTGTAGACACGTTTAATGGCCGTCAGGCGCTGAGGTACACCTCTAGAGCTATACCGGGGCGCGCACGACACTAACAGATACATCAATCATGCTTCCTACAATTTATCCAAAAGGAAAAGGCCACAGAGCTATAGTTCAGTGGAACATAAAGCAAGTGATCGTGGATTCCATTCAAGGTGTTCCAACCGAAACGCCCGGAAACTAATCCACCTGCAACTGACGATGATAATGCCATGAAACAATAACATATTGGCAATATATAAAAGCCGTCTAGACGACAAGTTAGGTAAGGCCCGTCAGACTCCAGACATCAATAACCTCGGCGGAATCGTATAGCCCTGTGCTCTCCTACGGTAAGCTGTGGCAAAGACAAAACCATGGTGCCATTCGCCTGTGCAATCCCCGCGCTTAGAGTCAGTAAGGCTATACCGGAACATGAAAGCACAGATACATCGTTGATGGAGAGGGATAATGCTTGCGGACTGGGCAAGCAGGGTCAGGAAAATCAAGCCGACACATTCGAGGAAAGCCCGCAACACCACAACAGCTGTCGCAGTGCTCCTTCTACAGTTAACGAAAATGCGAGGGAGTACGTGGAAGGTTCAGCGTCAAAAACGCAATCTGACACTGTGACCAACTCGAATAGAACTTCCTTCATCAGTACTTTGACCTCTCTCTTTGGGTACACAACACTCACAAGGGGCAAATACTACACGAGTAATAGAAACAGCTCGGCAGGTACCTCGCCCAGATTTGACTATTCAGAGGCGCAGCTAAATGCCTTGGGCCTACAAGCCTCAACGCCCATGCAAAAGTCGCAGCACTGGCAGAGCGTGGATGCATTCAACAAATACAAGACAATAGATTCGGCTGTTAAGGGAACTCAGACACCAGACAGGGACCTAAAATTGGCGAAGCCATGGCTCACAAGCACTGACGAGCAACAACCACAAAGGGAGGACGGCAAGCCCCTAAAAAGCGGCGCAACTGCCAGCTGCACAGTGCTGATGAAGGAAAAGCAAGCAAAAAACCAAGTAGAACGGACGAAGAAGGCCAAGGAGGAACACTCACAGGGAAGGAACCCACAGTATAGGCAGGGTGCCTACTGCGCAATGCCCTCATGCTACGTTCTCTCAAAGAACAAAAGTGCAGTATACCGGAGAATACGCTCAGGAACACAAAGCAATATCAATTTGACGCTACAGACAAGTAGAATAGGGAAAAGGAGACAGAGCAGGAAGGGGAAATCAGATGACAAACATGACTGTGACGTACAGACACAAATGTCACCGAAAACCAGGGCTCAGGAACGTCAAAGAGATTTCACAACAACTGCGCATCGGTCCCCAGAGACCTCTAAAGTGATGCAGTTCATGAGGAAAAAGTGGCGGAATGACCCTTCGCCAGTACAGGCCTCAGTAGTCACCGTCGTAAACAAGGGAAGCTCCAACATCATCATCCTCAAGTACCAGGGACGGTGCAAAAACTACATGGATATCAACCCAGACTTTGGCTGGAGGAGACTGGTAATGGAAAACAATTCCTCCACCTCGTTATCAGCGAAGATCAGCCAAAATGGCGCAGGGATACATGATGAGTCGTCTGCGCAACAGGCATATATGTACTATCGGGAAACAAAACAAACTACACATACAATGGGGCTCGCGGAACTCTCCATAAACATCGCATGTAGGGCATTCATCTTGGGAGTTGCGCAGGGAATCATCGACGACACGGATCTCCCCAAGTTTATACATGAATGCCTGCAGCAACAGTACGGTGACTGGGATAGAACAAACAACGTGCATGACTATTCAGCAGATGTTGTGCAGCCACGAGAGAAAACGCTAAAACGTTCCATGTACCTCAAAAGCAGTTCCCTCGGCCTGTTCGCGCCTTCGTCAATCACACGCATCCTTGGAAGCCCAACATACAGGGAGGCATTGCTCAAAAACAGACGCTCATTTATGTGGAATATTCCGTCAAAGGTCCAGGAAAGCCAAGAAACGTCCATGCAACACTCAGAAACGCCAGAAGAACCCAACTTCTACCAAATCATACCTATACCAGACTACGGGTGGAAACTCATCGAACGATCGGACTTCGACAGAATAACTAAGGAAGATAAGTCCAGAAGCGCGGGGAGAAGTCGAATCGTGAGTGCATTATGCAAAATATTCGGTGGCAGGGATGAGGCATACAAAAATATGATCTATCCCAACCTAGTGCTCTGCAAAATACAACCGCCTCATGTGGCTAATAATAAGGCTCTTTTACGTGTGGATGTGGGATCGATCGGCATGAATGTTGCGGAGCAGCTTTATAGACTTGAGGTCAGACAGCTGACACGAGAAAAACTCCCGAAGAATACTTTCGGGTTCCAAGTGCTATCACAAAACTTAGTCATTTCGCCTTGTGGAAGGGAATTCAAACTCATACCGGAGGAACTCATACTCAACACAGCGACACTGGTCCACGAAATGTACATCACGCAGCCCTTCCTCGTCATGTGAGGGACACACGCAGTCAGTTAACTATATTTAACATATGGACTTAACACATGAGCCACAAATTATAGACGGTATGTAGCTATCACTGATAAAGATATAGCCGCAGAACTCTTCAGGAAGGTGCGCTCAGAGGAGATCCTCGAGGATCTCAAGGAGCTCGGTGTGGATGTGCGCGAACAAACCTTCAAGAATCCCTCTCCAGAAGAAGCCTTAGGCCTATATGGGCTTGCAATACAGGTCGTATTCGGGAAAACGCGCGCAGATATACGACCGGAAGACGTATACTCCCAAATCCATGTATACAGCTCGGCAGTGGAAGGGTAAGCCGCCACTCTCAGCCTTTTAATACTCTATAGTCTCGAAATAAAGAGCGAAAATCTCGAATTCTTAAGGAGGGGGATAGGGAATCTTAGATTCTGGCGCTACTGCCAGAGACTACATGACGTCCTCGGATTGCCAGAAATCGAGCGATATGAATTGTTCAATCCTACACCAGAATCCTTCAACAGATTCACATCGGCCTTTGTCGTCTACCTAAGATTTAGGGAAGCCCTCAAAAACCTATTCGAGGATACAGTAACACGTCTAAACTTCTGCGCAGAGCAAGAAGCGCAGCTGGAGGAAAATATCCGCCAGGTTGAAGGGGAATACAACAACTTTAAACGACTCAAGGACGAGTACGCGCTTGATCTGGAGACGAGTGTCAACGATCGGGAGCACTTGGAACAGCTGCTGCTGCAGGCTAAAAGCGTGTTCAACGAGCACAAGGAAGAAAAGGCAAAGATAGATGCCGAAATAGAGCGAACTAAAATAGCAATCAACGATGTACAACTGAACAGGACCAAGGTCAGGCATATAAACGAAAATCTTAGCGAACAAATTGTGGATGATCCCGAAGTAATCTACAACCAAAAAAATGAACTAGAAGCACACAAGGCCACGCAGACGACAACGCTAAAATGCCTGATAGAACGATTGGAAGCTGTAAAACAGCGACTCAGTCGTCTAGAAGGATGTCATGACTTTCTGATAGCTCTTAAGGAGAAGTTGACGCAACACCTGGAGGAGGTCCTCAGGCCACTCGTCGAAAACGTTAGTGCAGCTAAGACGATAAAAACCAGAAATGAAACATTGCGCGAACAAATCAAATACCAAAAGAACAAGCGAGAGGATGCACAAAAGAGCCTGGTGCTAGCCCGCCAGGACCACGAAGAGAAGCTGCGTCTAGCAGAACAAAACGCAGAAAACAAACTCAAATTGGCACGCAAGTTTGCAGACGAAACACACGAACAGGTCCAACAGATACAAAGACACATATCGCAGGAAAACAAAAAAATTGAGCTCATTCAACAGGAGTACACAAGACGGGAGGATACCATGACTAATACGTACCGAACACTTCAGGGTAACCTGAAGAAAGTATCAGACGCCGCCAAGGCGTACTCCCAAAGCATGGATGACATAATGAAGGAACTACACAATACTGTGGCGGAAACTAAATAGGAAGCATATTGCGCTTCATCAGCCCAAATAACCCTTTGTAGTGCAGCACAACTACTCAACGGTCAATATCGCTCTGTCCAAAAGGATATACGTTACATTCTCACAACACATCAGAGCACAGCTAATAACCTACAAACAATTCATGCTATGATGGTACTTGTAACGTCAGAGCGGATCTGACCTGATACATTGGCGCAAGCATGCATACACTAGTGGGTATCTTATATGGAATGAGGTGGCTTGAAGCGAACCTCGCAACTGAGGTATCCATTGTTGAAAGCCACAGGAAACAGACGCTCAGCCACCCTACGCTACCACCTGGATACAATAAAGAACCATGTCACAACCCAAATATATGTACAGAACAACATCAAAACTCTAGTAATATTATCTCGGAAGGTTCAGAAAAAGAATCCCAAGATCTTGCCACCAGTGTGCTTGCGGCGAGCCTCCTCGTGGTCCATGATGCCGTAGGCCGTAGTAAGCACGAGGTGACCGAACTGCCTGCTGGGCAAAATGTTAGAACTCCACTGCTCAATGTCGTCAAGCGCAATGTCATAACGTGGGGAAACCACGGCACACTTGTTGATGCGACCCAAAAGCTCGATCACGATCTTGCCACTGCGATGGTCGTCCACAATGTGGAATTCACCAATGTAACCATGCTTCTGCATACACAACAAAAATTTCACAATCACACGACTAGAGGGCCGGATCAAGACGTGCCTCTTGCCCTTCTTCTCAGCGTTTACAATGGTCTTGAGGCAATCGGCCAACACGCTCATGCGAACCATCTGAAAAATACATTAATTTAACGCAATAAATGGTAGGGCAAATCCTGCCACAAAGTCCGCGCCCTGGCGCCGTGCAATGCAAAGACGACTTACCTTGCCAGTATGTTGAATTTATCACAGCGCTCTCGACGGGTGGTAACAGATCGAGGTTCGATCCAATGTCGCCTTCAAACAAATGAAAATGTCTAAACGGAGGCTATGAGTACAGAGGAATGTGAAATTGGCGGCACTCGCATGGCCATAGCCTACTCGTGGGGAAGCCAGTGGAGTCGGCCGCGCCTCCAGTGGGGATGAATTAAAGCGTATAATTTGACAATTTATAGGCTATAAATGTGTTCCGAAGTGTTTACACATACTAAAGTGTGGTGATAGTGCCCTTGTCGCAGCGTTATATGGCAGCTAATTGACAAGCGTGCGTGGCCTATTTGACAGTGACTTACGATGTCTTCCGCATATATGGCACTATTATGACATGCTTAAGTAGTTGTTTTCGGGACAAACTATCATATTGTGGCGCCACAATCATGCATATAGCGTATCTGCTTCGCCACGATAGTAGTCACCGCACGCTACATGTATATATGATGTTAGGGAGGTCTGTAATGCAAACGGGACACGTGTTTTGGTTGTATATGGGATTGGAGGCCGATGCTGTGAGATAACAGGACTCAATTGCAATCGGTATTCCACAGGTGCCACCTCACTGGGTTAATGCACGCTTCTTACAGCGCACGCCAACGGTGGCCAGGATATCAGAAAGTGAGTAAAGCGGCGTGCTGTGCTGCTCTATACAGTTGGTATCTCACCATATGCTCCTGCACGGGTTTAAGTTAAGGGCTGCTTCAGCGGCCGGCACGGTGTTCCGGGTGTGGTCCCCGAAATGTCAAGCATAACCTTGTAGCTCAGAATAGTTTAGCCTATGTAGAACGCTCGTCTGCGCCACTTGTTTCCTGGCCCCCTCCCACATACGCGTGAACACGATAGCTCTCCGGTACTATGATGACGTTGTTCCCTTTTAAAACCTGATCTCGCCTTGCATGAAATGAAGATAACGACGCGTCAGACAAGCTGACATCATCCGTGTCGCTAGAATCGTTTCTGGCACATAAAGGGGCGTCATCACAGTCAGAATCGCAATCACTCACACTCGGGGTTGAATCGTCCACCGGTGTAGCAGCTCTGGGCGCCTCTTCGTACGTAGGAGCTTGTGTGACTGGTTTATTTTTATTCTTGTGGGAGCGGCGTTTCCACCACTTCTTGGACTTTCGTGGAGGTGCTGTTGAGTCACCTGTGCCTTCCTTCTTGGCTTTTGAACCTTTACTCTGAAACAGGCAGGGGAAAATGCGAAAATTGCGCACCCTCTCCACAAGGCCCACACTACCGAGTGGCTTGTCAATTCCACCGCTTGGTTGGACTAAAGCACTGGAACTAGGTGCACATGCCGCATTGACGGGATCAGGAATCTCGACATCGGGCTTGCTAGCCCTCAGGTTGCCATCTACATCCGCATTAGTTACGTCATGCACTTCATTTACGGACGGCTCAACACAATTTGAACTAAGGGGTACAAATTTGGGAGGCGGTTGAGCAGCCACCATGGAGGATATCTTCATAGGGGAAAATCCCTCAAAGGCCAAAGCCAAAATTACAACAAGACGAGAGAGCTGCATTGTTACAATGTTAGTGACTCTATACGTAGATTCACAATGGTTATTGTCAATAAATGGATAAAGGCTCGTTATCAGTTGTCAGGGCAATCAGAGAGGCGCCGTTGCCCACACCGCAGCGGGGCGCCATCTATAGGGAAAATGGTATCTAGCTCGAATCACATGGAACTTAGACAGCTAGCGTACACTATAATTCGAAATTTGTGGTATTCGTGCTGACGCAACGTTCAACAGGAGATGTACCGGCAGAGACATCATTACCGCTATTTTCATCCAAGCACCAAATAACGGAATCAGATAATATAACACCCATTGACTTGGTAAACTACGACGGCACGCTACGTCTGTTCTGTAAGACCCACAGATAGCGGCAACTAAAGTGAGTACTCCATTGTCAGCCATTGTACTCAACGCAGAAGCATAAATACAACATAGTCTGCACAAACTGACAACGTATTGTAGTCAACATATAAGAGACACACTTTTAAACGCAGCCGGATGTACTTTAAGGATATTGTGTAACACGCATTAACCGGCATGCCTGATTGATCGCCTCAGAGTGGTGTCGGAATCTTGTGACTCATTACCAACTGACGTCTAAAAACCTTTAGTGGCACATGCATGCTTATATTTATGTGTAAAGGTGTGATTACTCGGTTATTTGTTACACAGCCTGGTAAAGGGTCAAAGTATTAGACGTAGCCTATTGTTGGTAGTAAAAAGTTGCAAAGATGACGCAGAAGGATGCGTCGAACGATTCCACTCACCAGGAAATACCCACATTGTCCATGTGTGTCAGCGAAGCAGGGGTTGACTGGCCTAAGTTGATGGTATACCTTGACCACCAGGCTCAGGCCTTTCCCCTGATAAGCTCGTTGTCGCGAGTCTCAAGGCTCTCTCCAGGAATCACCCTAATCGTCACTGTCATCGGGCTCCTGATACTCTGTGCCTTCGGAAGAAGTGCAGCCATCATATGCGATGCGGGAGGCCTGCTCTATCCAGGATACAAAACATACAAAGTGATCAAGCACTTCGAGGGCAATGCGACCATTAGACGCGCCGCCACAGCGGAGTTGGACGGAGCGATAGGCATTGATGGAAGCATGCCACAGGAGCAACTCATCTTCTGGGCAAAGTACTGGGTAGTATACTCCCTCGCGTTCATACTGAAATACCCCCTTTTCGCAATCTTCTTCTGGTGCCCTTTCTACGACATATTCAGACTGTGCTTAACCGTCGCATTGTTCCATCCCAAGCTTAAGGTATGTCCCTAGCCCAGAAATGCAATCTTAACCTGCTACAGGGAGCTGAGCTGGTCTTCAACTTCTTCGTATTCCCGTTGCTCATACAGTATGAGAAACACATTGACGCTGCTATTGAGTTTGTTGAAACTAAAATTGGCGATTTTGTCCAGAGTCGCAATGGCAAGATTTTGTCAAAGGTCAATGGACATGTCACCACCAAACTCGCTGAAGGAGAGAAATACCTGAAAAGCGCAGCAATGTTCGCAAAGCACATGGAATATGATAAGGACAGCGACGGAAGCGACTCTTACGAACTCGATTGAGCATTGTCAGGGCACTTCTCATTGTACGCTGGCGACGAAAAGGATCCGCAAACTCAGTAATGAGACAACGAAAGGTGACCTAGCACTGCATATACAAGCAAAAACGAATGACAAACAAAGACCAAACACACTCGCTCGTAGAAATTGTACATCTACTTCAAACACGCTAGTTCAACTAACAAGTATAAAAGTGATTTACAGTATTAAATATGTTGCGATAACAGCCCCCAGCAAAACGACGTATGTTAGGTGGGTCAAAGCACACCCTCTAACCATAGGGCACACAAACGATGTATCACCAGGGGGCCTTCACGCCGATGCCGTTATGGCGCCGATTATAGTGGTGGCGGGTCACCTGATACTCGCCACTGAGCTGTATGATACGGCCACTCAACTCGCTGCCGTCGTGTTCTGAAATTGCGCGCTTCGCATCGTCCTCGGACTTGAATATGCAACCGCCAGTACCCTGCTCTAAATGCGCTAATCTTAAGGAAAACGTATACCATGGAGCGATCAATGTGGTCGTAGTCGATCCAAACCTTCTCCACCTCTCCCACAGATGCGAACAGTTTCTGAGACAATTGAATCAATACGGTGTAACACGTACCATTAAATCGTCCTTGGACACCTTGTGATCCAAATTAGAGACCTTTACGATGAATGTGGGTGCTCGAGGAGGGTGGCGATGCTGCGGGCGCTGCCACGAGTTAGAGGAGGCATATCTGTTACCACGGTCAAATCTCCCAGAACGTGAGCCGCGGGAGTCATCGCGACTAGTGCGATAGGGGCGATTGCCGTCCACATTCTTGCGGATGGCACGGTCCCTACGCATCACCTTGTCGACATCATCTGTACCTTGTCATCGAGACACTTATAAACCTACCCAGAGCCATGTCTAACAGCTTCGAAGCCGGTGTCAAACCGCTCGCAGTCATTATATAGGTCTACTTTTCACGAAGTAGTCGCACGACTCGGGATCAGCAATGGCAACGCAATCAATGTGGGCTCTCAGTAAAACTCAAGATATGGCATATTAATGCGGTAAGATCGCAAAGCGTCGTAAGACGTAGAACATATATAGTACTGCAACCTAAGCCGTTGCTAACAGAATGAAGCTGCGGCGTTTAACCTTATAAGGACTGCCATCAAGGCCGCGTCTTCCTGCAGCCCGTAGGGTGGTAGTGGTGGAATGACACGGTCAATAGTTTATATTTATACGCCAACCGGCTTCCAGAGATGTAGTCGTATTTCGCATTTGCCGTAACAGCACGGACAACGTGGCGGATCTACGCGTGACTCGCTGGAATCACGCTACACTTCCCACGCAGTTGGGAAGTCATTTGTTGACACACATCTGCCAAAGCGCGGAGTTAGGCGTGCTTACATCTTTTACCTCACGGACGTGGGCGCTTAGGAGTGGCATGCTTCACGTTTTACAGAATGGCTGTTAGCCAAAGATGCGAAATCTGTGGAACTCTATTCACCCTGCTCAGCAGGCAGAGGGCTTGTATGCAGTGCAACAGAAACTGCTGTGCAAACTGTATTGACCCCAACTATGTCTCTCCACGTAGAGCTAGCTCCAGGATAGATGGAATCCGTGGAACAGATACATGTGCGGACTGCGTACTCGCAGAAGAAACAAACCATTCCATATCGGTACAAGAGGAGCTTGACGTGACCGAGGAAATCAACCGTGGCCTTAAAAACGAGCTTAAGCAACGCATCGCTGCCATGGAAAAGTTTAAAACCTTCATGGTAGAATTCTGCGAGGCGTTCGGACCAGGGTCACCAATATTTGCAGACGATCCAGACATGGACCTCAACACCATGGAAAACATTGATAGCACAATGCCTATAGCTAACCTTGTTGAGCAGTGCCAAGAGAACCTGCACAACATTCGTGTAAAGGTTATGATGATGCGCACCGAACGCAATAACGCCATGAGAAACGAAAGGGCACAAAGGCAAATCGTGGCCGATATGCAATCAGAGTTGGATAACGTGAAACACGATAGAAACGAATTGAAGAAGTCTGTTGTCAGCCTAAATCAGGCGCTGCTCAAAATGGAAGCGGAACTAGAACAAGTATCAGACCTGAAGCGGGAATGCGAAAACTTGCGAGAGCGCTGCAAAAGGCTGGAACAGCAAAGGGCGCATCCGTCTGATAGACTCAGCGGAGTGTCTATGTGGAGCCAACGCAATACGGTGGAACCGCAGCCCCGCGGCTCGTACGTGATCTCGCTACTCTGCCCTAGGATGGGACTCTAGATACTCACATGAAATCCATTGTGTGAACCATATTAACGCTTAATATTGTACATTAGTAGGGCTTTTTGTCCTGGAAAGTCGAATAAATAGTCGACAGGTGCTCGCCGCGCTGCCGGAGCTGAGATTCGCAACGCTGCAACTGCTCATTGAGGCGACGGTTCTGGTCCTCGTACGACTGCAGCGACTGAGACGTCTGGGTGAACCGGCCCTGGAGCAGGTCCAAATCCTCAGTGGTCTTGTGCAAGCGGGTCTCCAGCGACTGCAACTCACGGCGCAGGCGCTCAATCTCGCCATCAGAGATGTCCTTAGCCGAACGCAGCGAACTTATAGTGTGCTCGTGGTTGCGGCACTTGCTTGACAAATCGTCCACCTGTAGCTGACGATCGCGCAGCTGGTGGGTAGTCTGCTCATTCTCCTCCTTGCTTCGGGAAAGCTCCGACTCCAGCTGCTTGTGCTTGGACATCAGAGAAATTAACATGCGATACACTCTTTCAACCTGCGCGGTCAAATCCCCAACCTCATGATTCAGGCGGGTGTTGTCGCTCTCGACGCTGCGAAGCTGGGAAATAGATTTGTCACGCTGCTCTAGCTGCCCCTGCAAACCAGCAACCTCGGACTTCAAGCGATCACGATTAAGATTTGCCTCGCGCAAAGAATCACTAATGTGGCTCTTCTCTGCTGATACCTGACGGAGAGCCTGGTCCAACTCCTGCACTTGCGTACGCAGCTTGGCGCATTCACGGTCGAGCTGCTGTGCCTGAGATGCTGCAGAACTCAATTGGCTCTGTACAGTGGCCAGGTCTGTTCGAGATCGCTCTACCTTGGCAGCACACTCATCCTTCATTAGCTCCAACTGTTTTGCGGCGGCGGCCTTGTGCTGTTGGAGCTCTTGGGCCTGCGCATCCAAACGTGCATGGCTCCGAACAACCTCCTTGCGGTGAAATGCCAACTGAGCCTTGTACTTCGCCACCAACTCGTAATGGGGCTGGTCAGACGCACCCTCGGGACAGAGCAGTGAGTGAATTAAGTTCTGCTTGCATGCTTCACTTGACATGTGAATCGATGACATAATGGCATGCACACTCAGAAGCGCAGCAGCTCTCAAACTGCGGGCCGGGTCAACTAAGGCAGAGTCGTTAGAAATGGCGCGTAAAAATTTAGCCTCGCTGGGGAAGTTGCCAGCGCCATGGTATTCGCTCATGCTAGCATAAGTGCATGCGTACTCACGTAAAAGAGCGGAAACGCCAGGACACATTTTCACAGCACTACACAGAGCACACAGCACAAAGGTTCCAGCATCCATGGTGTCCGAACGGTACCCAGCCAAAGCATCATACGCCACCAATTTGGTGGCGATGTCACCTATGCAAAGGGATTTGTGTAAAAACTCACACGATACGCTGCTGGTGTGCAACGCCACCAGACGAAGCTGCTTGGCGTTCACATCCTTCATCGCAGCCACAAGGTCGGGGAGACCGCCTGCCTGGACGAAACCATCCAATAAGGCTACCTTGCTAACTAGGCTAGTGGCATCCATAGGTGTAACACCCGAAGGTTTCCTAAACCCGACCATTGCGAGAAGGTGCTTCACGAACTTCGCCCGGAGATCTCCAGTAAGGGATTTAGTCACATCAGACCGCAACAAAACACGGCGCATGATAAGTGCCATTATCACCTGGATGGGGCCAAGACTCAGCGTAGCCACATTCAGAAAGGTCTCCACTGCATTACCAACCGTGTCAGAATACCGCTCCAATAGACCAGCCGCGCCTGACATAGTGCTAGAAATGTCTGGAAGAGTCTTGGGGCATGTGTCAAACAATAAATGAAGCATCTGGAGGATCGGAACAGCCAGGTCATCCATCTTGTTGTGAATGAGGTTGCACGAATGGAGCACAAACGTAGCGAACGTCTTCTGAGGGTTCATGCGGTCGTCTGCGTAACGCGCGAAGCCCGGGTCACGCATGCATACAGCAAGCGCATTGGTTACAGCCTTCAGCTGTAACACGCTCCTGCATTTCGTCATATACTCGAATAAAATCCGGGGGATGGAATAAGTGTTCTGCGAAAGCTCAGTAGGACATAGACGCACATAGACGCAATATGCCCAGAGCAAAAGCGATCTCCCCGAGTTCGAGCTCTCGAGCATGTTGCAAAGCGCCTTTACCCCCTTGACCAACAGATCGCTATTACCAAACCTAACACCACACGATAAAAGACCGCTCAGCACACTCCAATGTTTAGAAAATATGGCTTTGCGGTCTTCAATATCTGGGGCCAAACGATCCTCGGGTAAATCAGACCCGGGTATCATGTAACCCGCACGGTCTCCGCTCCGCACTGCCTGCTCAACAAAGCAACACGCAACACATCCAATGGTGTCATATAAATCACAATCACCACCTAGAAAATCCTCCACGCTGTCAGGACTGTTAGAAAGAATAACGTCCAGGAGGTGTAGACACAAAGCATATAGCAGACAAATGCGCTGGGCTACACGACGGTCGAGCGATGGGAACAGATCATCGCCCTCTGGCGTGCTCTGCCATACTCCGCGGCCAAGTAATGCATAAAATCGCCGAGCAACATCGACACTATTCCACTTAGCCGGTGCAGAAACGCCAGCAGAACTGGACCATGCAGCAGCGTAAATGGCACGAATGACGTTCAACACGTACGTGAGCAAGTTGGCTGTTGAGCTGCTTGAGTCGACTGTCTGGGGAAGAAAATAACCTATCTTGTAGTATCTCGCGAGTATGGACAAAGTTGTGATAGTGCTCATGTGATCATTCGAGGCAAGACCTGATGCGCTGATCTCATCGAAGCTCATATGCGTCAAACCCCCGTAAAAAATGTTGGAGCACAACGCCTCGGCACGGTCATAGTAAGAGTGGAGAAGGCGTTGACAGTGCTTGGTTAACATTATTTCACACTCTGGAGTATTCAGGTAACGGCTGCGATAAGGATTACGCTCAAACTTCTGCAACTCCATCTTCCCAAAAATGTCACTGCAAGCCTCGCGCACAAATGTAGCACAGTCTTCAAACATGTCTCCCTTGCGATAAACGTCAACGCCAGGGCCATTGTGGGTATAATTGTACGGCATCCCAGCGGTGGACGTGTAATCCCCGCGGGGATAATCAACCCTCATGTCGGCATTCTTGATGTAATCGTTCCGCAAGTGATCAATGTTCCCATTCTCCACACCGTGATAGTCATTTCCAACGGGCTGACGAGCCAACGACGTATAACCACGATGCTCCGGGTTAGGGTAGGTTGTTTCGCGGCCCATCTTTATGGTAACCTCACAAACGTAATCTCGGAGACCACAGGCCTAGCTTCTGCTCAAGGGATGTGTAGTCATGCGCATATGCACTCATTCGCCGCCGTGCTCATTACTGCACTATGGTACAGACGAGGAAAAGTTGCGTGTGACAACGACGTCGTTTCAGCTCTTTAGCGTGCGGAATATGGCAGAAGATGCCCAAATACGACAGCAAACCGGTGCAAAATCCTGATTCCGATATAACGGACGGGTATTTTGTTGAAATGCGTTTGGCACCGCCGTAGACAGCCTTACTCCCAAAAAATAACGACGATGATACGAGACGACAGTGGCACAACTACGGTGCAAGGAAGGTTTCTATCCTACAGCAGGTAGTCCAGAGCGATAAAAATAGAGTTAGTGGCAACGAGCCTTTCCACAACCGCCTTCTACGGCTGTGAAGAGAAAATGCTCCCACACACCGCGATCTGCAAAGATTTTCGATAAAATCCCAACGTCTGGCACCTTCTTATGCTATGGAGATCGTAACACGTAACAGGAATTTGCGCTGTCCACCTACGAAGTCCACTGACCACGTCAATTACTCGCGGCACTTCACTCTCCCAGGAACCGACCAACCCAGAGCGCAATGCCTGTAGAAGACGATGCAAATGCAGCTAGATGTTGAAATTCGGCGATTAAATGGCAGAGTCGCACTCTGATAAAGTCGCTGAAGCACGCAGAGGGATGATCCACACTAGTGTTATATCCCCAATGCTGTCTATATATGGGGAATGAAACAGCCACTATTCTCCCATCCTGTTACACCTGATACAAGCGAAATAGACACAGCGGTAGACTCATACGTGAGATAGACGCCACTTGGCACAGGAGCTTTGCGGGGGCATGAAGCAGGCCGCGGAAGCAGGGGCAATGTAAAGCAGAGCGCCGACGGGCAACAGTCCATGCAAGCTGGCAGATAGTAATATATTGGCATGTACGGTGTGTGTATCATGGGAACTCACAATAACACATAATAGCATGTGTGCAAGTGCTTATAGCCGTCATTCTTAGGTCCCTCGTGATGTCGTCCTTTATGTGGTCAATATTTCATGACAAGAGGAAATATTTTTATGGAGTTACCAGCATATAATATGTGCAAAAGATCCATCTCGCAATAGGTACCTTCCTGTGTCAGTCTATTGTGGACACGTAGGTGACGCGCTCAAGCAGTGGCCAGCCTTCTGTTTAAAATCTTATAGCGACTGTGGTATAACACAGTATTGTAGTATATAGTGTGCTATCTTCTATGATTCAATAGCCATAGTTGTTTTGAGCCCGTGTCTTTAGGGTATATTAACACCTGCTTGTCCAAGGGCATTCCGCCCAGTACGTCTCATTCAGTGTATTATTGCATCTGACTATTCGCGATTGGGTTGTCGAAGAAGCATGTTTAGTAACAATGGTACTTGGAGGTCTATTACTCAGATAGAGAGCCCGTATACTCTCCCACCTTCCCATGCTTGAGGTTTGATGAGAGATGTCTGACTGCGAATGTGCAGACAGCCGACACGTGTGGCCTTATAGGCTACTACGTGCAGCCATGTGGTGCATACATCTTCAAATTGTGTCTACTTGTGTTGATTCTAGAGGCGTTGGCACTGAGAGACGACGCTCTCTTAACAGCCTACTGGCAGATGCGCCATATGGTAGGATGCTGAATACAGCAAATCGCATATGCGATTCGAAGTGCCGAACGCATTATGAGGCTACGATGAGAGGTGCAGTGCCGCAAACTTTTACACATGCATTTGTGATAAGCAATAACACCTTGACAAAAAGCTTTTGGGGATATGACCATGTCAAGACCAATACCGCCACTCTTGATCGCCAAACGTCAAGGGTAAGGGGAAATCGCTACTGTATAAAGGCATCTCGGGAATTCAATCACGGGATCAACCCAGACAGAATAATAGGCGGGGATATCGACAGGCCACCAGGTATCCTTCATAGCGCAGAAAACAGCGAAATCCGCGAATTCACACAAGAAATGTGGAACAAAGGGGTCTCGATAGAGGAGGCAGTGGACCGATTAAACCTCCTTGAAGGCACAGAACCAGGCGAAGTAATGGACAATTTCTTATATGGAAACTGCACAACCATGGATGATAATAAAGAGGAAACTGGAGCTGAAGCCTTTAATCAGGCAGGAGATGTTGAAGGAGATGTTTCTTTGCTATCTCAAGATGGTGAGACTACCCATGAGGATGTAAAGGATGACGAAAGCCAGCCTTTCGACGGGCTAGCAAATGGAGGTAAACCAGGGGACAAAAAACTAGGAGAAATCCCTGGTTATGTGGCGCCTTCCGAATACATAGATGAGGAACAGTATCGACGAGAGACGGAAGAATACCGTAAGGGAATGTATAGGGACCCAGAGCCCGATATGGTTGATTCAGATTTGGAAGATGAGCATCACACTGGAATAGATGAAGTCAACTATTCGGCACTGAGGAGCAATGAACTTCTCTTGGTGCGCACGTTGATGCAAAACAAGTTGGATGCACCAGAGAGCCACGAACAAATCCTCAAGGAGTTGCTGGCAGGTGATACAGGCGGATTCACAGAAGAGCAGTGTAGAGCATATTTTGACAAATTCATACGAATTGGTGATATTCTCATGGAACTAAACAAAACTGTCGGAATGCAGCCTTTGCAATTAGAGTGGATACCAGAAATGCAGCAGCGCATCAGAAATTTCCTAGCAAATAAGGGATATGAAGTGGAATCCATTAAATGGACAGAAAATGACGTTGTGGTGGGACTAAAAAATGTCTTGTCGGAGACAAGTTCGGCCTCTATCCACGAAGCTCTGGCCATGTACCTCCATACGGATGCTGGCATAGATCTCTGCCACGGAATCAAAAATGTAGGACTCTTAATGTATACCGCGACTCCAGAGGAAAACCAAGTTCAAAAGGAGGTGAACTCAGCAGATAAAGGTAAAAGCAAACGTAAGAGCAAGGGAAGGAAGCAACGTGAAATGTAACAGTACTTACCAGTGGATATGATGATAGTCATTCACACCTGGACGACGAAAAATTAGACCTATTTAATTTTAAAATGCAAACTAAGCTGTCTTTGTGGTATCATTATTGACACTATTTTATCGGCAGTAGCCAGAATCCTCGCATTCTGAACTACCTGGGCACATTCGTGAGCTCCCCGAGGTGTCTACAACGCCCAAACTGCACGATAGAAGTCGTATAAAATGGGAAATAGATCAAACAGTATAGATAGTATTGTAAATTTTGACATATAGTGCAATATGCCCATGTGCTCCTTCTGTCGGTGTGTTGGCAACCTTTCATGGTGATGTTGAAAATGTAGACCCACCATTCCAACACATCTAAGTACGACGATGCCACAAAAGGCATTTACATAATGTATAAAGTCTGAGTATCAGATGACGGGGTCATATTGCTGCCGATATACATAAGTTAAGCACATCCGTATGCCGCTGAAGCTCAACGGTAGGGAAATTCGTTTTACGTGTATATAACGCCAATACATTCCAGTTTAATCATTGCTCAGAGGCGATAACGCTCTTTTTATCGGTTCGACGTGGTTTTGAGACATGTCTTCTCAACGAAATCAAACGAAATCCCCGTCTAAACTGTATAGAACGGATACACTACAAGAGGACTGATACATCAAATGATCTCCCTTCGGAGACACAACCAGACGCAAGCAACCAGCTAACTAGCATAATCGACCTTGGATCAACACGAATTAAGCGATACAGCGACGATAAATGGCTGTACATCCCAAACAAAGAGGAACCATCTGTGACTAGGAAGGATGCTCCTGTTACGACACAAACTCAAAGGATAAAATACGTCGATAAATGTAAAATTCGATTGCAGGCCGGGGGACTCGAAGTCAAGTGTAACAGAAAATGGCTGATAGGATGTGTACTTGGTCTGCGTTCTGTTGAGAGTGTTTGGCTGAGGGTTGGGATACCGTTTAGGTGCCAGGACGGCCTAGATGTTACTCACCGTATATCACGATTGCCCTGGTCACAGTATCTTCCCCCTGTACCGATAGAAAAAATACCTTTGCGCATAATCAGCAGACACTCAAGCGTGTGGTCTAGTGTCGTCATCGACGAATGCGTTCGTGAGGGAATACGGAGCTACCTCAATAGCAATCCAACTGCTGGAACAAAGAGCTATATAGACCCAGACGACTTTTGCATCTCAGTTACAATAAACAGAAACACCTGCTACGTCGCTGTACAGTGCTCATCCAGACTATCGCCGAGGCATTTCAACTTTGGAAACAAAACGAGTAACATAGTCCCTATCAAACCTAAGGAGGAACTGGTACCTTTATGGTCCCTCTCGAAGACAAAGTTGCAGGCATACCTAGAGGCAAGGCAAAAGGTAGAAGCAACACGTACCAGCAATCAAGGCGTCATACCACCACCCTTATCTGCTGGGGAAAACGCTGCCAGAAATAACAGTTTAGAACGCAAAAAGTTCATTGAAAACCAAAACCTCATATGTACTGACAAGTATGACACTGCAGACGTGCTTGTAGCCGGGATTTTACACGCCAATAGCCTATTTAAGGCACTGAAGAAGAGGCCCCTTAGGGTGAGCCACTGACATGCATGATGAAAATCTGCGCAGGTATGGAATCCATTCTGTGGTAACGGACTTGTAATCAGTGAAATTATAGCGTTGATATTGCAACTGCCCAATTTTACAGCGGAAAATCCCCCATCAACATTATTCCGAGATTTGGTGCTTGAGAAAGACATCGACCTGTACAACTCGGTGCTGGAAGATCATATGAAACCCGAACCCCAAGACACAAAAGACGTCGAAATTGTTGGCTCGGATACGAGCCTGCTAAATTTAAGCCAGGCGGCAGCAAAGTTGAACAACCTTTACTCCTTCTATAGCCCTCTTATTGATAAGGGTAAGTCGGGATCATATGTACCAAAAATGTTGTAGGTATTAAAACACATAATAGGTTGGAGGACCAATCAACTGCTTTCAGTCAGTATCGTAACAAGTAGGTGCATGATGCAGTGATTAAATACAGTCCTCAGACTACCCCTTGCAGTATCACTACACCAGGTTAACTTAGAAACCATAGCGCCCCGTATGTACGGATCGACAGTAATTACGAAAATACCGTGTATCAATAAAGAGGTTGGCTCACATGGGCTGGGATGTATACCTTGCAGGCCGGAACCGAACACACGTATGAGACCATCAAAGCATACCGCCTCTTTGGGAATCTAATAGGCTCGAGATCAGATTGGAAAGGTGTATTTGCGATCGTTGGTGTAGGTATAGTAGTGGCGTTAATAAATTCCTGCTAGGGCAGAGCATTCGAATATTATAGCGGACTTGAGTGGCGTTGTATAGCTAAAGCTAATAACGCTAGGGGAGGGATGATCAAACTTCTCAGGTAAGACATATATAACATCCTATAATGCCACGGTAGGTGGACAGGCAAAGGAAAAACATTCAAGTCACCTGAAGAGAGATTGGAACAACTAAACGAACTAGATTTTGTTTAACGCCAAAATGTGGTGCAAACTGAGGGCGATAATGGTTGTCATCAGCGGCATCGGCGTGTTAATGCTGTGCTTATCTCAAGCCGTAGCGTTTCGTAGGTTGATACAACACTTGTGCAATGGGCATGGCAGGAATTTCACAAAGGGGGCACAATCAACTGAGAAATGGTCCACTGTTAGTTGTAACTTGTGAATGACATTGGAATATATTTGTAGGTTTGCAGAACCCATAAAGGTGGCCATATTCGGAAGCACGGGTAGCGTAGGAACCCAGACACTGGACATGATACGAAGCATGAATAAAGCCTCAGATGAAACAAAGTTCAAGGTAGTAGCTCTTACTGCAGATAGTAATGTGAAGGATTTGGCTATGCAGGCGCAGGAGTTCAAGTTAGTTGCACAGCTCTGGTGCATTTGACAATACCTCAGGCCCACCAATCTCAACATCAACAAAAATGCAGAAGAGTTGCGTACCACTGTTGGTGCAGCGTGCCACATAACAACCGGTGTGGAAGGCTTAGTAGGAATATGCGAGTCTACCGATTATGATATATTAATAATGGGGATATCCGGGTGCGCAGGCATCACACCTACTATCGCCGCGGCAAAATCCGGCAAGCGGCTGGCATTAGCTAACAAGGAGTCCGTGGTATCAGCAGGTATCTGAATCATGAAGTATCATTTTAAACGCTTTCAGGGAACCTATTACGCAGGGTTATCAGTGAAAGCAAGTGTGAAATTATACCAATAGACTCAGAGCACAACGCTCTGTATCAATGTCTAATGACATCAGCGAGGGATTTTGTGCATCATGTGAAACACAAATCTACAAAACCGATGTGCAGCATCTCTACAAATGTTGTTAATAGCATCAAAAGGTTGATAATAACGAGTAGCGGCGGACCATTCAGGGATACACCACTATCAATGATGAGGACACTCCGACTGAAAGACGCCCTCAAACATCCGGTTTGGAGTATGGGCGCAAAAATAACAGTAGATTCATCTACTATGATGAACAAAGGATTAGAAGTTATCGAAGCAAACCAACTCTTCGGAATCCCATACGAACAGATACGGGTGCTAATTCACAAGGAATGCATTGTGCACTCCCTTGTTGAATTTGTCGATAATTCTGTCATCGCCCAAATGTACAGACCAGATATGAGACTTCCAATCGCATATGCATTGAATTGGCCGGATCGAAAGGAAAATACACTGCCTGAACTGGATCTAACACAGCACTCCCTTACCTTCTCAGAGCCAGATCTTCAGAAATTCCCATGCCTAAAACTGGCCTACGAAGTGGGTAAAATGGGTGGTCTATATCCAACTGTGCTGAATGCGGCCAACGAACAAGCCAACGAAATTCTCCAGCAAGATGCTATATCACATTGCGAAATATACGACTTTGTGCACAATGCAATAGATTCTTACAGGCATCCGAACAGCAATGAACATAGTATAGAGGTAGGATGTTTTGCAAATGAGACCTCATATTTCTACAGGAGATCATGGAAGCGCACGAGTGGGCCAAGCAGCACGTCCTCTCTGAATTCAACAGCAGAACCTAAAATGTGTGTATAAATCATATATATGTGCCGAATATAGTGTGATTGTAATGTGCAATACCTAGTCCTACACAGCAGATATCACGCAAAATGCAATGGACTCCCAACTATCAAACACGATCGATAGTTAGCAGCCCAATTTAAAAGGATTCGCTCCTATAATCTATTAGTTAAACATCACTATTATTACCAACCATATGTTAGCCAAACCGAGGACATGCAAAATCATTTATTATTACAGCAACTATTACGTACTAAATGATTAAAGCGGTGTGCTGCAGCAAAGCTGCATGCCAAATCGATCTTCAAAAATGGAGAACCTGAACAACCGGGACCAAATAAACTGCCATTCTAGAAAACACCAAAAATGAAGTAACACCATTCTTCTAAACCTGTTTGTCGGTACTTGTCCCGCTGCGATTAAGTGGACTTGGCTTCCCGTTCTGCAGGAACTTCTCCAGTCTCGCCTTCTAGAGAACAACTTGTGTCCCCTCCGTTGGAATCTCCATCCTCTAATTCAATATCTATGCCATCATTCATAGTTTGCGCATCCCTTGCCTCCCGCTTCTGTTTGAAATAAACTACGTAGAACGGGGAAAAAACAAACGCCACCGTTACAAAAACGGTAATTAGTGAAGAAATGCGTGTTGCTCGCTCCAGCGTGGATGCATCAGGGTGGGAAATGGCCACGATATTGAAATACAATAGAATGGCCATCGCAAAGGTAAAACAAGACCCGGCTGCAATGTATGGATAGTGGTTTTCGAAACCTTCAAAAGTCATAGTCTGGCATCTAACCACGGGAGTACAAATTCCAATGGCCAAGAGACTCCATGTGAAAATGTATCCAACTCTACGGGTATCCATGGTAGTTATCAAATACGACCCAGCACGGTGGTCCGTGACTAAAAAAAGAGATTGTTGGCGAATAGTGTATCCTAAGGCTTATAAATGTGATGTCACATATATTACAATTCCCTGAAAAGTTATTGTCACTGTTGTGTTCTATTCTGCTCGTGTCTATGGCCATCATTGCCCTAGGAGCACACTCCGCACCATGATCATAACGCTGCCAATCTAAACAATCGCAAATGTGCACAATCTTTCGAGTGATTTATACACATATAATTGTTATAGGTGTAAAGCGTAAATATTTGGTTATGCAGTGAAAGTGGCGTGCCAAGAAGCGTTGGATAGAACCTTAGACAGAAGCTGCCGATACTGCAAAACACACAACGATACAGAAAATACGTTCGTTCTGCTCATTTAGTATTCGTAGTTGTACATTGTATTGTGTTAATATGCGTATTGTGTAGGAACCCATGCTACAATGACGACTGATGGCAAGTTATGTCACCTGGCTAATGAATCATTGCCCTCATGTGTAATATACTGCTGTGAGTTAATCAATTATGTGATATCAATTCCCCTAAGTTTGTATCAGCAGTAATTCGCTGGTGATTTGATGTCCGATGTGTGCGCTCAGGCAACCTTAAAATGGATCAAAGAATTATTCAGGTGACAGTAGAATATATTGCCTGGATGCTCGTTGGCTGAGTAATCCTATTGTCATAGTGTGACTATGAGCATTCCTTTCAGAAGGACTGCATCCTCCCAAATGTATGAATCACAGAATACAACCGGTAAGCCTAGTGTTAGAGGTACGCTTATCAGTTAACATATATCATCCAAGGTTATGTGTGTAATAGATTACTTACATTTTAGTCATCCCAATAAAATCATCATAAGTGACACCCTCCATCGCATTGCTAGAAGAGAATTGATCATGATTCCCAGCTTTGTTGCTTATGAAAATCCACAGTGCGATACCTTTGGTAGACCTAGAAATATCATGACAATTGTGATTCCAAGACTATAATAAGCCGATTTAATGCCATATTTCGCACAGACATTAGCTTGGATACAATGCATTTCTTGCTTTCACAATTCACCGGACCATGCTTGTCTTCATACTTTGGGTACTCAACGTATAATAATACATTTCATTGCGGATAGGTATTTTAAATTACTTAGCAATATTGAACAAAGTTTCAAATAAAACCTAGATATAACTGATTATAAGAGGTAAAACAGCTCCGTCCCACATCGTCCTTGTAAATATTACATGAACGAAAATGATCATTTGGCATACGTTACTTTGTAGATATTTCATGTGACTTACAACCAACCTAATATAGTAGGTGGAGAGGAGAAACAGAACTGTAAGACATATAAAATACCATGAGGGAACAAGGGTACGGATATTGGACTCATCCTCCAAGTGGTGATGTGGGGTAGTATAATAACGAAGTATCACAAGAACCACAGACAGGAACTAGGGATGGATAAGACGGGAGGATACCGCGATAAACGGTGGCCCCGGGGCTTGTACCCAGGGACAGACCCACACTTAGCTCATGCCATAGCGAACTTCGATCATATGTGAGACTTGAAGGTAATATTGTGACCAGCAATGTTTTGACAGAAACTTCAGTGGTATCTTATTAGAAGGATCTACAAATGTGCCTAAAGTGAACTACAGTGACTTTATAAGGCATCGATGGAGCATCCTTATACCGGTTAGGATAATCCAGTGAAGCTGTTCTATGGCTCTGGTGCAGCCTCACTGAATTGACTTATGGCATGGAGGCATGGATAAAATGATGATGTTAACAGAATTAAATATAAGAGACATGAAAAATGTGAACTAAAATTAAAAGGTAATAGTTCTCAGCTGGGTGCGGAAGAAAAGCGGAGTGACAAAATACAGGGTAGCCAGGCCCCTTAAGCCAAGGCCGAGGGTAATGTAGAGGATGTAAGGATTTTCACTCAGATATACATCCCCGTAAATGGTGAAGCCAAGGAAGGCAAGGATGAACAGGTCGGAAGCCCTCAGGATTCCTAAAAACTTCATTGTTATTAGAGGATACCAGAACAGTACAGTGGTGTATATATTGGATTCCACAGTGGATATGCCTGGAAGGTTGGGATTCCCAACGATATCACCATGGAGTCTCACCTCGGTTGGTGAAGGGTTGTCTGGTGGGGATACCTGGACACCATGGATCTGGACTGGGACTCCAGAAGGAATACCTTAGTAGTGGTATTGGACACAATATACATTAGTGTATTATAGATTGAGTAGATGAACTTTAAGATTTGTGTTTGTCGGCCTAACTTGTGTGTGAGCACGTGTGGCAGTTTGGGCTATTAGTGTAAGTTAGTGGCTTAGATAGCGCAGAGCACTTTACTCTTGCTATAATTATAATTACGTATCCTAGGAATGGTCTGACCATATTTCTTAATCATATAGTTACCCCTAACAGTGCCCAAGTTGGAGCCATCATAGAAACCACATCCAGGAAACATGGGCACCATTGCCTGTCACGTCGTATAACCTCTTGCAATCCTCTCAAGTACTTGAACATTGTAGTTGCATATTTCTTGTGATATGTTCCCTTTTCCATGGCTTACTTGTTCAGCTTCTCTTGACAACATTCCTGGAGTCCAATTTTGGCATCCGTCCCAGTCCATCTATGGACTCCACCAATAACGCCTATAATAAGCATGGAACTCTTTTGGGGCACATTTCTTGAAATTTTGTCTAAGCTATATGAAATAAGATACTGCATTAGATGAAATCAGTTCTGCCTCAGGCCACTCCACCAATGTTGTCTACATAATAGCAATACAAGACTTCCCAGCCCATTTGGTAGTTACCATGAATAAAATGTGTACATGTATCGATGATATGCCTCCAACGTAATTAAGATCAATGCTAATAATGGTGTAAGATAGGTGTGGGCCTGTCTAATCCATCACAGGGTCCACGCCAAGTTCCGCTCCTGCATGTTTACTAGCTTGGCCTTTTCATGTGACTACGCTGGCCATTGTCATATTTTCGAGGTGAATTTCAATATTGCTTTAATTTACTGTCTTAAATGTCATGATCTTTCATTATATATGACTGAATCTCACTGCCATCAGTGGTAGTGTTACATCCGCTTAGCTGTATCAGTGTCTGACTCACTCTAACATGCCGCTAGTTTTAGCAGTATTCAGCGCATCATGGGAGTTAAATAGAACTAACAGGGACTTGATAGTACTACA
>CCSG02000004.1:911098-999957 GCA_001077455.2 Babesia divergens
TCCACTGTGAAGTCTCAGGATGCAGTGCCTGAGGACAGGAAGAAGCCTCATGGTCCCTCTGATTTCTCCAATGAGTTCAATTCTGAGTATGAGGAAAAGGAACCCATTCAGGAAACCGAGAAGAGTAATAAGGAGTATGAACAGCAGCATGTGGCCAGAAAAACAGAAACGGATGTGACCAGTTACCCCTCCACTATCAACTTGTCTGGTAGCTCCAAGAACCCGGATGGATCTACGGCGACACCTTCCTCCAATGGGGCAGCTGAACATGAGAAGCAGATGCAGGAAAAGCTGATGCAAGAGATCTCTGAGCAACGTACGAAACTGGTCGAAAGACTTTCTAAGTCCGATGCACCATTCTCCTTGGAGGACATGACACTTTTCCTTGGCATCCTGAGAGACGAGGCCGATGTGGATCCTGAGGCTGTGCAGAAGGTCGGAGAGAAAATCCATGCCTACCTTGGCAGTCTCGGAATCCATGGAGAAGACGCCAAAGCAAGTCTGGAGAACCTGATGAAGGCAATCATTAAGCACAATGCATATGTTAGCGATATGTTTTCTGGTCTAATTGGCTAACCTAATACGAAGACAAAGTAATATCCTGTAAAACCTCTGGCGTATGTTTTAGAGCAGTTCGAGAATATCCTCGTGGGATCCTCCAGTGACTGCGATTTCGAGGAGCAGAAGACAGGTAACGAAACAGAGGAGCATCATGAATTCGAGCAAAAGGGTTACAAACTAGGTTCCATATGAAGACTCCTTGATTATGTCTGTCAATCATTAGAGTACACTGATGCCATAAATTTGGCTATATTTCTTAATCAAAATTTTAGAGTTGGGTCTGGGTCTTAATCTCGTGTTCCAATCTCAGTTTTATCCCACAATATAGTCTTAGGTCTAATTGTCTTCACTTCTTGGTTGCCATTTTCAACTATTTTAAATTTAATGTATGAATGCTTCTTATATTCCACAAAATATCTGCATCCTAATATAAATCGAGTGATGAGTTAATTCTCAATGTTCAGCTACACTAGCTTCACCTTAGAACCAGTTTTGTCTGTGCCACTAATATTTTAAAGGTCTGCTTAATAATCATGAATGATGGTCTTTGCCTATGTTACTACTGGATTAGATATGCTATACCAGCGACACTTATAAGCCATCATGGTACACTCCAATTATACCGTACGAGTTTAACCGTTATAATTGTGCATATGCTATTACGTATTATGCGGATTACATAACAATATAATGTGGTTTATGTTGGGAAGGCCTTTTCAGTGGTCCAAATTGGCCATTGTGAAACATCCGTATTTTTGACGGCTTCCAGGCGTTCCTATTGATTTATGTCTCTTGTTAGAAATACGTGCATATTATTTCTTATCTATAAAGTGCTGGCAGGGTACCTAGCGACGCTACTGTTGCACGTTCATTCCGTATTTGAGTTACATCCAGAGGTTCTTTCCCGTATTCAATTGGTCTAACTCATAGTTGAACGTTTACATTGTATGTAAGATTTAGCATGTTATTTCCAATGCTTTTGCAGACGGTGGCTTTGGATTCTCTGGTGTTCGGCATTGATTGGCTCGAAGTTTATTGTAGCTTCGTTGATGAACAACTTGGCCAGCGCTCCACTCTTCTTGGGGACTTTCTATTGAGCTGAAAATATATTGTCAGAGCACTTGATAGGCATATGTCCCTATAAGGGTTATCAACGTTAAACACTGTAGGAATCCGTGTGGAATCTCTTCAGCTTCCCGTGCTGATTGTCAGAAGACTAACAGTCACAAAGTTAAGGGACTATGCAGACGCAAAGTTGTGATACTACTGCGGTTCCTTTCCCCAATGGTTCTTCATCAGACCAATCAGATCAGGATGTTGCACCAGCCGTTAGCCCTACTCAAGAGAATAAGCAGAGCGTAGCGATGGATAAGTGTACTTCCAAAGACTCAGCATCCCACGGTGTATGTGTTGTTACGCTGTGAATTTTGGTTTCAATGATATGGCAGAACTATGCACCAGTTAATCCGGACCCTTCTGCAGGCATTTCAGAATTTTACACTAACTTTGCTACTATATTTAAGACTCTCTGACACAGATTACGGGTCAATATGTTTTATTGTATATGCAAACACTCTAATTAAAACACAGTTATAATTTAGTAGTGCATCTTATTACGATCGGATTATGCGGGAGTTCCTTGACCATACGGATGTAAGCACAGATTCCAGAGAATGGCATATAATATAAAACAGCTATACTTCATTTGTTTGCGATGCTAGTGCCATTGCTAGGTTCTGGAATGCCTCGACGTCTTCCTGGAGCGAGATTTCAGTATTTTTGCAAAATTCCCCAGAGCTCTGACATTGATAGTTGTATGAAACACGTTTCAGGAAGGATAACGCCTTTTCGTGGGATGGTATATCCTTAAGAAACTCTGCATACATTGTCATCTTATGAGGAGATACTGGGCGGTACATTTCAATGCCTTGTGCAGTCTGAGAACCTATTTTTGAAACTTCCGAAACATGTTTCTCTAGATCTATAACAACCCTTCCTTTTGTGTTAACCTTAATACCTTGGATATGATTGCCGCTAATTATGTCATACCTAACAAGGTTTACATCACCGCCAATCGGTGTTGAGTATTCCATTCTAAATTGGACTGATCCAGGCTCAAGTTCGTGTATCTGGTCAGCGTCAACGTTCTCCGATTTTATCGGTCCATTTGGCTGAGCCAGGCGCGCTTTATTTAGTTTCCGGAGCCCATTTACCATTTCATCTGAGTTGTCGTCATCCAGTGTTGTGTCACCAGTGTCTGCAACCCACAGCTCTTCATCTTCTTTCTTCTTGGTAGCGCCCTTTTGCAGCTTGTCATAAATTTCTCGCTGGAAGCTTGCCATATATGTATTTCTCGCGGGCAGTGCACTGAAGTTTTCGGGGAGGTTAAAGGCCTGTTACATATGTTCGTTAGGGTTATTCGTATAAATAGATACTATTCATACGACATTCACACAACATGTGATACATAAACAAAATATCACTTATGTCAATGGTTACCAATGGTTATCATTACCTTACCTTTTGTTTAAGCATTTCCATTTTCTTCATTTCCTTCATTTTCATATGTTTCTGTAACGCTGCCCTACATTTTGCTTCGTCTCCTCGTGGATACTAAACCATTATTTACAGTTTTCAGGTGATAGATACCTCTGTCATCTGCGGGAATGCTTTGCAATACTCTGAAAGTGAGTCTAATACGGAAATGATTGAGGGTAGTTCCTTCAGTGAAGATTCCGCTACAACTAGGTCCGATCCTTGCAGATTTATTTTGCATATGGAGTATACGCCTATAAGTACAGATGCGAGATCGCTAAGATCTGGGACGTCTCGTTCTATCTGCAAAAAGCATGAGCATTTATGAAATGGACCGTTATAATGTAAAGGTCTAATATGCATACAATTGGTTATTTCCGCCACATCGTCGGTGTCAATGCATTTTACAACGGTTGCATATGTTACATATAATGTATACACAATTACTCGGTCAGTGATGAGTTCGTTTGGAACTATGCAATTGACCACGCTATTCTCTTATGAAGACGAGAACACCACGGCACCTTGAGTTTGGCGTCAGGAGCGATTTATATGGATGGTCGGTTATCATCTATTACTGTAAGGCTCACCTGCTGATACCGTCGACACCTGACCCGCTTAATGCATCCACGGCAAATTTGTGCTTCCGGTATTCCAAAGAAATTACGTAGTCTCTTAGCCGACTTCATGACGTTACTAGGCATGGATTCCACAGGGGGTAGCATCCTGTATGTATTTGGGAATGATTAGAGTGACTGCCACTTACACCTTCCTGTTTGGGCATATGACTGGGCATTCCATCAGCATCATTGCCTTTAGGTGTTGTTTTTCACCCAATCCGAGGAATGTTACGAATTTAGTCAGTGATAGTCCGCGTGTTGTATTCAATATTGCCTTCTTGAGCTCAACTCGATTAGGATTCCTGGTCTCCGGCAAGGAGCATGATTGCACACCAAAATCAACGAGTTTTTTGATGAATGTTCGACAGAAGTCACTGTAGCCATCTGCACAAATTGGCAGTAGTTTGTTTGCCATTATAGACAACGTTTACATCCCGTATTAAGGGTCCTATACCACCTTTAGGTGTGAGGCTTGCGACAGGTATCAGGGGATCAATTCACAAAACTAGATGAGCGTTTTGATTAAACTACCGCATATTATTATTGGAGTGACCCATATACAGCGTTTTTAAACCTTCTTGCCGTAGGTGTGCCTTGTTACGTACTCGGCATCACCTATAATATGGTCACCTGAAACTAATGGTTGCCGTTAGTTGATTCCTTTACAGCCAGGGCAGATTGCTGTTCCAGGATGCTTCTACATTTTGCGTCGCCATATACTATATTTACGTTTCAATAGAATGTAAAAGTAAGGATGTCTCTGAAGGTGTTGGCTGAGCCCCGTGCCTTAAAGACACTGCCTATACGCAGTGTTAGCAGCATTGCGGTGGCTAACAAGTATATGTGGTTAGGACTAAACGACGGTACCATTCGGCGATACCCCTGTGACGCTTCAAGTTCTTCCCAGGGTATGAAATCCAACAAGATCGCAACTGAGGGTGTTCTTCTCCGACCTAAGACCTCAAGTGAGTTAAATTTACTGTAACTGCACCACTTGATATCTTCACAGGCGCCAATGTTGATGTACAGCGTTTATTTGTGGACGCAAAGTCGTTCCACTGCATCGCATGTCTCTCGTCGGGGCAACATTGGTATTTTAACTTTCAGGGCCCTGAGCCTATGAAGCTGACGACTCTACGGGGTACCTTCATTAGGTCGCTATGTTTCACTGATGCAGCTAATGAGGACATCACAGGATCGTTTTTGATAGGTACACAACAGGGCAGCCTAATTGAGGGTCGGATCAACTATAGACAAACGGCGTTCTCCTTCCGGACTCAATACACACTTCCTGAACGTGAGCCGATTTTGGACATTTCTATAATACCTATTGTACATCGAGGTTCTCGTACTCATGTGGTTATTGCGTTGTCTACGCGTTGCCTTTACGAGTTCTTTGGTGGCGTGACATTGGAGGCTACATTTTCAAAGTACTCGGATTGTGAGAATGAGTGCCTGCGCTATGAGGTACCTTTGGCTGGCCCTTCTGGTGAGTTATTGCTGGTGGAGAGAAGCGACGGCAGCCACAACTTGTTCTGGACGAATGCTACAGGCATCGTCTTTGTCAATGTTCCATATCGCATTTCTGACGACGAGTCAAGTTGTTTGCCCCCCAAACCTACCGTTATTACGTATCCATCTTGCCCTCAACGGCCGGTTTCGTCTCACCAGGAAAGTAGATTGCATCATATGAAGACGTTTTTGCGGCGTCCGGCTGCGCAGGTACCTCGTGGCACCGTGGCATTAAATAATACATTACTTCTTCTTTTCGACGACACGATTTCTGTTGTGAACACGATTGTTGGTAAGCAGGTGGGCAAGTTGTCTTTGCCTAGCGGTACGTTTGGCAAGGTTGTTGGCCTGGTGCAAGACCGCATGACTGGCGATGTGTGGATCCTCTCGAACAAGGGCGTTTTTGAGGTGGTTGTGCGCAACGATTCCGATAACGCGTGGCAGCACTATCTGCTGCGGGGTGATACGCAGAATGCCCTATCTTGTTGCAAGACTTCATCTCAGCGTGACAGTGTCCTGCTGAAGGCAGCCTACGAATTTTATGAGCGTGGAATGTACGTTGATTCCGCTCGGATGTTTGGTCAGGTAGAGAGCGCCCAACCTGAGTTTGAGAACGTTTGCCTGAAATTTTTGAAGAAGCGCCATGAGGCGGCAGCTCTGGAATACATTTCGCTTCGGATACGCCGGCGTAACTGGTACATGCATGACCCTCGCTTCATCATAATAACTATGTGGATAATAGAGCTGCTTGGTTACCGTTACCGCGATTTGTGTCTTACGATCGAGGCTGCGTCAACTATTGATGGCGTTGACGTTGCCGCCCTGGAGCGGCGACGCACTGAATTCAAGAACAAGCTGTTTTCAACGATAGCGTCGCTTATCCATGTGGATGACATGGCATCTCCCATCAATTTTCTGCTCCAGACTATGATGGGATGCGGGGACGAGTGTGTGGATTTCGCAAAGATGAGGAAGGATTACACCAACGTGATTTGCTACCACATAAGCGGCGGTAACACCGAAGGCGCCTTCTACGAGTTGTTACAAATGCCCCCCGGTGAGAAGCGTGACGGTTTACTATTACGCTTTGCCCCTCTGATGTTCATGAATGCGCCTCATTTATTTTACAAATCGTCTTTCAGTAAACTGGATCCTACAATATTGCTCCCCGTGGTGCTTTTGCCGCTGATGATGGGCAGTTCTCGTTTTTTGCCGCATGCCGTGAGCCTCACTGAGAAGTTACTCTTCGACGACATGTCACAGGAGGAATCTACAAGGTCCCTCCTTTGGTGCTGTTACATAATTCTGCTCGCCAATATGGAGAACCCCGACAGGCTTTTGAAGGTGCTTTCTGAGTGTTCTGTTGACTTTTCCAATAGTGACATGGCCATAGCATTACGTTACCTCAAGCGTAAATCTGCTACCGACTCGGGTTGGATGGTTCCGTTCATTGTGCTCCAAAGTCTCTGTGGAATGAACGAGGACGCACTTGATATGGCTCTTTCGCATGGCAACCTGAAGCTTGCCGAGGATTGCGCGAACCGCCCCTCTGACGATTTTGTGAAGCGCCGACTATGGCGCCGCATTCTTAAACATTGCACTGCGCGTGATGACGTCTCAATAGCTTCCATTTTAGAGGACTCCGAGGGCAAGCTTCACGTGCACGACGTGTTGCAGTTCATCCCCGATGATTTGAAGCTTGGAGAGCTACGTGAAATGATCAAGGACTCTGTACGTACATATGAGGAGAATCTGCAGGATCGCCGCAGGGAAATCGAGCACTTGTGCACGTGCATTGAAGAGACCAAGGCTGAGATCCAGATGTCTTCTAGACGTTGCGTAAAGTTATCTGTGAATGCGCAATGCACTGTTTGCAACAAGCCGGTGAGTGCAATGAGTTTCATCGTTTTCCCCTGCGCACATGCGTTTCACCGCAGCTGCGTAGCAAGCACTCTCAAGCGTTTGTTATGTGGTGGAGAACTACTTGAACTTCAACGCCTCCAGAATGCTTTTGACAGGGTCGGCGATGAGAACAGTGTGACTGACTACAATGACTTTCTGTCAAGGGCGTGTTTGATTTGCGGTTATTCCGTTGACATGTTGACGACTAAGCCCTTTATTTCCGCAGGTGACATTGATCAGGTGGAATTATGGAACATAGGCTAGTACACTATTAGTTTTAAAAGCACTCTGGCCGTCTGTATTTCTGGAAGCGTTTTGAGAAAACGTCCTTCGCTTCCACAGGTTGGGAGTCTCCGGGAGAGCGGTATATTTTAGTGAGCGGAAAATTTTGCTCAGATGGTATGATATATAGGAATGGGGGATCCAGCTTGAACTTTCTGTTCATGAGCAGAGGTTTATATGCCTTTGTAATTGCGATTTCACATGTGTCATTGCGGCATTTTGGTATCGTTACTAGGTTGATGTATCGCTCCTGCACCTCTTCTATGGTACGCTGCATTTCCCATGAGATGTATATCCACACGTCTCCAAAGTCTGCATCGTACAGCTTGGCCAATCGGACCAATTCTGCGTCATCCTCATCATTCCACGGTTTCCCCTCGTTTTTGAGCGGCGGTGCCTGCAGGTATTGTAGCATTTATCACTGCGCCTAACCTGGAATGCCTTTATGTAATCTAGTTCATCTCCTTTTGGCCACAATCCATGGTTATAAAGTCTGTGGATTAATGTGCCACCGTATAACCTTGACCTACGTAATGTGTTTGAGTATAATGCGTCGTTGTTTATTGGTCATGCTGTTATTTGCGTACAGTTCCTATTTCGCATGTATATTCTATATGATGTGCCCACCTCAATCGTGCTACTTATGAACTCCTCCCACGATTCGAATGATTCTGCTATGAGTTCTGCACCGTCGCCGACACCGGCTGCATTGAGGAATTCCAATATGCCCCATCCATCTGCAATAGAATGAGATGATCACATATATTTCTATTCTTCAGACTTTCTTGGACCCTTTTGGTATCTTCTGCCCTACCTGGCGGCGGTTTCGCATGCAGTTGTGCGATTGCTCGTTTTTCCTTTTCGATATCCAGGGTTTTTTGTTGCTTGAGGAACCTTCTGAATGTTTTCATGTCGAGGTACCTCCTAGGTCGTTTGATCGGTGGGCCTGTATGGTCGTGAAATTCGGATTATAGGGACCTACCCAATTCGTCTACAGAGTCACTACGTCTGGGTGCCGATGTGGATATTGAAACACACTGTACCAATGCAGCATTTCTCATAACTGCATTCGTTGGAGAAGCAGTTGAAATGCCCGAATATCCGGTCCGTGGGAAGGATCTACCGGCGCTGATTGGGAAGAGACGATCATTACGACCGGAGTATATTCGATATCTTACAGGGTGACTGCCCGGTATACATGGTACAGGCACTAATTCCACGCTACACGGACTCTTAAAATTCCTTTTAATACAATTATTTCCCCTGCAGCCTACGCTGCGTAATATTGCTAACATCTGAGGGATTCCGTGGCGTGAATATACTTGAAACCATGCGAAAGACAAAGGTTTTAAGTTTACATATTTATCTTGGACATTACAGATTCATCTGGAGGGTTGGAATCCGAACTGAGTTCATGCTTACCCCAAGGCAGTGCTTCTATAATTGTTCGGGCACAGAAAGCAACTGTGCAATGTTGAGACCCAATATAAGTTTATGTTTTAGTGTGACATTACAGCTATGAGTTACACATATCAATTTATCGTTTAGTAGTGGTATGAACGCGCGATTTTAGACACCGCCTTCCACGTTTCACGATTGACGTGATTAGTACGTCTAGCTGGTCGCCTGTGGAGATAACAACCACTTTTATGGTGTTATAAGATCAATATGGTGTTTTTGAACGGAGGATTGCGTTTCACGCCCATTCCTCACTTCAGTATAACGAAGATTATTGATCCTCGGAGCATTCTTATCGTGGATAGAAGCGATGAAAACAGTTCGGACGACGGATTCCCTGGCCTTGCTTGTAAACGTCGTAAAACAGATGTTTCAGCTGGATCTCCGTGTGAGCCTAGCGAGCGTACGCCTATAAGTACAGAGCTGAAGTCGGAGCTTCCAACGGCTTTTGTGGACGTCTTTGAGTTTAGGGATAGGTTGCGCCAGCTAAATGACCGTCTGGAAACTCTTCGACAACGCAGTCTGGCGTTGAAGACACGCGCTATGAAGGACACGTTTCCCGATATGCCCATGCATGATCTTATCGCATTGGCGCGTTTGCGTACTGAAACGGGGCTATCCAGGAGTGTTGCACGGCCTATACGTTCTCCAACCATAACGGAAGTCATTTGGGCTGCTGCTAGGTCTAACGTGGAGCACGTTCTTAGGAAATCGCGCACGTCTGGTGGGTGCAACAGCAAGCGCCTTGACATTTCTGTTAACGAGAGCACCAACGTATGGTCTGAGAGCAACCTATATAAGCGTTTTGCTGCCCTTGTGAACCTGGAAAGCTATCAGTTGGCAGTGGGTGCGAAGCATTACGTGCACAGGCACATCCCGGGCAATTTCACACCAGGGCGGCAGTTGATGGTCCAAGGGCCGCAGAACGAGTCGAGCCCCTATCTGTACCACCGCAATGCCACAGATCGCTATGTTAATGAACAAGGCAACGCCATGTTATCTCTTATACCAGATGACGAGGTAATACTGACGGTGAGCCTGTATCACGGTGTGCGTGGCCACAAGCTACGTGCGTACGACATGTTGTCGTCTCAGACTCTGTCTGCGCTGCGTGATGCGTTCATATGTCCCTACGAGATCCAACCTGTGGGTCAGGATTTGGAACTGAAGGGTTCGTGTTTTATGCTGAACGGTCAGCTTTTCCCGGATTTTCGCGACGATGCATGCGACTACGCTGAGCCTCTTTTGCACTTTTTTGAGAGTTACAAGCCCGGCACTCTGCACACTACAGAATGCATAGAGCAGACGGAGGCCGTTATAGGCCAATTGGAGGTACCCATTTACTCCCCTGGATTTCTGTTACATAATGGCGACTGTGAGCACCGTCTGATGATAACGGCAATTCGCACGTTCGATAAAGCAAGGGACTGCCCTTACACTCAGTGCTACCCTGTTTGCGTGTTTATTCCCCGCAAGCGCTCTTTGCGGTGCGACATATGCGAGAGTCCCGAGGCAACGAACTTCGTGCTAAACACCTTGGTGTTGCCACAGATCCCTGCACATCTTTGCAATGACTGCTACGATAGTTTGAGGCGCATTGGCACCCCAGGAGGCATATACAGGTCAGACGGTCTTGCCGACCCAGTTGCCATGGTGTTTCGGGAGGACTGAGTGGCTGGCTATCATGTGAACCCAATGTACAATTAGATATTACAGCATCAACTACACACTATAAGACATTTGCAATTTATTCCAATCACTTTTGTGCCCCTAAGGGTGGACGGTAGCTACATTGCCGCGAGTTAGGTATTTCATCCAGAAGGCGGTTACACAGAGTACGTGAGTCACTCACACGGCTGCCAACGCCCTAGAACATCACATACGAGCTAGCATTTTCCTGTACTGGCCGGTTAAACCTTCAGCTGCTCACTATCATGTCTCCCCCATTAAGGGTGCCGGACGTGGTGGTGGATTGTGCCGCAGCGAATGCCCAGTAAAATAGGTAGCACAACGTTCCAGTCCGGGGAACTAGTTTGACATCATTTTCGACGCAATATATTGGTTTGGTTTTATCGGAACGTGCCTTGAAGACGCTAAGCAGGTATGTGGAGCGCGGTGTTATTTCTTCCTCGGTGGATTTCATTGGTACATCTCGGAAATCCGCGGAATTCATGCTTACTCTGCGTTTTAGTATATAAAGGAAATTTGGTGTTTTAATTGTTCGTTAGGATGGCGAAGCTTATGAAACCCGGGCGTGTGGTCATCGTCCTCGCCGGTCGCCGCGCTGGTCGCAAGGGTATTATCGTTCACTGCAACGAGAGCGCGAGCAAGCGTCGTCCTTACGCCAATTGTCTTGTGGCTGGGATTGACAAGCATCCTTTGAAGGTCACCAAGAAGATGAGCAAGGAGAAGATCCAGAAGCGCCTGCGCATCAAGACGTTCGTGAAGTACATCAACGTGAACCACTTGATGCCCACCCGCTACACCGTCAGCAGTCGTATCGACCCCAAGACCTTGGTTACTGATGAACAGATGGAGAACCAGGCCACCCGCAAGGAGGCTCGTAAGGCCCTTAAGGCGATCCTCGAGGAGACCTTTAATAACCCAGAGTCTGGTGAGGGCAAGTCGCTTAAGGACACCCAGTTCTTGAGGAAGAAGCTGAGGTTCTAAACTCCGTTTAATCGTTACCACGTTTACTTGATGTCTTACTTTTGATTTCTGCTATGGTTATGATGTGGGCATGAAAGGTATATACTTCAGTGCCAATATATATATGATTGCTCGAAAGGGCTTTTTCACGTTGTTTTCAGTGTGTTTGACGCCTAAGATGTATGTTTTAGTGTCGCTTATCCAGGGGCGGTGTATAGAGTGCTGGACTAAATGTTAAAGATGCATAGGTTATAGCTGCTGATATTTGCAGTGTAAAATCACGACTGCGTCGTTTGCACTAATGATATTTATCACATTCATGCTTGGTGCTAGTTTGGTACCACTATTAGCTGGTTGATGCCTACCATCTAACATTAGACAGTTTCGGAGCTACAACATTATAAACGTTTGCGATACGGTTTGTGGACCTTGCGTCAGCATTTATCCACAGCTTCGGTGTCTTCGTTTGCCAGTTTTTCGGCATTTTCTTGTAGAACTTCCTTGAGGAAATGGTAGAATCCTTGGCTCTCCTTCAGGTCGTTGAATCGCAGGAGTATGGCCTTCTTGGTGCTCGTGAGTCTGAATGCGACAATTCTAGGGTTGATGATCATTGCGCGTTCGACCTGGCTGAGTCCTGACACGTTGTAAGGTTCGAGTAATTCCTGCACATCGCTGAGAGCGACGACGCGTCTTTTATCGTTAACCATCATGTGTAGGCAATCATCAACGAGGTCATACGTGATAGAACATGGCATGGATGTCCCATCTGCGAATACTATTTGCGTGTCGCAGCCGTTGACCATGTTTGTCATGAACTTGGTTTCCTCCTCTGGGTTGAGCCGTTCTTCCCTGACTGAGAGTACTTCGGCGTCGCCCAATCCATCGCAGCAGGTGCTGCTGGGTTGATTTCCCATCCTACATAGCTTTCCGGCCGCTAGATCGTTCTCAAATCCGCCCTCAGATTCAAGCTCTAAAAGGAGTTGTGCGGTGGGCCACCACACACCCACGAAAAGAAATGCCCAGTGCGATTAGTATGGTTTTGTTTTATATCAGTTCCCCGGTTTTGCGAGGTTCAGATTGGAAGGTTATTGTGTCTAGAACAGCAAATACGTCCTTTCCTGAAGGCCCCGACTGCTTTTCAGGCTTTGCGATCGTTAGTTTGTCGAAGTCGAAAATATCGTCGTCTTTGTCTTGTTTCCTTCCACTGGGAGATGTGACACTGCTTACCGGTGTGAAGCTGTCCATAAGGTCGAATGCGGGGTTTGTAAAATCACTGGGGACGTTAAGCGTCGTCCTTCCCATGTTGTTTGTGTTGCTATTTGGCACGAGTTCACTGAATATGTCGATTGTAGCAGCCTTTTGTCTGGAGGTTGTGTCATCATGTCTTGTTCCAGCGTCTGTAGTGCCCGTGATGAATGGATCTGCGCTTCTGGCTGAATCCTGTCTACCTCCGAGCAGCTGCATGAGCCTATCTGTCTTGTTTCTCAGCTGACTTTCCTCGCGGCACTTGACCAAGATCGGCTCTAGTTCTCTCCGGAGATGTTCTCTAACGTCCGCCGGCATATGGTCACTGATGATGAGTGCCTCAAAGATGCACAGAATACGTAGTTGCAGTTGCCACTTGTTAGCCCTGTTGTTGATATTTTGTAGCAATTCGTCCACTACATATTTGACATTTACCTCCTTGATGCGTGTGAGGAAGTCGTTGATTATTTGTTGGGAAGGTACAACCTTTATGCCGCTGAAAGTGAGTATTTCCTTGACCAGCTTAGTCTCGGCGTCACCTGATACGTCGTCTGCCGCTCCGCGTTGAATATCCGAGTTTTCTATAAGCGATGGCAACAGGCTTTTCTCCATTTTAATGTCCTGGCTGCGGTACTTGGAGCTACTAATTGAGCTGTTAGAGGCCATTGTTGCGAAGCTGGTAGAATATCCGGCGGGAGGCACGTGCACATGCCCATCGCTATTTGAGGAGAGGTGTCTTTCGATCTGATCTATTGCCGTAGAGGTGATCGCTGATCCCACTTGCTCTATTTTTCCGAACAGCGAAGATGGCAGGTACTTGCTGGCAACGTCCGATATAAGTTTGAAAGCAGTGTTTCCGTTTGAATGCGAGCTTGACCTTGGCGGCACATAGTTTCCGAATCCTTCCATTTTCCCAGCTCCCACATTACCGGGGTACTGTGCGTTATTGCCCCCGCCCCCGTAACCCACGTTACTGCCACCAGCAGGGTTTCTCGATATGTTTTGCATAACAGGTGTATTACCAAACCCCACCATTCGTTCCTGTGTTACCGCTCCATGCGTTCCGCCCGGGTGCGTGCTGTTCTGGTTTTCATAGACAGTTTTCAGCAGTTCCTCCACCTCGTTCCGCACCATTTGACACAAGTAGTCTCCGTTGTACTCACTGTACGGCGCCTTGTAGCTTCTACACTCCATGACAGCGTAGCACTGGCATACTTTGTTGCGGTGGAAATCTTGGGGAAGCCTGTTACAGAGGTTTTTGAGCAGTTTGAGGCACTTGACTTTGACGTAGGGTTCCGGCCGCGCGAGTTTATGGAGAAGGTAATCCTCTACGGCGGAGAGGATTGAGAGGTTACTCGCGACCATGTCTGTGACATCCTTGTAGACATAGCCAGGTGTCGGTTCCGAGGTGGCTGAGGTTGCGCGGCTGAGTAGGCTGCGCTGTGCCGAGTTGAGAACGTCGCCTGGCATCATTGTATGCAAGAATCCAGGGGTACTCATACTTGAGTTAGTGTGCAATTCAGAGCATCCGTGCGGCGGTGCCCAGTTGTTACGTCTCTCAGGTTGTGCGACCGAAGACGCATAGACATTGGAGCTTGCGTTTCCTGCACAAGCGCAGTTAATCGTAAAATTGTGGCGATGGCCAAGTCGTTTTATATAGAGGTCGTAGCGGCATGGTGTGGCCGATGTGTGCTGCAATTTTCACCGCATTACAGAGGTCAGACAGAAGACCACACACTAGTCACACTGTGTGGTTAATGACATTATTAGTGTACTATACGGTCTATGGTGTCTTCTCCGGAAGTGCCGCTTATGGCTCCCCAATTTCGGCGAATTTGCCTCTATACAGTGTGCTGTCCTGAACGCATAGCGAGTCCATCGAAATTGTGTCTACCTTCAGCCCTGGACGGATTGTGTAAGGTAAGGACCACCTCCACTCCCCTCTTATAGCACCTATTGGAGTCACATTTTCTCGCATGAGTCGTCCTGCACGTTTGAGAGGGCCCGGCGCCTGCAACATACCGTCCATGTATAAGTCGGCGACCACTTTAGCCTTGAAGGGTCTTAGCTGTAGTGACAATAGCGGCATTTGTTGCACATGTGGTCTTACCTTGAAATCCACATGCTTGATGAGATAGCATGCATCGTTCCTTACGCACTTGTCCACCACGTAGTATGTGCCCTTGACATTCAAAAATTTCTTGTGCGCTCCAGGATCACTACGGGCTTTTGGTGAAGTCGCCTGTTCATTTGGGCCTTCGTGTGACGACTGCGTTTTCTCGGCATTGTTTTTTCGCTCTGTCTTCCAGAAAAGGCAATTGACTCCGTGCAGTGGCAATGGATGCAAAGTCTCGAAGAGCGTGCGTATGGCAGGATTCCTGCGTGCGAACTCTGAAAAGAGGCTGATTCCAATGTTTTCCGGCTTTGGGAATCTCTTCTGATGTGAATGCCAGGGGTACTTGTCTATTTGTGGCCAGTAGTATACTGAGTGCTGTGAACATTGCAACGGCCAACCTACATGGCGTTCGCGAGTTTCTTGCCCTGTAGACCGGTTTGTAGTGCCGATAGAAGGGGTACAGTATGTTTTTGAGTGGCCGCGGCTGTAGACGATGTGTACCTATGGCACTGTGGTAATATGTCGTCTTTGCTGCATCGGCAGCCGCTCTCCTTCTGCCGGTAAACATGTACTGCGATATACCGGACAAAGCATTATAAAAGGATCTGCGTCTGTGGCGAAAGCTGTACAAGTTTGTCGTATGAAAAGTCGAATCTGTACCTTAAAATCTGCGCGTAACGCAGTGGGCTTGTGGTGTAGTGGTATCACGTTCGCTTCGCATGCGAAAGATCTCGGGTTCGATTCCCGACAGGTCCAGGGTTTTTAGCTCTCATAAACGCAAGGAAGCTGGTAATCTTAGGTGTTTATAATTTCATCACATGTTGTGAAGTGTTATCATCTCTTCGTTTTCCTCTGCGTGTTGTTTCTTGCATGCCCCTTTCAGTCTAGTTCTTAATCTTTCGTTGGAGATGTAGGACTATATTCAACGATGAGATTTCGAGAGCTATGTGGTTCAAGATTTGCATGTAAAATGGCTGTCTAAAAGTTTTCTTTTGATTCCTGTTTTACGGCGCATTTGTGATATCGCATGCTTACCACATTTTGACGATGAATTGCGGTAGTAACTGTTGCCTGCCACTATTCCAGAGAGATATATAATCCAATGAACATTCCTGATGACATATATTTGGCATGATAGCATCAAGGACAGCATGACTTCTGTCATTAAGGACTTGTGGTTTTGGGTATAACTTGAGGGATATTAGTACTGTACTTAGCTGATGCTACTAATCTCTTTATTCATGAGGTTTTGAATGGGTAAAATACAAGGGATGCGTTGCTGGCATTGAGAAGGATGGAGCCACCAGAAGTGGTACAACTTGGCGCTATTTTGTGACACGGCCTGACAGCAAAAGTTCCAGATGCAGAGAGCCATTGGTATGCACTAGACAGTATATTACGTCTCAATTATTGAGTGACACTGCAATGACGGAGAATCTCGTGTCTTCGGGTTCTAGCGTCATGAAGTTTTTACGTATAACGTCAACGCTACGCTATGGCACATATACTTTCATGAAGGTTTTGCCTTACCACAACGAAATTTTCCGGTGAAGAGGGGCCGTGGTTGATGGGGTATGGCATTGTCCCGTCCTGCATGAACTTTGGGTTGGTTTTCGCGTCATTATTTACCAATTCATAGAGATGATCTTCTACCACCACAAAGGTGATGAAATGGGTGTCGACCTATGTTTAGTGATGGATTTATAATTGCGACATACTCGTGTCCCCGTCGGCAGGGCCTCCGTATCACCCTTGTTTTGGAACTTTTGGTGCAATTCGTTGATTTGGTTTGATTTTTCGATAAACTGCTTCAGATGTACATTGCATTTGGCTTCTCTAACCTCTCCCCTCTCCTGCGGCGATGCCTTCAATGTGCTTTTTTTGATGTGTTCAATGCTAGAGTTTTCGTCTATTTTTCCCGCGGCGACAATATTGTTCAGGAGGTGTAGAAGTGCTATAGTTCCGCATGCATTGCTGACTTTCTGCGTCCGTTGTTCTTTGTCTTCCCTCTTACTAACCTGGCAAGTGAACCAGACATTAGATGGCGTTTCTGGCGCCTTGTCCTTGGTATAATGCGCATGCCGCAATTTGACAATCTACATATCCTGTTATCGTCGTTACACACTCAGTTTACCGTTTCTGTTAGAGGGACCGTCGCTATTAAACCCACAACGGGTTTCTTCAGCTGTAGAGGTATTAAGATTTGCTTGTAATTTAATTCTATTCAACCACGACATGTGAATATACGCACGCATGAGCTATGGTAACCTAAATGGAGTGCCGCGTTTTGCCTGGGCTGGGCACTTCTTAGTTACTCTAATAACCGGAAGAGAATATTGGTATGTCTACCGTGTCTATTGCCTTCCCAAGAGGAGTGTTGATGTTGTTATGCTTACCTACATGGTTACAATACTTTATAATAACAATGTAGATCGACGCCTATGTATACTAGGTGTTCCATTAAAACTAGTATGGTCACCCTAACACAGACATACGTTAACATACCATGTCAAATGCCCATTCCTCGAAAGCGAGTAGATCCTGGAATACCAGGTCCTTGCGCCCCAAATCTTCCGCGTAGGAGCGAAAAACGTCAGGATTTGACTCCAGTGGCGTGAAATGTTGCCGAACCATGTTTCCGCGGCTCGGTTTCGGTATATAAAAAGGTGATCCCCGCACTGCGGTAACGAAGGTTGAGAATATGATACGTTAGAATATTATCTGTCTTGCGGCTATATTGAGAATGTGTATAACACTTGGTTATCGTTGCATGACTGCCCAGCCCCCTTAAGGAGAGCGAAAAATTGCATGGATCATCCCACACTATAGTTTTATCACTTTATCAGTGTTGCGTTTGGCACTATCAACACCACACATCAACTGAAATAGCTAGCATAATCGTAATTATGGGCGCGTCGTCGACAGGTGTTGGCGTGACGTCGCACCTCCTGCCGTGGCCCAGCAGCTCACAATGAGCGGCGCAGGGATAGGCACACTATAGAGCCACGTGTAATTGGTGTTTAAGTTGACTTAAGAGGCGCATTTACAACATCTTCATGATTTGCGATTCGAGGAGATTCGGCAAGCAGAAGCTTTAGTCGAAATACCAATTAAACATACGTCATCAAGCCAGTCAATGAGTCCTCCACGCATTGATTTGACATTCCATCAGTTCTCTGTACTTCCACCTGTGTTCAAGGGAGTCTCCCCATAGGGGCTGGCGCGGCCGCTGCCCCCTGGAGTTTACCGGTGAATAGTATTTGAAATACCCGTATCACTGCGCAAATATCGGATTCATCTTTGTAATAATATCGAGGTATGTGACCTATCTTCGTTTAGCTCAATATTGTGGGTATGATCGCACTCCCTGTATTTGTCGTCCCACAGTCTGGTTAAACTGTGCCTATATAACCGAAGGGCCATATCGTGCAACTTTGATTCTACATATTTATTCAGGCTGTTCGATTAAGATGGCGAAGTCTAAGAACCACACCAATCACAACCAGGTTTGTTTGCGGTTGTTGTTTTCCACATATTCCTTCAGATCAAGAAGGCCCACCGCAACGGCATCAAGAAGGTGAAGATCCCTAAGAAGATTTCCACGAAAGGGGTATGTTTATGTTGATTTTTATCGCCGCGGTTCTGCTACGTGGGTCGTAATTTGTGGTTGGGTGTGTTCTCCATAACGCTTCCGTCCCGGTTATGGTTTCGCGTCGACGTGTGTTGACTGGTGTATGATATCACTACTGTATTAATACGCTCACAGATGTGCCCGAAGTTCTTGCGTAACCAGAAGTTTTGCAAAAGACACCAGAACGGTGGCAGGGGTGACAGCGACGAATAAGCATCCCATGATTGTGGCACTGTTTTGTCATTTTGAGGGATCATAAACTGGGCGTGACTTAATCGTTGACACTCAGCGCTCTGTTTATGAGCGGCAGACAGATCGATTCTTAATCTTCCCCTGCTTTTCTCATTTGTACTTCATGTCTGGTATCCTATGGCTGCTAGCATCGTTACTTGACTAATAGAATACGTACACATGTTATCACTACGGATTTAGTAGTGTTCATTTAGATGCCTAATCGGGTGAAATCTCACCATCGATTCGCGGGCCTGCCGCTGCCCGACCATAAATGGCGTGTCGCCGCTGTTCGAAAAACACTAGTCGCCGCAAATACCGTCTATATGGTTGACATAGGTAACCTTTTAATGATATCTGACAATAGGAGAATGGACCGATCGGGATTCGAACCCGAGACCTTCCGCATGCAAAGCGGACGCGATACCCCTACGCCATCGGCCCTTACTCAAGGGCGCGCAATCCTAGTATTATAAGCTTTATCTGCCCGTCATCTAAACATGTGAATGCGTTATGACTTCCCCGATTGACACTTGGAGTCCATATCGCAATAGGTAACCATGTCTAGTTCCCGCATAATTTTACCCGGAGATGTTCTAAGCCATGATGCTTCATTCCTTCTCCAGGGGCACGGAACCTACGTGGAGGACAACAAGCTGAAATCTACGTACTTGGGTAGATATAAAACGGTTCGTTTGTGGATTATCACTGTGTCTATCTAATAGTTGTGATGTGTGACTTATGGTGTGTCGTATATAATATTTATGAGTCATTTTTGTAGAATCCTTTTTCGCTGGTATATTTCGTTGTTACTATGCTCAATGCTGTTAAACTCGTAAACGTAACTTGCGGGTGATGCCACAGGCTATGACTGTAATGAGCAGTGGAAATACAGTCAATGAGTACCTTGAAGCATTATTGTTAGGCATGCATTCTGTCGATTGGCTATATAAGACAGACGCTCCCTGATTCGTCGTACTGCAATTCGTGAGGCTGTAATATGCTGCGTCACTCCATTTGAGTTCCCGCTTATATTAGCGTTTTCAGGTTAATCAGCTGGCATTTGTGGAGGCATTTCATGGGAGGTACTCCGCACAGGTGGGAGATGTCGTGGTTGGCATTGTTCAGAAGATCGCCGGCAACTGCTGGCTCATCGAGATAGGCTCATCTGAGCGTGTTCAGTTGTCTATTTTCCAGGTGAACACGGACGGGTTGGCAAATCGTCGCAAACTTGACGAGGACCTTTATGAGATGAAGAACATTTTTAACATTGACGACGTGATTTCCTGCGAGGTTCAGCGTTTATCGGTGGGTTTGGTGTACTATGTTCCTTTCCATGTAATTTCAGGCCAATGGTACGGTGATGCTGCAGACGCGCACCACCAAGTATGGTCGTCTGTCGAATGGGGTTTTGGTGAACGTGAAGCCCACTTTGATGTTACGTCAGAGCAAGCACATTCACGACCTTGTTTGTGGCGTGCGCATGATTTTGGGGTGCAACGGTATGGGCGTATTCGGCATAAATATCATATTCAGGTTTCATCTGGCTCGCTCCCTCCGAGGAGGTTGTGGCCCCAGTCAACAAGACGGAGGTCTTCCACAACATCTGCACGTTGCGTACTATAATTTTATCCCTGGCCGAAGCTAATATCAAGATCAATCACTCCATCATCATGGAGATGTTCGAGTTTTTCAAACGGCATTTCCCTCGGGAGGGCTGCCTGCAGAAGCACCAGGCACCCCAGCTGCTTATGTCGTTCCTCGAGAACAGGACCGGTATGGCCATATCAATAGACTCTACTCACTAATGTAAAGTATGATTCATACTACCAGCGTGAAGCTATACAACTGGCGAGGCCCTAAGGGGGCCGCCATAGTTTAGTTGTGGGTAATAAGGTGAGGGCATTCAGTTGTAAATATATGTTTCATCACGACTCTGTTGAAACACGGAATGAATCATCATTAACCCTTAATAGCACTATGCATGTAACACTAGCTTTGTTTTCAACATTAATGATTGAATAGTCTGTGTTCTTAGGCGTTGGCGCACATGAGCATCTGTTTTATGGTGATTTTGCGCATTCATAGAGAAACGTACCTTCTGTTTGACACGCTCCCTGCGTTGTTCCTTTGTGATCTTCTTGTTGCGAACGTAGGACTTTCCGTCGGAGGTAATGATGGTGTGTCCCTTGACGGTCCTGGTAGGAGCGGCCTTCTTCTGTTTCTCGATGATGGGGTTCGCGCGAATGGCGGCGTGTGCCTTGGCGTACATTTCTTCAATGTTGTCCTCGGTGACGCCGGCCTTGAGGAAGGCAGAGAAGTGCTTCTGGTACTTCTCAGGGTCTTCCTCCTTCATTTCGCTCATGTAGTTAGCAACATGAATGCCAAAAATGCGTTCGCGGTGCATCTCTGCGTCGTAATTTGCGTTTTTCTCCTCGTCAACACTGTAACCAGGGAACCTCTTCTCGCTGTGCGGAATGTGAAGTCCACCGTCGCAGGCCCCCTTGAGTGCACCGAAGACCTTGTTTCCGGTGGTGACGATTTTGATTCCGACATCGAGGAGTGCCTTGAATGGCCGCCTTTCGTTGTCCTCCTCCTCAATGTGGAAAGAGGTACCGTCAGGCTCGTCCTTTCCGACGAACTGCTTGTCGAGGTTGAGCTTAGTCAGAAGCCTCCGCGCCAGAAGCAATCCAGTGCAGTATGCGGCAGCGTAGTTGGTAAGTCCAACTTTGATACCGAAGTGCTTGAGCTCGGTGGAGTCAGCTGAGGCGTGCACTTTGTCTCCGACGATAGTGGCGGAGATGATTTGGCATATGATGCGCTTGTTGGTGAACCTCACCACGAAACGGTACTTCGGCGATGCATACTTGTTCTTGTCCTGAAGGACCATGCGACGACGGCAGTAGTAGTCGGTCTTTCCCTCTGCGCGTCATGAGTGGTGTCACAACATGGCGTCTATATGTAATATCTAATTTTGACGACTGGCACACGATGACACGGATCGACTGATGGTTATAGATCCACCCCAAACACGGTGGCCATAATCGTCTGGTGGGTACGATGTCACGGACGACAGGTCAAGGTACGGCTGACCGCACCTCGGTTAAAGTACGTCTGTCATTATATGCCCAGCGCAACCATCCCGTACAAAGTCCGGGTGCTTGCAAAGGCAGAGATACACGCTTTACATACCTCTGCGCCTGCGGTATTTGACCTGGTAGCGCTTGAAGTAGGCCTTGTTCTTGAGAACGCGAATGAACGCCATTCTTTCTGCGCGAAGAATATACGGTTGGATTCAAAATAATGGAATATGTTGCTTACACTCGTGGGTTGCGTCATCTGAGAGTCTTTGCACGACTCTACGTGCCCAGGTCACCCCGTCAGTGAAAGCCTTGTGAAAAACTTACCTTTGGAAAGCAATTATATTACCGATTACGGGTCGTATTGCGCCCTAGATAAGTCACTCTTATCGTGGCCAATTATGTTCAATGAGAGTCTCGCTTCTTTGGACGGTCGAGATGCCTTCGTTAAAATGGGGGGAGGGAACGCCGACGGTCAGGCTGAGATACGCCTACGCACATAGGAAATAATAGTTGACTCATCTGCCCACAACAGTTAATTTTGCGATATGTTAACTGCAGGAAGCGCACTATAATTCCTGAAAACAGCAGGATATCCATTTTCATGGTTTCGCGCGAAAACGGCAACAAGCACCCTCAACGTTATTGGCTACGGATTACAAGGATAAGCGGCTGTCATCACACACATTTAAAATTCACTCTCATACATTAGGTGTTTACATCGCCACGCATAGTAGGCGTTTACGTGTTCGCAGCCTGTTTTCACTGCTATGTTTAGGGATGCCATTTTGTCATGTCACTTAGGATGACGGTACACATAGCCGTACATATTCAATGCATCTAAGAATCTTTGCGAGCAATGCATTGTATTAGTGACGAAAATGTCGTTCCGCTGTTATGGCAGGAAGGCGCTACCGGTGTAAGTAATCGTTATATGAGTTGATACGGTCATATGAGTTTACCGTGCGTGGGCTATTTGATTTACAGCGGTAACGTGGTAGCGATTGATTTTTTCTCGAGTCAGTCTGGTCATTCACTGCTCTCGCGCCATCCCCATAACTGGGGCCATCCCTGATTCGTCACCTTGAGTTGGTCGTAGAAGGTGGTTTTCATTAACCAAAAGAAGCGATAAAGCAACGTGAGTTCAGCGGCTGTGCTAATCACGGTTATTGCTGAGTTAGGTAAGTCAGGGCCATACTGTTTCATCGTGATTCGTTGTATCGCTGGTGTTAGGGCGTACCTGTTGTTGGTTTTCTTTCGGCCGCGGGTTCCATATTGCTCATCAATTTAAAGTACACTACTTATTGAGTATTATCGCTTTCTAGTGACAGGGCGTATACATTTGAGTTCACTTGTGTAATGTCCATTGGAGGGTGTCAACTTACACCATATCGTTTGCTGATTTTATTGTAGTTCAATTTCGTAAAGAAGGGCTAGGTTGTGATTCATTAGAGCACATCCACCACGATGAAGCCTACTGATACCGCCAAGGCGGCGTCCGTGGAGAAGGGTGGATCCTCCAAGGGCAAGTCCAGTTCTAAGGACTCCAAGGTTGCTCCTATGCCCAAGGTGCTGAAGCAGAGCAAGCCTGGGAAGCAGCGTGACCACATTTTCGAGTCGACCCCCAAGGATTTCCGCATTGGTGGCGCTATTCGCCCCCGTATGGACCTCACTCGTTACGTCAAGTGGCCGAAGTACGTGCGTATTCAGCGCCAGCGTCGTGTGCTTCTCCAGCGTCTCAAGATTCCTCCCGCGATTAATCAGTTCAACTACACCATTGACAAGAGTCAGGCCCACCAGCTGTTGAAGCTTTTGAACAAGTACAAGCCGGAGACTCGCAAGGAGAAGGCCAGCCGTCTTTTGGCTGACGCCAATGCCATTGCCCAGGGCCAGGAGGTTGCCCCCAAGAAGCCCTACATGTTGAAGAGCGGTTTGAGTCATGTGACAAATCTTGTAGAGTACAAGAAGGCGAAGTTGGTCGTTATTGCTCACGACGTCGACCCTCTTGAGCTAGTTTTGTGGCTCCCAACTTTGTGCCGCAAGAAGGAAGTTCCTTACTGCATCATTAAGGGCAAGAGCAGGCTCGGCAAGCTTGTTCACAAGAAGACTGCTGCTGTGGTTGCCATTGACAACATTCGTAAGGAGGACCAGGCTGAGTTCGACAGCATGGTGAATGCGTTCACCGCAATGTTCAACGACAATGTTGAGCTGCGTCGCCGCTGGGGTGGCCACATTATGGGCGTTAAATCGCAGCACGCACAGGCGAAGAAGGAAGCCTTGATTGCCATGGAGAATGCCAAGAAACTTGGTCTTGCCTTCGGGTGAACGTAATGGCGACTTCTTTGCTGCCGTCGTGCAAGTGACATCATGTAGCGGCTGAGGACCGGTGGTAATTTTGGATTTCAGTATATGTGTATGCTTTTGAAAATGATGAAAAAACACAGACCTGTGCCGATGCTTAGCAGCACTTGCGGACTGTAACTATTCTGATTATATTTTTTTGATTGGAGCTGTTATCTGCCATGGAGCTGTTACCACTATTACCGGCACAGACTCTGCCAAGAACAGCTAATATTGAAAGTCACATAGGAACCGCGGCGCCCGTGCGTCGTTGGGCCGACAAGTTGACAACATTATTCATCATAATCGTTTTACGATGATTACACCTGCCTAGGAAGTGCCGTCTGAAGGTGCCTGATCAGCGCCTACCGTGTTGCGAGAAGGGCATATGAGTACCAACAAACGTATATGATGAAAACAAGTATCACATTCCATCTTTCGGGTCTGATTGATGATGATACTCATATTCTGATTTTTTATTCTTCGCATGTAAAGCAGGCTCCTCGTTTCACGTACGAGGTGGCCCCGTTGAACGTGCGCATATCAATTGAGGGTTAAGTTTGGTGCCGTCTGTCTAGTGATGGTGGCCTCGTTCCCCCCTCGTACATTCTTTATGCTCAGATGTACAATTCGCTACACGTGGTGTGGAGACGCCACCTTCTACTACGTTCTGCTCTAGGTTTTACCGATGTACGATGAAAATGATGATTCTATTCCTGGTCCGTGTTTCTGACATTGATGAGACCCAATCAGGTTTTCTGATAATCGTTTAAAATACGTATGAACTACGCCTCATGGCGGTAGGTGATTAAAATGATGAGTTACAAAACTTTCGTTCTTCCGAGTGCCCCATGCGGAAAAAACTTGGAGACCTGATCTGAAATAATCACCTCACCGCCCCGAGCGCATCAGGAAGAGGAGCGTGTCTACTAGGAGTGCCATGAAGGATGCTATGATTCCGATTATTGCTTTCTACGCATGCCATGAGTCGCGTCATGTTTATGTGGTCTCACCTTGACGTTATCTTTCACGCCCAGTGCGCCTGCAATGGAGAAGGCACCTACGAACGTGAGCGCGACTCCGAAGAAAGCGTTTAATCCGCCTCTGCGCATACATAATCGTTTGTTCCGTTCGTTGACTCACATGATCGGCGGTTTCATCCCTGCTACTCTAGTCGCTTTATCCTGAAGCTGTTCTCGTACATCGGCTACTAGACGTTGATAGCGCTTTTCTTCAGCCTCCCTCAGCGCCGATTTTAGGTCATCGTCCTGCGGTGGCAAGGAAGCCTTGCGTTCTGCAACATCTTAAATAATCTTTGTTACATTCATACCTTTGATGGTTGCATCTTTCATGATTTTGTAAAGCTCAAAGCTCTTTGGCTTGAGGTTGTTGCATGCCTTTCTGTCGAGTTCGTTTAGCAGGTCATCGTAAGAGACGACCTGTGTATAGTGTATGGTGTGGTAAACCTTACTAACCAAGGCTATGAATGCGTCCAAGTGTATGGCGTCCCCCTCGCTCATTTCCTTGGCAACAGCTAGAAGGTCGTCATCAGGGTTCCGTTTTGAATCCGTAGAATTTGCGATTTTCCTCTTATTCGATCTGCGATATGGCCGTTCACTCCCTCTATCCTCCACTGCCTTTCCCAAGTGTGTTATATACCAGTTGCGAACCCGTATGAACTCGCTGAGGAATTCATCCACCTCGGGGGTACGGGAGAAGTAGGCGGCAGATCGCGGCAAGTTACCCATTTTGCTACACCTGGGTGTTATAGAGGCCGATTTGTTTGTGTTTATGCGATGTGTATAGTTAAATGCCCACGGTGTAGTATGACATGTGGTAAACAACCCGAACATAGGCTTTTGGTTGTCTATTGTTCAACTTGTCAGCATTAGTGGTAATAGAATGCCACGCACCATTTATAAGTTTCCAGCACATAATAAGTTATGCAACCCACATCTGCTTTATGCTGGAGCGATGGTGTGCGTCGATTCTAGTACATGATTCCTGGGCTGTCTTACGTTGCAGTGTCACCTTCTGCAGGCGGATGTTATGGCCAATAGACTGCCCATAACATCCCTGTACGACAAAACGCCGCTTAATCACCTTTCGGCGTTATTCTTGTGCTAGAATGGTCCTTGAGGCCACTGGGTGGTACTCCTACGACGAGTTCGCACATGTGTTCGCTCGTTTGCATAACCCTGTAGAATATCCCTATATCGCAAGAAAGATATCGCTATGGAAGGCTCGTGCAAAGGTGCCAGCTGCAGTGGCGGCTACAGAGTCGCTGATTTGCGCTGTCGTTGCGGACCAGCAAGGTTCGCTTTCGGAGTGTGGTCTTCGGAGCCTGTATGCTATGGCTGTGCTACGGTGGGTTCATGAAGCTGTGATGGTTGCATACGTTTGATAGGGCTGTTAACCTGTTGCTTGACCAGGAGCAAGACCGCGAGTACGCGCGTAGCCTAAAGCTGATTGCCAAGGCATGCGATTTGCCGGAGTATATCATCACAGTACGTCACGAGTGTTCGCACCGCGAAATCCCCGACATCAACACACTTCGCTTGACGGCTTCTGATGCAATAAACTATGTGTACCAAAAGTACTGGTATGTTTTCTGGACTTCCGCATCTAGGTGCTAATCCCGCCTTCAGGTTGGCGCAATACAAGAGCATAATGCACAAGCTCCAAAACGACGAGTACGATACATTAACATTATGCTCCTTGTTACTCTCCTGTTATTGCACTGTGTTAACTGAGTTGTCGTGGTCTGGTGTTGCCACGTGTAGGAGCCCTCGGGAACCCCCTGGCGGGCGTCGACAACGTGAGTTGCTTTTGTTGAGGCAGGACCGTTTGTGGAAGTCGGCGCTCGACGGAGCTAAGAGATCGGTAGCCATTGCAAAGTTTCGGTCGTATTTATCCTTTCTCCGCCATCGACATGGTGGCAGGCCCACTTCGGTAATATTCTTCGTTGTTTTATATATGCTTTTACAGGAGGCACCTTATGACACGACTAACATCACAGTTATCTCACTATTCATACACCAGGCCTACGTCCTGACCAAGAGGTTGATTGAAGGGTGTGTCCACGATACGTTCTTCATTTCAGTCTTTGTGGAGTTCGTCTTCGCCCATTTCAACCCCTCTCGGAGAAGTTTGTTTTTAGTAGTGTTGCTTGAAGTGTTGGGCCAGCTTCCATTTAATTTCACAGTGCGGTACGTTTGTTTGAAATTTATGATATCACTATGTTAGAATTGCTGCTGCGCTGCTGGGCGTGGTATTCGACCTTCCTGATGGATTATCCGACGGCGATGGGCTCGAGGAACCACGCTACTTCGATCGTATGGCGATGTTCTCTAAGTTTTTTTCCACACAAGGGGCTGTGTACATCCAAAAACATTTGGGTGGTAACACGGCGTCATCGCATTTCACTTACGTCACTCCGTGTTCTGCGCGCCGTCGTGTTAATTCCTGGTTTCTGATGCTTCTTGAGTGGGCTGTAAACTACGTAAACGTGAGGTCGGATTTGTGTCCGCTCCACACCGTGGTGCTTGCTTGCAGCGCCGGTGAGGATGCGCATCGGATGTGGACTACAGCCGGTAATGGATTGGCCCGTTTTGCCAGGGCCATTTACACACTCCTTCCATACTGTGGAGCGAGGCTATCATCGTGTGATACATCCAAAGTGGTAGATCAACGTCTAAAGCCGCAACCCTGGGAGTCCGACCGTCTGTCGTACGCCCTGGGACTGTATGTGTGGCTTGGTCAATTTTACACATCCAGTTCACCCGGAAGGTATACATTTTCTGTTCTAAGTGGATCAAAGAAGTCTGATATATTGGCTGTCATGTGCGATAAGTCCTCGTACAGGGTATCGGACCTGGATGGCTTACTATTGCCAGGTACCCTCTGGGATCCGTATCACTGGCGCATTCAATATACGGTTCGCTGTAAACCTGAGTCCGCATGCTTGAACACCAGAATTACTAAAACGTTTTCCCGGTTGATGGATCACTTCCCCATTAGGCTGTCAAACAAGAACAACCGTCGGTTTGAGTGTGCCGGGCATCAAGTCCCTCACGCTGATGCGAACGACGCGCGAAAACTACGGGCTTCTCTACATATCATAGCGCATCTTAGCGCTTCTACAAAGCATTTGGCTCACCGGGAGCGTTTTTCCTAGGATGCTGTCGCTGCGGTGCCCTAGTTTAATTTATTGACAAGATTTAAAATGTAGACCTTTATAACGAGTTGCAGATATTTTAACCAATCCGTGACACCGAAGTCAGTTGAATTCTGAGGCTCTATGAAAATTTGGAATGCCCACTTTGTACAGAATTCGGCTGTCTGCGGTGCAACGTTGAGGTGTTCCGGCTTTTATGGGCATTACATTGATTGACATTAACTAACGTGCTTGTGAGTGCTCTCTTCGATATATAGATTCAATACAAAGTTCATTAATGTTTGTTCACACCTTCACCTGATTTATGGCCTTCACTGCAACGTACCGCACGTTGCATTTCCTCGCTTGTATGCAGCACACATATTTTATTGTTTAACGAGCCACTAAAGTTATATATTAATATTTCCACGTATAATAAACCTAAATATATTGAATTCTACATTTAAATGTGTCACAAAAGTTGCACCCAAGCGTTTTTTTCATCGCTTCTATGTCTACTGATGTCTGCTTGTTGGAGTTTGTTACATCACCTTTGATTGCCCCTTCCAAGTGCTGCCACCTATCATCGCGATAGTCTCAATAGTTATATTGCGTGTTATATTTGCCAGTTATTATCATTGTTTCCACTCGGTTTTATAATCACAATCATCGGGACTCTACAGGTTTCTTGCGTGGTGATATTTTAATATTGTTCATCATTTGGCCGTTGAATAACATCATTGTTGCTGATATTATTAACTCAATAAATGTGAATAATACGTATTTCCTCTACAAGATGACAAGGCGTTCTAAGGTCACCCCCCGTGACAATCTCAACCTGCATGATGGGTCAGCCTTTCGTCTCCCTATGAGCCTAAATGAGTTCATGGAAGATCTAATATGCACGGATTCTGCCAAGCAGGTTACTAGGACGAACGACGATCCGGCTTCGGTAGATACATTGCGTCAGTACATCGAGGGGCTTAAGTTTAGTGATGCCGACTCCACCATCAGCGACATCCTTAATAACGTAAGTTTATCGTCTGAATCATCCGACTTACAAGCTCCTTCTACCGTTACAGGTAGCGTGTCTTCTAGCGGGATGCAAGGGCCTCGACTTGGTATATCTCAGTGGTCTGCCCCTTTTTCTGGTTTTCACAGCATGGACCATCCGCCAACTTTGCGTTCCCGCAGTAATCCTCCTGAAGACACATCGCCTCGCCCCGAGTCTCCGGATAAGGTGTCTCCTTTCGGTTTCACTACGTATTACGACAGTCCCCCAGATTTGAATGTAGATGACTTGGTTATTCGCAATACACCATCATCGGACAAATTCACTTGGGACGTGATGTGGAGAACTCCCGCTCTGCAGCGGTACATTCGCCCGAGTGGTCCTAAAATACAGAGATTTCCACCCTCCTTCTTGTCTGAGTCGCTGCGTGCCATTAAGGACGAGGTGGTCAAGGCAGAGAAGGCACTTGCATGTATGGCGAATGATAGCGCCTACCTTGCCCCTATGAAACCTGCATCTTCATATCGAATGGATATGAAGGCCTCTAAGCCACTACCGACAACCCACGGCGATCCTCTGACACAATCCCTCCATCGTAACACTTCGTTATGCAGATACTGGCAGCGTGGTTCATGTACGAAGGCAGACTGCAATTTCGCTCACGGTGTCAACGAGCTCGTATCCACGGTTGGTATATGGAAGACTACCATCTGTCATCACTGGAAAAAGGGCAACTGTCGGGTTGGTAGCAACTGCCGGCATGCGCACGGTGAAGAAGAGCGCCAACCCACAATCATACCTTCAAGTATTTCGAGCAAGAGGACGCTAAACTTTATCCTGAAACAGGAGAAGCTGAATAGCAAGAATGCGGGCTGCCAGAGTGCGGAGTTCGTTGGCTCTGAGAATCCACAGAACAATACCGATAGCAGGCCATGTGGCACTGGGCGGCCCGAGAGCCCAACCACCCCGTGTGAAGGATTCTGAGCAAACCATCGCATGATGACCTATTTCACTTGAGTTAATCACATTTGTTGTGTGATTCGAAGATTAGCGGCATGTGCATCACATCCGCATTACTTCTGGAGTTTCTGTTCAGCATTGGTTTCTGTAATCTTATCACACTGTAAGCAAGGGCTTTGGGGTATTTGCCCCATGTTCGCTTTTGATGAAACTTGAGACTTTCACTATTGTTGTATCTTCAGCTGGATGCCACCGAGGATGTTTTCACCTTATCTGTGCAGCATACTGCCGTGGCTTTAGTCGAATGGACAGGTGTGCATTTCTAGTTATTAACGTGCACATATACAACATGTGCTTTCCAAAATGCAAATACAAGCCGCATGTTTATAAGCGGGTGCTATGGGTCCGCTTTATACATATGTTTGGGGAGCACGTTCGTAGGAGTAGCATAAAACCGAAGGTAACGTATAGCTCAGATCGATCATTCACCAGCTTGATTGAAATTAGGAGGCCACGTTTAAGATGTTTGGCTATCTTACACGAGGTGGGAACTGCGTATATTTGGTGTCCACCAACCCTATGAATTGTTGCCGCATGTATCCTCTGTATCTTTGTTGAGAGTAATGCTTTTGAGATTGATATATCCACTGTATTTTTGCAAATATGTTACATTCCATATAGGTTTACTTGTATGACTGCATTTAGCTCACTTCTGATGGATGGTGTGCCATTCCTTGGAATGTTGAGTGGTTGGTCTTGCCTCTCCAGAAGACAATGCACATTAGACTTCTGTCACACTACAGTCATATACGGGTTACAAATCGTCTATCAAGCCGTTGTTTTCCTTACATTTTGGCTATAACAGATGCTAAAAGCGGCCGATTCCACGTCTCCAACATTGGTTTGTGTGGCAGTCGTGATGTCGTTTTGATTTTATTGTCTACTTGTCTTTTGTACTAACCTGTTTCGCAATGAAGCATAATGCCGTGAAAAGCCAAGGTGTGTATTCGTTGCAGGAGGTGGAGGCGTTTGCCCGGGACTGGAAGCGTTTCCAGCAGAATGCAGCTGGGCACGCCCTGGTTAAGGACTCTCCTTACACCCATGACAGCTACTTCCACTCCTACGGCTACATCGGTATTCATGAGGAGATGCTGAAGGACTCTGTGAGGACAGGTGAGTGTTTTTCTTGTCGCGGGCCGATATGCATGGGTAGGCACATATCACCGTGCGATCACACAGAACAAGCACTTGTTTCACGACCGCGTGGTTCTTGATGTTGGCTGTGGCACCGGGATTCTTTCACTTTTCTGCGTTGCTGCTGGCGCGCGTTATGTTTACGCGATCGAGTGCAGTAACATAATCCACCTGGCCCGAGAGATCGTTGAGCGAAACGGGGCATCTGACAAGGTGACGTTTATTCACGGGAAGTGTGAGGAGGTGGAGCTTCCGGTGTCTGGTGTGGATATCATTGTGAGTGAATGGATGGGTTACTTTTTGCTTTACGAGAACATGTTGGAATCCGTGTTATTCTGCAGGGACAAGGTATGTCTTTTGTGCATTTAACTTCAGCTTTCTGCGCAGTGGTTAAGGCCAGGCGGCCTCATTTTCCCCGACCACGCGCGTTTATATGTCGCTGCCATTGAGGACGCCGAGTACAAGGTAGGCTCGGGGGTTTGGTTACTCATCTGGTATTAGTGTGACAAGCTGGACACCTGGCGTGACACTTATGGTTTCGACTTTTCCATAATGCGGGGCTACTTGCTTGAGGAGCCTTTGGTTGACGTCGTTAACGAGAAGACTTTGAATACGACCTCTTGCTGTGTTTTGAGCCTCGATCTGAACACTTGTCGTATCAAGGACCTGGACTTTTCGAGTGAGTTTATGCTGGTTGCGCAACGTAAAGACTACGTGCACGCGCTTGTTTTCTGGTTTGATGTAAGCTTCTCTGCGTGCCACATTCCGATGGTCTTGAGCACCAGTCCGCGCGAGAAGTACACTCACTGGAAGCAGACGGTGTTCTACCTGCCGGACGACTTGGTCATCGACTGCGGCGACCGTATAAAAGGCATGGTAGCCGTGAGGCGCAACGACCGTAACCCACGTGACATCGACGTGAAGATCCACTACCACCAGATAGGTACGCACCAGTGTACGAGCGATAACATGCGTACAGGTCGAGACCATAGCATCCAGAACACTCACTTTTATCGCATCAGATGAATTACGGCGTGCATTAGAGCGGTCTGTTGTGTCGGCACAAACAGCAGCCGCCCACCTTGCGCGCAACACGACTGTGTATTAATAAATATTACACTTTATCTGACCGACACACGTGTAGCCTAGATACAAGATTAGAGCTGTGTGACTACTGCAGGGTTCAGTACTTTTCTACGAAAGGTGCTGGGTCCATGGCGATGATGGAATCAGGGCTAGCCTTAACGATGTAGCCAGGGGCGACGGGAGCGGGTTGCCTCTTCACAACTATCTTCTTGCCTTCGGCTTTGGCCTGCCTCTTTAGCTCATCGTTTACGGTGACACGCTTGAGGAAATCCTCACGGCAACGGCTCTTCCGAACGTGCTCGGTGTGGACGTGAATGCGCTTGAGAAGCTGCTTTCCACGCACTACCTTCTTGATGATGACACCTAGGGCCCTGGGGGTGACGTTGTAGACCATACCAGTTTTACCGTGGTAGTACGAGTAGGGCATACCCTTGTGTACCGAGGGGTCACAAAGCACGTCCACGTAATCACCCACGCGGTACTGCTGCAGGTAGCGTCCCACTGAGGGCATTCCTCTACGGCGGAAGGCCTTCGAGAACTTGTCGCGGGTGCGGGCGCGTTTACCGTACGAGTGCGGCATCTTGAAATCCGATTAGTATAGCGAGTCTGCAAGGGGTTGAGTATTTTGTGGATAAAAGCGCATATGCTACATTTGTGTGGGCCGGCGTTAATAAAGCGGAAATCAAGGTATTGGCACACGTTTGGGTTAAGCGCGACGTTGGGGTTGGACATACCTATTATGACGTCTATATAGATACGGCCACCTAAAAGTGCACCGTTTTATTAGAACGAGAGGATAAATCTCGTGTTTTCAACTGCTTGTGTCTTCGGCCTCGAGGGCGTTTGAGTTTTTCCCGTGACATGGGGAGGCCTCCTAGGTCAACCCCCATGCTGGTCTCAGTAGATGAGTGGTCACGAGTTCACCATTCTGCCACATCACTATGCTACCACTTGTCTGTGCAAATGCAATTTACGACGAAATATTGTTTATCACATCTGCTGAGTTCTGCGTTTGCCTGTTTCAGGTCCACTGCAATATTCGATATATTGCGCTTCCCCAGGCATTCCTACACATTAACAATGCCACTGTACAATAAGCTACCCTATACACTGTAGCAATCGCCACGCTACGATGGTACTAGTCAGATTCTAGCTTGGTCATCCAATGGCCTGTTCGAAGTTTCTGCGCTCCACAAATATACGGCAATGATTAAAAAGAATTAACGATTGTTTCTATAAAGGTTTTATTTCTATTGCCGGGCTTCGTCCTTATCGGCCACGTCGTCAAAGACCTCCACCAGCTTCGGGATGTCGCCGGTTTCGCCCTCCTTCAGTCCAGCTTGGGATATGTCAAAGCCTGCAGCCGACAGCTGCTGGATAAGGTCTGGAAGCGATATTTCGCGTTCCTCACCAACTCCTGATATGACATATGTGTTGGCGTTTGGGGCGGCTTGGACTTTGGGGTTGCTGAAGCTAATAATATGTCCGTCGGCCTTGATCATTTGCACTTCCTCAATCCCGGGGATATTGGCTGCCCCGATAGACCTGAGGCCAAACTGCAACCTTTTGTCATCTCCAACGAGTTTGTTGGTTTTTTTGACCTTCCTCCTTGCGGTTCCCTTTCCTCCGGTTTGAGTGCCTGAGACACCCATACGTGCTCGAAGGCGCTCACGAGCAGCGATCATATCTGGAGTCAGGTCCTCGGTAACAGCAGTCGTCATCTTGTCTAGTATAGATATTACGAATCGTGTTCTATGTTTTTTCTATTTCCTTCTTGGGATCTTGTGGGAGATGGCACATTGATTATGAAGGATTCCACCTCGAACAAAGACGGGGCCTGGTAGAACAACACAAGGTGCCAATCTAGTAATTCATTAAATGGAACCAGTTACTATAGTGATAGCTGATCCCTTGGATTTGGTTAAGAATCCTCAGCTCTGCGTTTTACCGTAGAGGAGCTCAAGTTCAGGCACCGCGCTGCCTGCAGTAGCCAATTATTATTTCTTAAAATAAATAATTGAAGGTATCCTTCGGTGATTTGTTGGGGTTTCTGCCTATTACGCGTTACCCTGATTTTGCTTCACGTGATACATGATGGGGCGTTATCGTCGATAACATCGTTATCAGCGCCGCCACGGTCCAGCAGTAGTTTTGGGGGCATTTTGACCGTCTACCTCCTACACATTGACATCCTACTGTGTAGGTTGCAGCGTTATGTTTTCCTAGGCGCTGCGGTAGCACAGGGCCATCTCACTCTCTTACTACGGCTCCAATGGCTTCATGTAAGTTGTTTGGTTGTGCTCTTGGACATCTACCGTTGATATAGTACCATTCTGATAGATTTGTATAAGTCTGCACATATAGCTCCAGCTATGACTACTTCACATGACTCCACAGCACAGTCCTAGCAGTGCTATGCCGCTTCCGGCGCCTTGGAAGGAGGTAGTTCACCCATCCTCTGGAGCTACCTACTACTGGAACACTGTAACCTCTGAAACGACGTGGATCAGGCCGCATGACGTTGGGGACCATGTTGATGCTTCCACATCTGTTTTATCACCGGGGGTAGGGAGCGATTCCGATGCCCGCAGTGTATCTGAGCGTGTTGACACGTGGAGAGATAGTTATGATAGTTGCAAAGACGTTCATGAGCGTCTTTCTGTGTTTTTCCGGGGGTTGCCCCTTATACGTGCTTGTGTGGAGGAGCAAAACGAGATTTATCACCGAGAGCAACGTCAACGGGCCGAATTGGTTGGTTTTCCATAACCTATTTACAGTTCTGTAATAGGTTGACGATTTGATTGCCAATGCGTTAAGAGCTTTGGATGGCATATTGCAGGTGGCATCAGCTGGTACAAAAAGTTACAGCAAGTTCGCGGGCTACAAGCACCACCTGCAACAGCAAAAGCATCTTATTTGCAGCACAGGTTCTATTGCAAAGGACCGTGCAGAATTACTCCGCGATGTTTGTGAGGAGGTTCTAAACGTATATGAGAACCTTAAGTCGCTATCAGAGCCCACCAAGCCGGACGCCCCGTCTCACGTGGCTTCGCTGTGTGGCGACTACCAGCTGTACATGAAGCGCAAGAAAACGTCTGAGAGGCGTAGTCGTTGGGAGTCCTTCAAGCAGTCATCTAGGAATGCACACACGTTTGAAGAGTCTAGCAGCATGCGTGCCATGGCTACAATATCTCAATCGCATGTTGCGACCCCGTCAGCTAGTGATGCTGCATGTTCCAAGGACAATAATCCTACTGGTAGCGCACCTGTCACTGATAAAAGGGCTACAAAATGGTAGATGTTGCTTTTAAATCTGCAACAGCACTGGCTGTCCATCTTTCGGAAGACAGCGAATTCACCCCCTCAGGCAATAGTCCGTTGCACTTTGTAATTATACTAACGGCAGCCGCAACGCCACTTCCACAGGCGCCATGACCCGGAACATGCAGTGGTAACAACTATGCAAAAACGTGCCTTTCAATAAGCTATTAGTGTTTGTGGCCTGTTGGTATCGGCACCTCGCACAATACTACGCCGCCCTTCTATAGAGACTATAACACCGCATCAACGTTGAACAGTAGCATTTAGGCTGAGTTTATGGTGAGACGATCTTGGGGTCTAGAGGCACGTGGACATTAGCCAACTGTGGGAAGACTTTGCTGAGTGGTCCGTGTGCAGGGATCCACTTGGCGTGTGCACCCTTGTTTTCAAGCCTACCTTCAGCCTGGTACTTCAGGTAGTCATCTCTGCTGAACTTGGTAAATCCCCATTTGTTAGAAATGAAGATTTTCTGGCGCCCGGGGAACTTGTACTTGGCCCTGCGCAGCGCCTCGACGGCCTTCGGGATGAGTGCTTCCCTGGTCCTGACGGACATGAGGATCTGACCGATATTGACTCTGGCGACTACGCCATTAGGTTTGCCAAAGGCGCGCCTCATACCAGTCTGAAGCCTATCTGCTCCAGCACACGAAAGCATTTTGTTGATACGGAGCACGTGGAAGGGGTGAACACGAACCCTAATGTGGAAGGATTCCTTTCCTCCGGCCTTGACCATGAACTTGTTTGCACAAATACGCGCTGCTTCAAGGGCCTCCGAAGAGATCTGCTCGTATTCGCCAGAGACGATGTGAACAGCGTATGGGAAGTCATCGACATCCGCGCCCTTGAGACCCATATCGTAGATCCTGATTTTGGCATCGGGGACACCTCTGCAGAACCGCGACTTCGGGTATGGCTTGTTTTTGCAGTATCTGTAACACCTGGCTGGTCTCCTACCCATCTTGCTAATGTTTTAAGACTTCCAATGTGAATCTGCACGCTCATGAACGCCCGCTGGTGAGTGGCCGAGATGTACGCAGATCAAACATAAAAAATTTGAAATGATATATGGGCCGTAGCTGTGGCTCCGTCGCACATGTCGCTCTGCTCGATAATCAAGCACGCGTGGGGGGAACGACCTCGGCGTGGCCAGCCTGGCAACCGGCCTACACGGTGAAAAATCCACTCAAAGACTTACCTATAGCCTTCAATATTGCAGGCTTGTGTAGTATGTTGGTGATTGTCGACGGTTGTGCTGATTTGCCACAAGTATCGTGAGAATGGGGCACGAAGGGTATACCGCCTCGTAGCCTGTGTCCGTCATCCACGGTATTCCCCAAAGACAGGATAACTTTTTAGGCACAAATACATGATAATTAATCCCGTCTATTGAGTTGTAGGTGGTATCGTGTTTGGATGTTATAAGCCACATGTGCCTTCGCGCTGGCATGTATATGTGTCCTGCACGTGGCGTAGGGACTTATATTGGTTCTATCCCATGTATATACGTCTTCGTTTGTTAGGGAAGTTGGATATTGTATGTCATACATGCTACTTCATTCCACCCCTTTACGACCTTTTCCGTGCCACGTAAGGGGGTTTATACATTCAATCTGCAAACACATAAAAGCGATTGAACCTGTTCAAATATAATTATGATCATTCGAGTCGTCGAAAGTTTGTTTGTGGTTATTTCATCACGGCATTCGGGGTATTTAAGAAGAGCTATGCCACTAAGGGGCTTAGTTTGATACCTGTACCCTAGATCGATTGCGCAGTGTGTGTTGCTTCTGTGCCTAGCTACCGTCGCATATCATGCAGCCGCACATTGTTATCAACGTGACCGCCTCAGATACTGATTTCAACCGTGCCGAATGATTTCTATCATGGGTCATCTTTGTGCTTAACGACGCAATACCCACTTGTAATGGCATACATTAACGATATAGGGGTTCGGTCGTCGCTAGATTAGTGTGCCGTCTGCGAGTCATCGTCTGTGTTACTGGGGGCGGCGTGCGCCCTGTCCGTGAGCTGCGCTGGTAGCGCTCTCTCCACGTTACGATTTGCTATGGCTTTGACATCGGCCAACAGTGTCGATATTTTGCGATCCTTGATTTCACGTGCTAGGTTAAGCAGGACATTGAAGTTCTCGTAGTCCTTGTGCATGTAATCATCCTGCATGATGTGATGGCATAAAGAATCCCCTCACCTTTGTAGGCGTAATCTTCTTTGGAGGGCGTTTATATAATGTCCTTGCTATAGCTACCGGTTGCGGTAGTGATGATCCTAATCAGCATAGGCTATTTCACAACGGTTGCTACCTGACAGCTTGCAAATGCGTACGCATTCCCCGTTCATCATGTATCGCCGTTTAACGATCGTAGGTTTCCTATGAGCGATCTTTCTGCTGTGCGATGCGGCTTACTTCACAACGGGATCCACTAGTGCGACATTGGTGACGTGTATCGGCATCTCCTGCGTGACGAGACTTGGTTGCCCCTGTTTGAACTTTGGGTTCCAGAACGTTTCTCTCTGTGTATCATAGCTTTAGCCACTTGATAGACCCACCATATTACAGTTTTCTACGATAAGTTGATTTTTGCGATGGAAGATCTTGAGGATAACGCCTTGTCTATTTTGGTCCTGACCGTGTAACACCTGTACCAAATCACCAACTTGCATGTTTAGGCACTTTGCCAAGTCAACTCGTCTCGGATGGCGGCGTTCAGTTAGTGGTTTGGGTATAGAGTTGTACTTCGACGCGTGCAAGAAGTACGACCGTTCCGGTATCTTCCGGTTCTTGGTCATTTGCAGCGCCTGAAAGTGCGCCTTTACGAATTTTGCCATTTTAAAACATGGTACATTTCGATGAATATTAAATGTGCGTGTTGTTTTGTGGAGAGGTGGTTACTCTATTTCCTTGATTGCTTTGATGCGGCAAGAGAGCGCAGTATTTAAGTAGTTGTTCAATCTCAGTGCCTTTATGATCCTGTACTTCAGCCTTACTTCATCCATATACTTTTGTGTCGTGACTTTTACCTTGAATATGAATTCTGATAGTCTGGCCTCCTCAAACACGTTCATGAAGTTTTTGCCCTCTGCAGTTGTATCTCCGGTCTCGAACATGGATAGCACTTCTCCGGCCGGCATTCTGTTCATAATATCTTCTCCCACTCCTGCTACGGCAATGGCCCATAGGTGGGCCGACTCGTCTGCAATCTTCATACTTAGAATGTAGGTATGTCTTGGTTGCTGTTTTGAATGGCAACGAGGGCATACCCATTTTCCGGCATCGTTTGACATCTTTCTGTGGCAGTCTTGGCATGCCGGCCACGAAAAAACGGATTCCTTTATCACCTCCACTATAGCGCGGGTAGTGAACGTGATTCCATTATCGCCAAGCGATTTGAATTGCAGGGCTTGATTAGACGCTGCAATAATGTGGCTCAGTGAGAACATTTCTTCAATGTTTGCGTCGGCAGCAGGCCGCCCGCTGTCGTAACGCCTGTGGCAGCCGGTCTGTTGGTTGTTCAGGTAATTAAAGTTCTGAGCCTACCGTATTCCACCAACGCCGTACTTCGATGGCTTCTGCGATTGGGGGGTCTATTGTGATCTTCGTTGACCCCTGTGTATCTAGTTTCCTGCCTTGCCAGTCTCCAACTTTCACACCTGAGATTTGTTCATGCTAGTTCTATTAAACCAACCCTTGAAGCAAACTAGGGGGTGGCTTTCGAGTTCATTGTTTTGGAAGTCTTGCAGCTTGTTTCCCCATATCGTAATCCATATAGGCGTATCGGAGTTGTCACAGAGTAGCACATCTCGTTTTTCAACATTTGTACCGGTGCTCTGACGGCAACATGCATTCCGCTTGTTTTAGTCACTTACCTTATGTTGAATCGACTTAGTATCCTTTACTCGGGCAACTATGCCGACAACATCGACGATACTTCCTACTTCAGTCTGGTCAATCTGACTCAGAGGAACGATGTTGCAGCATAGTGTTGGTATGCTATCGTCATCGTGGTAGAGTTGTATTTGAGAATTCTCATCCAGAGTTAGTTCACATGCATGTTTGAGGTTGTTGAACTTTTTGTTAGCCGGCCTAATTTGTCCCCCGCTGATAGAGTATACCTGGGCGCACTGTATAGCGGCTGGCCAACGAACTAACCTGTTTCTCCTCCAAAAAGTGATACCACTTGTTAACCGCCTCTCCAAATATGGTTGCTCTTATTTCCCCCTGCAACGTAATGTGGATTTCATTGACTGACATACGCCCACGTCACATAGGTCCACTGAGAATAGTTTTCCTTCTCCCCATTGGTTGTTATACTTCCGTATTTGGGACTTGGAAGAGACCCTCGCACGAATGAGCCACTTGGGGGTGTATAACGTGAGGTCTGCTATGCGTATTGGATTGGTTGCTCCAGCTTCTGCCGTCTTGACGACGGGTTTTCCTGATCCATGGAATCCCGCAGCTCCATATGGCCCGGTTGGTTTCTTTACAGGTGGTTGTGCAGCTTCATGTGCTTTATTCTGTTCGGCCGTCTCTCCACGTTGATACCTATTAGCTATGTTATCCCAGTTTTACAACACTTACGTCTCTGCCGTTGTCGGCTGGTTGGCTGGCCGTTGCTGTATGGATAGCCGCTGAGTGTTATATAGACACGTTTGTACAATACGTACCGGATTGTAAACCAGAGACGCCCCAAGATGGCATGTGAGATGCCTGTAGTCACCCGGTAGTATAACTATTCTGGTGAGAATGATGAGGTAGCGAGACCTGTTTTTTATAATGCCCTGGAGCTTATAACCTACTTGGTCGGCGTAACCTTGTATTGGTTGAAGCTTATAACCTTCCCCAGCAGCTGTTTGTCGCCATCGACGGTAGGCGGCACCAACGCTAGACAGGTATGTTTGTACTGCACCGGTAGAGACCCGTCCAGAACCTCAACGCTGAAAGTTCGTTATCTCATTCTTATAAAGTCGTCTTGTAACACTTTTGCACATGTTTATACTTACAGGTACTTATTTTCTGCGACAGAAGACTGCTGTAGGCAGAGTACCTTGATGGCAGTGCTAGATTCGTGAATTTCGTGGAAGAATTGCTCCCCGGATTGGCTGATTGAATCCGCGAGAGATGCAAAAAAATCCGGGGTTAAACACCGTGGCAGCGACATGATATCGACTAACTCGGCTTGTGTGTCTGGCTATACCGTGGTGTCTACACCATGAAACATACGCTATAATTGATTATGTTATCAGTTTTTCTTTGCGCCCACTACGCGCTTCCACCATCTGTTTTTCTCATCGTCTGTTTGGCTGTCCTTTGAACCGGTGCCAGCGTACTGTTCAGTAGGGGTCTCCCGGTCGAACTCTTCCACTATTTCCTTCTGCCTGGATGTGAGCACATCGGGGAGTCTGAGTTCCAGATGTACGATTAAATTTCCATTATTTCTGCTGTCAACCTTCGGCGGCCCCCTATTCTTGAGGGTTTTGATGAAGAATGGTTGGCAGTTCGGGGCTATGGACAATTCCGTTGTTCCATCGAGAGTAGGTACCACGACGTTTCCTCCGAGGAGGCATTGCTTGAGCGATATCGGTACGTGCACATGTATATCGTCATCTATCCATTTGAATATGTGGTGAGGTTGAATGTTGATGTTGACGAACAGGTGCCCACTTTTCCCCCCTCTCGTACCTACGTGGCCTTGGTTTGGTACTCGCATCTGCATTCCCTGCCTTACTCCAGCCGGGAGATTGATATTGACGGACTTCGTTTGAGCTCTGTCTCCCGTGCCTCCGCACGCACGGCATGGATGTGCTATGACCTGGCCTGTGCCGCTGCATGTTCTGCACGGCACACCTATGATGATTGGCCCACGTTCCATGCGTTGTACACCTACAATGTTGTTTTATACCACCATATTGATTCCAACCTGTTCCATTGCATACTTTGCAAACATCGATGCTGGTGCCTGGTTGTCTACCAAGGCCTTTGCAGTCTCCACATGCCACCCTTGCGGGTATGTTTATATTCTACAAGCATTTTGCGATATTGTGTTTGTGGTGGTTTTACCTTTGAGCATCCCTTCACTGCTTCCATGAATGTGATTGTAATTTCGGTCTGCAGCGTATAGCAGTAGTGACGTATTAGCCTCACCTGTATATCATCCCCCCTTGAACTCCCTGTGAAGGCGTTGCCTGTACCATGGCCTGCTGCCATTCGGGAAAACATTTCGGCAAAGTCCGTGAACATAAACGATGAATCGCCAAATCCGCTGAATCCCGCTGCGCTCGGATAGGGGGTGGTACTAATGCTTGGTTACCTGTTGGGTCGTATCCGCCATCGCTTGCATTCATGCCTGTTTGGTCGTACATTTGGCGTTTGCTCGGATCAGAGAGGAGCTCATAAGCGCTGAGAACAATGCAAGACGTATTACCTGCACTCACCTAGATATTTCTGCCATTTTTTGTTTGGCGTCAGGGGACGGGTTCAGATCGGGATGGTACTTCTTTGCGAGCTCCCTAAACTTGCGTTTGATTTCATCTGTAGTAGCACTTCGGCTGACTCCGAGAACGGCGTAGGGGTCCTTGTTACGCCGTGTAGCGGAGGAGTGAATAGCTCTGCGCGCTAGACAGGGGCCATGTGATGTTAAATCATGTTTTTTCCTGCCTGTGAGTGGCGATTGACTGCCGTACTTGATGCTTATAGTCGACGCCGGCGATACGCCCTGACGACATCTGTAGAATCCGCGTGCCAAGGGGCGTCTGTGTGCCACTAGAGCGCCTTTCAGCGCAAATTGTGACGGAATACAGTACAACATATTCCGTGATGTGTACTTCTACATCATGTGTTTGATTGTCGCGAGCCCATCCTTAGGGCGTCAGCCTTCGGCGGCTGATCGATACCACCCACCACTATGGCGTTTTAATTGGTTTAACACCTTATAATTACAGCATGGATCTGCAAATGTGTATGGACTGCGACATTTATACTCCCAAAGGCAGTTTCGTTGATCTTAGATAGCTGTCTAGGGCCTTTTCAATCCTACACTCGTCACAATATACTGCCTAAGGTGCGTCACGAGTGCAAATTCGGTAACTACATATGGGTTTTTATGGTACATGTCGCTTATATTAGCATACACTTTGTTCGCATGCCTAGGTATAATGTTCATTCATATGCATTTCATACTTCGGTCTTATGGCATCCAGGTAACGTAGGACCCTGTTAGAATCCACGTGGTATAACCGTTGAGAGCCTGATAACTCTCTGCACACACTTAAAAGGCATTCTCTATTTGGTAATGTACGTATCTCCCTATTCCTTTCGCATGTCTTCGACGTCAGATCCTCCACTTAATCATCTGAATACTAGCCACATCTAACGACCTCATGCTGTTATCTTGAGCATTCTAATCGTGCAGAATATTTGCCCTTCCTGTTCAGAACAATTCGATCGCATCTTCAGGCACAATAGCCCCAGGTAGGCTTGGTTCTTCGTCGACGGCCTTCAACGGATCACGGCCATCACGCGCTTCCACTTCCTTTACTTCTTTTTGTACCTTCTCCAACCTCCCCACTGGCCCGCGTATTATCACTTTATCCACTTTCTCCTTTTCTTCTTCCTCCTCTTCTTCTTCGTCTTCCTCCTCCACCTTTTTACTTGGAACATCTAAGGGTAGATCTTTGCGCTTTTCTGGGGCGACGATATCACCATTTACCTTCTCTGGCGTTCTTATAGGGTAGGTCATATCGTTTGGGTATTTTTCGTGTTTGCTTTTGGATGCATTGTTTCTGAGGAGGAAAAAGTATACTATCACAAAGCTGGCAGCGCCCAATATTAGTATACACAGGATGACGGCGATAATGATACATTTCCTCTTCGATCTGGTGCCCGTGTTACGTCTGGGATTGGTTTTCATGGCCATACGCTTTAGTAGCCCCTTGCGGTGCAATTCCTTGACACCGTTCCTCTTGAAAGGGTTCTTATCTTTCGTTCTTCCAGGCATTAGATATTTGTTTCATATATGACTGCTACGGTATACCCTATGCACTCACTTGTCTCACCTGAATGTTTTCCCCGAGTAAACCATATGTTTGTAACATTAGGAGTCTCTGACTTTAGACAATATCTATTATGGCTGCGCAACACCCACATATAAAAGCTTCTGATCGGATTGACTAATGTATTTTTGTTGTCATCCTGTAGTAATTGTACGTGGTTGCAGCAGTTAATAGGTTGGGGCAAATCGTTCGCTGAGTATGTATTGCCCTATGAACGGATGTCAATTATTACACCTGTTATGGGCAGATCGTTCCAGTCTGTCTCTATTTGCCACCTTATATCTCGTCAACACAAGGAGACGTGATCTTCAGATACCGGTCATGCCAGCGGACACTGGTCGCATTTCTAGATCCTGGTTGCTTGGCGGTAAAACATTAGGACACTCTTCTATCTCTGTCATTTTTACCGAATACTTCTGAAAGCATAGTGTTCCAATGCCGAATAAACGCCCATAATACCCCTTTCCAGTATATTTGAACGGGGATACGTAGATTGGCTATAGGTGGCGATAGTATATACTAGTGTCTCAATTGTCACCACAATCAAAGGTATAGAATAAATTCCCGTGTTCTTTGCCTAAAAAGGGAATATGTTCCCCATGCTTATTTGATAACGGTAACTACCGTAGGGTGCACCAATGGTACACTCTGTGACAGTAGATTTACTTATGACAAAGGTTGCCTCAATAATTATACTGCCAGGGGTAGGGTGTATAAAATACAAGAGCAGCCACCTAATGGAGCGGTTGGACCGAAAACATTAAACTAAGCTAGATAATGCTCATTAAAGTTCAGTAAACATCACTATGATCTCTTTGCTACCTTTTAGCAAATGTTTCCACAGATGATGAGATAGCGGGCATCAGAATGGTGTTTACACAATATAACCCGGCCGAATAATGTACAGTGATTCATTGTATTTTCAAACCGAAGGCATGGTTGTTAACACCACAGAAGGAATCGGGCCTTGTGAATATCCCCTGTGGTTCCCTGGATAGCTTGTAGAACCCGCCATACCCCCAGTTAGGTCCCCATGAGTTTTTTACAATCCAGAACTTGTGGTTTGTCCTTTTATTTACTCCGTAGCCAACAATGAGCACCGAATGCAACCTTTTCGACTCACAAAGTCCATCAAAGATTCCACTGCTATATTCCATGAAATCTCTGGTGAGTATGACGGCCACTAATGCTGGCCCATGGTTTGCAATGTGTTGCTCTAGCGTTGCTTGGTCAAGTTTAGTAATTCCATCAACCTTGAACTTCTCCACGCACGAAGACGCCTTGCATGACTCCTTTTTTGCTGAGTAGGGATAACTTAGGTTTTCGCATATCCCCTCATTCTCTGCGTATTTGAGCGCCGATTCATGGTTTCCTCCACTCTCACAGTTGTAATTTGCCGCAGTGCAATCTAGCAAGTGCTGTGGACTATGTTGTACTAGCGACCCTGTTTTTATGGCACGATATGCATCTATCAGGCTTGCGGCGGCAATTGCCCAGCATGATCCGCACCCACCTTGGTTAATGACAGGAGTAATGACATTTTTCTTTCGCCAATCCATCAGAATAATGTCGTCTGCTTCATCATTGTGCGTCTTCATGTATGTGCTGACATCAACGAAGTTTCCATCCACATAGTGGTACATCTTCTGAGACGTAGCACGTTTGATCATTTCAGTTCCGGCAGTTGAATCCGAGAATTCCATTGCCCAGGAATATCCCTTGGTGTAATTTGCTTTTGGATTTCCGTTGTGTTCATCTATCTTCTGCTTGCGTAATCTAAAGTTGTGGTACCTAAGGGAGTATTCCGTTTGATTTTTGTACTGTATACCATTGGCATCGTTGAATTTCTTGTGCGCCAAAATTGTGTCAACTTCGTCTTTGGCGTTCATCGGCACGTTCATAATGGTATTGAGATTTGCAATTTCAACAATTTCCCAGTCAAGAACCCCTCTTACATGTTGTTCACTGTCAACACAATTTAGTTTCCACCCCTTTTCTTTGCAAGCGTCGAATGTCCCAGGAACGACTGTTAATCCTCTCGATAGTACCTCTTCTTTAATTTGTTGGTATGTAGAGCTTAAAGCCACATTGTTGAAATATGCAAAATGCCTAAGGTACTCTGTGTTTTTTCTGATGCTCAACGACTCCTTTACGTTACCACTAACTCCACTGTACCTCCATAGGAAGAATAGGAGCAACGCCATGAGTGTTACTAGTAACACTAGCGATCCGGTTATGATGCAGGCGGCTTTGCACCTGTTATAGCCAGACGTTGTCCCATGTTCTCGTGGTTGTGAAACTCTCACGGAGGTGTCTTCCGAACTAACGGAAGTTGACTCCAGTTTTCTATGCATGGTTTGTGATGGGCATTCGGCATTTGGTGGTTTGTGCATTCATGGAGGGCGAAACTTTATGTAATTACATATATGTTTAACAACTCTGGTGCCAGTCCCTATGCATACAAAGTTCCGTGTAGAGGCTGTTTCAAGCTGTGAAATTATGAGCCCTTTTCTTCACGGCTGACACCTCTGATCGATGCGAGTCTTTAACTTCAATGTTAAAGAGCCCTTATAAATTGGCGGGAGTATCATAGTAACGCCTATGAATGCGGAAGCGCGTATTGGCATGGCGTACTGGCGACACCAGCGCCCATCGGCTGACCCCGCAGACAGTCGTATATGTAAGTGCTTACGAATAAATTTTACCTAGCATACTTGGCACTATGCCCGTGCATCAGTGAAGAATGCACACCATTATCCGCAAATAATCATATTCATCTTAGGACATCAGGGATTGAAAGAAGTAGAAGGCATGACATTGTGCCACTTGAGTACAGTGACATTTGTGCCTCTCCAGCTATGAGCAGCGGAATATCTAGATAGAGCCCACTTCAAATGATATATAAATACGGCATAATCAGCAGTTTCACTGCACCATTGGTCTAAAGCTGCCAACAAAGCCTCAAGTGATATTCTGGGCACCGCCCATTTCGCAAGCATATAATATTACCATAAAACTTTATAGTTAGCTAAAAGCATCGAGGCTAGCGTTTCATGGCACTAGTATTTCCATATGACACTGAAGCACATTAGCACTTGCGGGTGTAGGTATGTCTCTGGGTAGATTGCACATCACCTCGTCAGTTAACATTCTACACCCCCTTGGCCAGGATGAAGTACCTCAACGGGAGGACTAAGAGTAAGTGTCTTTGTTGACGAGTACACGTATCATTTGTTCGGCCTTGTATATGTATGTGTAGCCCTGGTGACGCTCCTGGCGTTCTTCTCGATTTTCCTGTTCAGTTCCGGCGCTCCATGGAATAAATTCTGGTATGTCACACTTTGGCCTATTATAGTGTGTCTAGGGTGCTTCTTGTGGCTATCATTGCGCTTCTACTTTTGATAGACGTGATGTTCCTATCGTCTGACCAATTCGAGTTGGATCCGTTTTACAGGTTCGTTCATTCTGCTGCCAATTTCAACTTCATTTAGCAATTGGGAAGCCCGGCAGAGCCAAACTGCGTACAATTAGGTATCGAGGCCCTGTGTCTCAGCACCTTCCGCTTTGCGTGCTGGTTGACTGCAATTTTGTACTTATCACTAGATGCAGTGGATAAACTACTGTCATGAAGACGCCCAACTTTTTAATATCGTTTTATGGACACTTGAGTAACGGTTAAGGTTACGTAAGAATTACCGCCTTTTAGTTTTGTTTGGTTCCAGTCACGTGGCGAACGCAATTTGGTTACAGGGAACGAATAGCTTGTATGACTTGTATTGCACGTTGTACCTGCCACGTTCCAAATGGTTGCGTTTCGCCTTTTCTCCCCGCACTAATTGTTTCTTGATGTCCTTCTTCAGGAATTTGAATCCTGCGGGTGCCCCGCTTGTTCCGTAGTTCCATCTCACTACAAGATGTTGCTTGTACACGTATGATACTGCTCTGTGCACCGCTTCTCTTCCATTAGGTAGTGTGAGGTGTCCGCTTTCATTGATTTTGGCTTTTGTTAATCCAAAAGATGCCAGGTTTTGTATGGCACTGTTCGAATCAGTCTGGGTGGTAACGATGTCTTCCCATTCATCATCTTCCGAGGCATCCGTAATGCATGATGCATGCACATTAGACGGTATAAGTTCGAGATACGATCGCGTGAAATCGTAGAACTGCCGTAACTCGTCCAATGCGTCATCATCCAATTTGCGATGTTGCTTTTGCTCCATATGGTGTAATACCGCATATACGCTTTTAAACGGTTTGGCACAATATATGCACGTGTACTTGTCGTATATGAGATCATAAAGGTACGATAGCAGTGATTCCATGTCCGATACGTAAGCCTTTTCCGGTATGAAGAACGAGTATGCCTTTTCCATCCATTTGACATTTTCCTCCACACTGTCTGACTTTTTCCCACTGAAAATACACATCATAGGATTGTACGGAAGGCTAGTCGCGGTTGCTTTTGGTGGCCACGCTTCGCTATGATCGGAGTTGTTGCGTCCTTTGCTTTCTCCACCTCCATTTGCACTATTGCAACTGTTCAACTTGTTATACTTGACTTTACTTTTCCCGGGTACGTCATTGTTTTTGACGCTCATCATTTGCATAAGCCTATTTTTGATTTCGATATATTCTTCGCTGGTAACAGGGTTGATTCCGTTTCCCTTCCGTTTGAGGTTATATAGGTGCCATTCCGACTTGTAATGCGCCTTTTGCGCAGCTACATCCTTAAATATAGCGTTGCAAGTTACACATTTATTGGAAGCTGGGAGAACGGTGGTCTCTTGCTTCACGCTGTTTTTGATGAAGCAAAGCCCCCCGCCCGTCTTCTCCACCATTTTGTTGTTTAATTGGAAGTATGATTTATAACAGACATACCGCCTGTTATTTAAATATCCCTCAATCTACGCTGTCTGCGCTGTTTTCTCTTGCCCCCTATGGTGCGTCACATGATGATTCAGGTGTAAATTGCTACATGTTCAGGTGTCTTCTCACACTGGCGTTGAGTGCACCGCTTTATCGAGGCTATCGCCTTGCTGTGGGTGCCTGTAACCGACTGCCTTGCGGTTGGAGTCGTTTTTATTCGAGGTCCTATGAGTTGTCGCAGGTCAGTGGCCGCTGATGTCTATTTGATGACATTGTTCAGTCAAATGATGCCAAGCGTGCTGAGTTTAAGGGCAATATTATTGTCGTGGATGATTCTAATGTCGGAAGCCATGTAGAACCTCTATCTTCTCTGCTAAACTGTAGTATGTCTAGATCATATTAGGAGAAATGTTGCATTTAGAGTGTGTCGGCTTCGACCTGGAGTATGTACCAGACTACTACGCCTCAATATATCGCCAGAGGGGCGACAGGACCCGCCCTGCTGTTGTACAGATTGCGAGTGTGGACACTTGCATTATATATCTTGTATACAAGATCGGTTACCTACCAGAGTGTGTGTCTACCCTTTTAACTAGCGACTCTATATTGAAGGTAGCTATGATGATACTACTGCTACAATTTCTTTCAGGTGTCTCATGGCGCTCCTTCAGATATGCGACTGCTTCATCGCCATTTTGGCGTGAGGTCGCGTAATTTCGTTGACCTTCAGAGCGTCTGTGATGCGCTTAAGCTGCAGCCATGCAGTCTGAAGAGCGTTGTTGACCACGTTTTGGGGCTTCGTTTGAGCAAAACGCACCAGTGTTCCAACTGGGAGGCCCCTACGCTTTCTGCTGATCAACTGCAATACGCTGCAACAGATGCGTGGGTAACGCTTGAGGCATATCTTCGTTTGAAACCTCACAAGGTCAAGAAGCTGTTTGTAAACGAGTCTGGTGACGTTCAACTTGAGCATTGTGATTCATCCTGAAGGCTCTTATCATGTTGTGTTCATGATGTTTTGCCAATACGTTGAACGCCTTCCTGTATCAGCATTATCATTAAGAAATGAACAACCAACTGTTTTTGTCGGTGAGTTGATATACATCCTGAGTTTACTTTCCTTCTTAGTTGCCGTATTTGTGGGTGCTCAAATACCGTTTCGTGCGATAGTGGCAGCGTTAGGAGTTCATAGCTGTCAACGACAAAACCTTTTTTTGTAAGTGTGATGCCGTCATAATTTGTAATTCCACTGTCGGACAAGAACTGTTCCACATCTCTACGCGTTTTGAACTTGGTGAAGGAGGGGTCATATAATAGATATTGCTTCCTCGTCTGTGAGAGTTTCCTATATATGAAATACATCAATGCGGCGAGTATTCTATAATAATATGACGATTTTGTGAACAAAACTAACTCTTCTTTTGGCTGTGCGGTGGTCCCAAGTTTAACGTTGAGATCAATCGGTAGCATGTTGTCAATCATCTCTCCGAAACGCTCAACGAATGACTCTAGTTGTTGTTTCTTAGAGGGTAGTTCCCAGTTTGCAAGTATAGTCTTGAATGCGTTTTGTAAATGTGCAATATATACTCGCTCTTCGTTAAGGTAGAAGAATATGTTGGCCCGCTGGGGTTTTATACGCCTGTGTATAGCACCCAGATTTTTCGGGAGGTCAAAGTGCACAACTACATCTGCACTGGGTAGCTTCCCTCCAACTCCATCCGATAGTAATATAGCAAAGTCACTTCTTCTGTAATGCGTGTTTATATGGGTTATTCTGCCTTACCTGAATTTTCTTAGCATGAGCGTCTGCTCCGGCTTCTTCTCTGGAAACCTTTTGATGCTATATGTGGATAACATCACATGGCATCAGGATTCTTACCTAGTGACAGCTTGTAGAATATCCTTTGCATTGCGTCTAGATGCATATACACAGACCTTTTGCTTAGGTTGACCGGAAAATATCTTCGTAATGGTTAGAACCAGGTCTTCTACCTTTTCCTTCGCGTTTACCACATTATGAGCATAATTTTCCAACCCTGAGCGTTCGTGTTAACGCGTATCGACGTTTCAAAGTACCTGAGTGCGTTTCATTCCATTTTATGCAACCTTCATCTGGTAGTTTCCTCAGGAAGGGTTTCTTGTGCTCTGTGTCGAAGAATCCGTGTTTAGCTCGATATTTCGGGTTGTAGAGCCTTGCGGATCTAACCGCTGATGCAAGAAGTCCACACATCACATCTTCTTTAGGTTAGATACCATATTGTGGTTACGGGCGATGTGAGGTCTTATGTACTATGATGTAATGTACGGTATGAACACACCACGAGTCACTATATAATGAGCGCTCAACTACTACAGTCTGGCCTAAATCTGGCTAACTATTTACAGTCTGCGTTCCCACCGGAGCCTGCCAAGGACCCTGGTGTGCCGAACGAGTTTGAGAGAGCGTCGCCACGGCCAAGTCAACCTGGCGCCTTGGTTCGACCTTTAATTGATTCCGGCCGTTTTTATTTTCGTCTGTCGTACCAAGAGGCTGTGAGCAACCTTCTCAGCTTATTTGCGCCAATAGGCAAGGTGCGTCCATTAGTTCCTGATTTGTACATTCCAACTGTTTCCATATGTACGTTCTTGTTGCTGAGATCGATATATATCGTGCTCTACACGGATACGCAACCTAATTTCGGTGATATCCTCCGTCGTACTGTGATACGCATATGTTTGGTGTTTGTTGTTGAGATTCTTGTGCTTTCGGGATTGCTGTACGCCACCTTTCCCTGGGGGTCGCCATTGGATGGTATGCGGCTATACACTACTTCGACGGATGGCTCAGTTCGCAGTGGTCATGTAAGTCCACCTTACGGTGTAAGCTCGGATCGAGATTTTGGAGCATCCAGCAACCCATTTAGCCACTATGGAGGCCACGAAGGGACTCATAACCAGGTTTCATCTCCTTTTGGCCAATATACTGGCAACGTAGGAGCGCCAAGAGGCATGATGGACGGCAGTTACGGCGTAAATGTGCCTAACTTTGGAAACATGGGAACGGCGAAGGCATTCGAGCCTGATGTAGACGGGAAGTATTTGGGCGATAACATGAGCTTATCTGCCAAGGACTCGCTCCATCTACCGGAGAAACTGTTTATCATTGGTTATAAGTACGTGTTACTGAACTGCTACATTCTTGCGATTCTTATTGCACCAATAAAGGCTGTGACAATGCCGTTGGCTGCGTATATCTGTGTCACATCGGTGATGTTCTCACTGCGTACGGTGAATTCGCTTAACGGCGCAAGGGAACAAAAGGCCAGACCATTGATGTTCATCTTCCCGATTTTACAGCCCGTCTGCTGTTACATACTGCTGCCTCATATTTGAGACACGAGTTTCCGCCGGGGATGGAGCGGCCGACGTTTCATATCGCTTCAGCATGTGATAGAAGAATTAACGCGTCTCCTCTGACGAAAACAGTTCCGCTGTCGCGATTTGTGACCTTTCGAATATGTCAATCGCAACTTTGTAATAACTAACCTTTGTTTCCTCTTCTTTGGTGTCTGGGTTTACGACTACGGTCGTAATCGTTTCCTTTGCGTTAGAGAGTACCATATTACAGTGTTCGTCGTACGCCTAGAGCCCATTGTATTGCATCATGTGCAACTCACGTGTAGCCTGCCGACTATTTCCCTGCCACCTTTGCATTTTATATATATGGTCTCATCAAGGTTTAGCCGTATCATGTCCATCGGCTCTGCAGAAGATTAGCAATGAGAACAACCCAATTCTACTATAGTCTATCTATTGCCATGTAATAAATCCCATATTCATAGACATCCGACGCCTGTTTACACATATAGACATGATGCCATATCCCATCCAGGGCGCATATGCATACGAAGCGTGTTTCACCTACGTTGCAACCCGTATTGTGCCGCCATATTGTCAATATGTAGTGTTACACGTCACATTGACTATAGAACTGGCTTCCTTTACGGAACGTACCGCCAGTGATGTGTGGTGTGTTACTACCCGCCAGTACCCAATAACAAGTTAATTTGTGGTCTTCTTATGACCCAACCAGGACACACCCTATTCACACTTTACAAAATTACGATGACTACCAATTTACACCTTGATATACTGGACATCAGCAGCTATGAGGCTGAGGGTCAGCAGCCTCTTCGCGATTTTGTCTACGCTGCTGTTCTGGAGAAATCGCACAGACCGGGTAGGTTATGTTTTGTTCGATGGCATAATTATCAGATGAGAGCGATGTATACTGCGGACTCAACGCCCAAAAGCAGAAGGCTGTCGATGCCCGTCGCATTCCGGAGCGATTCCGTACCAGGTGTGTAGGCTCTTATGGTGATATAATGTCAACCTCAGCTTTGACTTACTATGCGAAGCAGCAAGGATAAGTCCTGATGCCGAGCATCTCGGTGTACGCGAGAAGATAGTCGACTCGGAGGGTAACATAACCCTGGGTGACTATAAGTGGACTACCCTCAGCCAGGTGTGTTGATCTCATGGTTGCATCATTCGCTTCAGAGCGTTGCCACTGCGCGTATCATAGGTAGCGCATTAATCAGTGAGCCTGAAATGATCGTGGAGACGTGTCTCGAGAATGACATAATTAGCAAGCCGAAGTTCCTGGGTATATGGGCTACTAATTGCCCATATTGGCTGCTTACAGACTTTGCGTCGATTGCATATGGTTTGGTAACAGTCCCTCTTTATGAAACATTGGGTGACGAGGCGCTTTTAACGGTTTTTAACGAGACTAAGATGGCTACTGTGTGTATCGATTCGTCAAAGGTTGGAACACTTCTTAAGTTGAAGGGCAATCTTAAGCACATCCGCAACTTGGTTGTTTTTGATAGGTTGTCTGAGGATGATACGGCGAAGGTCAATGAGCTGGGTTTGAACCACGTTCTCATGGACGATTTGGTTGAAAAATACAAGGACAAGGTGATTGAACCACCAGTTCGCCAACGTACTGATGTTGCAACATTGATTTACACGTCTGGTACCAGTGGTATACCAAAGGGTGCGATTCATACCAATGAATCTCTACTGGCACTGCCGTATCGTCTTGCTAGCATAGGGAACCGGTTGCGTTTAGTTCGTGACTTCACTACGCTCAGTTACTTGCCTCTGTCTCACGTTTACCAGCGATTTGTTGAGCACTACGCAAGCGTCCACTTTGGCCGTATCGGTTATTATGGAGGGAATATTCGCAATTTATTATCGGACATAAACGCTCTGAAGCCTAATGTCTTTGTGGGAGTGCCCCGCGTGTTTACCAAGATTCTAGAGCGTGTGAATGCTGGCATCGACGCTAAACCTTCCCTGTTAAGGAGTTTGATTCGTTGGATTGCACGTAAGAAGAGCGCAGTTTTCTTGCGTTCTCCTGAAAGGCCATACCACATGCTGTATGACATTATAATGCGCAAGATTAAACAGCCTTTCGGCGGCAGACTTTCCACGATTGTGCTTGGTTCTGCCGCTATGTCTGACACAGACATTATGGACCTTCAGAACTACCTCACCTGCCCGGTGGCTGAAGGGTGGGGTGCAACGGAGGTTGGTGTTTGTTTTCTGCAGGACTTCCGCGACACTCATAAGGGTACTATTGGTGGTCCCCTTGGTGATGTTGTTTTCAAGTTGCGTTCGATCCCTGAGATGGAATACGACGCACGCGCGAATCCTCCGCGTGGAGAGCTTCTGATTAAGGGCACGGGGTTCATGCTTGGTTACCTGGGCCGACCAGAGCAGACAGCGGAGGCACTGGATTCCGAGGGCTGGTACCACACTGGTGATGTGGTTGAGTTGCGGCCCAACATGGCTCTGAAGATCCTTGACCGCGCTCGCAACTTCTTCAAGTTGAGTCAGGGTGAGTACATTGCGCCAGAGAAACTTGAGAATCTGTACGTGCGGTGTCCCTACGTCGAGCAGATTTTCGTTCACGGCGAATCTCAGCGTAATCACATCGTGGGCATCGTCGTTGTGAACGTTGATGCTGTTACCGGTTGGGCGGCTCGCAACGGCATGCCCGACGCCCCCATTTCTACTCTTTTGAATGAGCGTGGTTTGATCGCTGATATTCAGACTAGCTTCCTGGATATCGCTGAGAAAGAGGGTTTGAACTCTCTAGAGAAGTTGAGGGTGTTCATGTTGATCGATGAGCCCTTCAGCACTGACAACGGCCTTCTAACTCCCACTTTCAAGTCCGTGCGTAAGAAGATCCGCACGCGCTACGAGGAGGAGATCAACGCCATGTACGCGGCGGGCCCGAGCAAGGATTAATCTTAACTGTACATACTTAATTATTTTTCAGTAGTTTGTGTATTTGTTTTTTGGCATACAGGTGCTCCACTATTTGTGTGATATCCTGCAGGTACTGATCTGTCAGTTCGATTTCTCCTAAGATCAAGTGTACCATTTGTACACAGTTGTCGTTAATAGAGACCGTGGCTACCTTTTCAGCGGTATCACCGCCGACCTCCGCATATGCGGTGAGGTATAACAGCATCGCCATGCGTTCCTTTTCGGCCTGTTTTTGTTTGTCTAGCAGTGCGAGAATAGTCCGCCAAAGTGTGAAGGGTTCTTCCGTTTTTGCCAGTTCCATGAACTCCCTTTGCGTCATGGACGCCAACGAAACCTCAAACGATGGCTCAGTTAGGGAGAACACGGTATCCACCGTTCCAATATCACCGATATTCCCGAAGAACTCCATGACATCCTTATATGTTGAGAGGTCCCTCCCGGAAGCCATGAGTTGGAGCAGCGTCATGAAGATGTTGGGGCTTCGCAGTTTTTGGTGCAGTTCCACCGACGATCCATTCATATACGCCTCCAGTTTGGTGATTGAACCGTCTTTCATGAAGAAGGGCATCAGTTCCCTCGTATCGTTGTCGATTTCTTCCACGGTTGTGTCGATCTTTTCGTCAATGGAAATGCTGTAAATTGTACCCATAGCGTCCAGTAGCACGAGTTTAGCTAGCACCCCGTTGAAGGTGAAGAACGGCACTGTACGGTAGCTCACAATAGGATAGAACCCTAATTGGTGGGTGTGGTAGACCCCGCTTTCCAAGTGATAAATGAGCACGTCGTTGTGCGAGATGGCGATAAGAATCCGATATTTGCCGGCGTCCCCGTGAAAGGTATAGATGCGCATTTTGTCAACGTTGTTATCCAACTGCAAGACGCTTCTATAGTTGTCAATGCTAACACATTCTACTGCCGTTTCGCGGTAGTCGAGCCTAATGTCAAATGCCTTGAGGCGCCCTTCTTCGGTCGCCACGAATATATTGTAAATATCTTCGTTATCTTCAACCCTTCTATGAATGCCCGAAATGGAGATCACGTTACCGGCATTCACCACTCCTATGATATCACATGATAGCCGTGTCCTGACCTTTTTTTCCGTTTTTATTGGGAATGAGTCCTTAAGTTTTGTGACGTCGAAGTCCTTGAGCGTGCCTTTCTTCCGATTAATCACGCGATATGCGTCAAACATCTTTTCTAAGTCTTCTTGCTGTGTTGCCTCATTAGTATCATGACCAAGCTCCTGTCGATCAACATCCATGTCCTCCAATGGTGTTTCCATCTCTTTGTTATAGAACCAGAGAATGAATATGTATCTATCCTTGCAAACCACTCCCATAAATCCCCTTTTTAGATATTTTGTGGGTGGTTCCACGAATTCACAGATGGTCATTCCTCCCACCATCAGGCACCGTAGGGCGTCCAATCTGCTGAGTTTTTGTTCTGCATCATTTCCTTGAAAAAGGTTATTGAATCTGTCATCCTTGAGTTGTTCTGCCATAGTTCCTGTTACATCGCATATTTTCTGTATATTGTATATATTTTTTTGAGTCCGGTCAAACCAACCTCGGCGGCATACAAGAAATCATCTTCAGGTTCCGTTGGCATCCATATTTCGATGATATTCGTCATATTTATGGTGCCTAGTGCTGCCACCAATACGTTGTTTTTATAAACTGCAACTGGCGTCCATGCAGCCCAGACGAATCTGCACGGGGCATGTTTTCCTTTGTTTCTTGCATTTAACAAACCTCGGCGTGCGATGCAGGTAGTTCTTGCTGATAAGTTGCATCTGTTTCCACGTATAAAGGCGGTCATATTGACTTACTGCTTCATCTCCGTACGCATCGGGTATCATATGCTCTGCCTTGAACAACTCATCGTCGATATTTCTCAACAATGATACGTTGTCTCCAGAGGATTCATTTTCGATCATCGAAGCTACCTCGGCATACGTCTTCTTGGCATGTACAATGTACACATTGTCTAGTACCAGAAATGCGACCTGGTTGTCCTCGGATATGTCCGCCAAAGCCCGCCTGCAGAGTGCATGGAAATTGATCGCGGCATGGATATCATCTATTCTGCACAGAAGAGTCATTGTATGGTCTCACTGCGTTATATGTCGACAGCATTTTGGTGTTAAAAGCTGGGCCGCCTAACACACATGACCACAACCTTCTGTGGTATAATACCCATGTAAGTTCAGGTTTTCTATTCGAATGTTCAAAATTGTATTAATCTTTTACAATAATTAAAGTGATTCGTAGAATGTGCGTATTTACACTACACTTGTTACTACACCTTTGTAATTAAAGGGGGTTACAACATACCATTACTATACCCTTTATCATGTAATTTATAGCATATAAACTGGCGCACATTGCCAATTGTATGCATAATTTTGACTTAATATGTGTTACAACGCATATCTACCGTAGCCTTGGCGACCATCCTGATCAGAATAGACAAGGTGGATTCTTCATATATTGGTGCTCCTGGGGTTATAGATAAAGCAGATTCTCCCAACAGCGCATCGGCATCCTTATTAAGGTGTTCGAATAATATTCGATTGATTGTGTTGGGAGAGATCGTGCTTCATCACGGGGGGCATCTGTCGCTGAGGATTCTACGGATCCGCCAACAGCAGGGATTTCCAGAATCCCGTAAGCGCTGAAGATCTCGCCCTTCCATATACTATTAAACACCAGAATTCATAGGTCTGATGTGCACGTGTACTACCTTTAATGTCTATGGCAAAATATGCTATCCTACGGCTAAGTGTTCATTTAGAGCAGTTGGAGAGCGAAATTTACCCTGCCTATAAAGTTTCACCATGATTTGCCTCCCTCTTGTTAGAATTCCATTGAAGGGGGTTTCACAGCGGTGAGGCTTCGTTTATCCTTGGCCTCTTTGTACTCTGAGATATGTAACCCATGGTGTTCTTCCTGTTTTCTGTGCTGAAATCTACTCCCGATTCACCATCCTTGGCAATTCTCGGTTTGCGTCTTCTATGTGTTGCTATTACTTGGTTCTGCTTGACTTTGAGGGTTTCGGCTTTGGAGGTGATACTTCCGTCTGCAGCCATTGCTTTATTTACACTATTTCCCAGATCACCCGACATATTCAGTTGCCCATGATGTATATATTGATTAATATCTTTCTTCAATTGACGTGGCTGGTGCTCGTCGACTGCCTCCGGGTAGAGTGTCGACAATTTCCTCGATCTTCTGTTTCCAAGTACCTTAATTCTTCCAGGTGCTGCTGCGATATTGGAGTTATCAGAGAACACTAGGGGGTCCTTGTTTTCATATTCGAAAAGATCCTCCACCGTAGATTGCTCGTGCATAAACATTACAGCGACTCTGGATACATCTGTGGGGATTGTGATTTTCACAGCGCTGGCCTCTTCCACTAATTCGGAGAAGATATCGGCGAGACGTATATATGCCTTGTCGAATGCATATGTCAAATTAATTTCATCTTTAACTAAGGGCTTGAAATCAGTGGCGCCAATGGCGAGTGATGTTGCTAGAGCAAGATTCATCATTTGAACCAACGCTAGCAAATCCACAGATGCCAGCTTGTACATTGCTATGACATTTTTAATGCGTTTCCACAACTTTGACTGGCGTAAAATACCACAGAAGGAAGGTATGCCACCATCCACATACGGTTGTTCCTCAAATGTTGGATCATCTTGTGTGCAGTTCCTGCCATTTTCTTCCATATTTGATATGCAGTTACGGGCTTCATCTTCCGACATACTACTTTTAAGGGCTTCTAGTGTAAGTTCGCCGCTGTCTGGCAAATCATGCACTGCGTTTGAACTCATATGCGACATGTCGTTGGATGATTGACTGCAGTGCAAATACATATTATTTGTTCCTTCTTCTGCAACATTAAAATGTTCAGTTTCTGTGTATTCCCTTTCCCCTCGCGTCATCCCTTGGCTCTGCGACTCTTCGCCTGTCATTTCATCATTACCATTTGATGGTTTTGGCGCCCCTTGCTTTACAGTAGATTTGCATTTGCGCTTTGTTTCAAGATCAACATCATTGGGCGTCGCTCCATTTGCCCTAGTCACAGGATCCGTGTATGTTTCCAACGCAGCTTCATATTCACGTACAACCTTCCTTAGAGGAGATATCCGCCTTGCTAGGTCTTTCAAGTCATTATCCATCTTTATGAAATATTTTCCCGACCTTTTATCCTTCATTTGCATGAGCTTTGGCTTCACCTTTGTTATGATGGCGGTTTCCATCCTTTTGATAGTATCTGCGTTATGCTCTAGCACCAACCTGATCCAGGTTTCGTTTAGCTGGTAGCACGACAAAGCATTAGTCATCTCGGATACGGTCCTGACAATCCAACGCATTATACGTCCATTTATCCCGATGATTCTACCGACCCCGATACAATTTAGGCCATGGCGTTCCATGGCGTCTCGTTGCTCAGCCATTTCATCGGCTTCATGTGCAGAATACTCCTTTACCCGTGTAATCTTCCTCCTTTTGGGTTCCTGCATTTTTGCCAGTCGTGTGAAAATCGTACTCAAGAGTGTCTTCAGGGCTTCCGTAATATCATCCGTAGTTATATAGCCTGTATATCCTTTGAATGCATTTTCAAAGTCCTTAAATAATGGGCGAAACTGCTTTGGCACCCGTTCGCTGAACCGTTTCCACCCGCCCGGATTGAATATAAGCGTTAGAGGTTTTTGCGTGTCGGCGTCATAATTGCCTTCCAAATTGCATGCTGACGCATATTCAGCGACGAACGCCTCTGCCTGAATAGTCATAGCGTCCTCTTGTTCCTCCTCCTCACTCCAAACAGAGAAATCCTTTTCGATTTGTCCCTTTTGCAGAATGTCATTACGTGACATCTTGAGTTCCGAGTACATGTCAGCGTCGTCAATGAAAGGATCATCTATATCGTAGTGCATATCGTCGCCGCCTACCTTTAAGTATGATGCCGGGTCTCCGACAATCCCCTGTATATTCAGGCGATCCGTTATAGATTGTATGCATTTCAACAAGGGGTCATTAGGCCTGTTCTTCAACCACTTCACATCATCCAATGTTACTTCCTGTTGAGTGCATTCCATAGTTCCCTTTCGTTCTGATGCAGTGGCAGCATTTATGGGCACACTTTTGGTCCCATTGTTGCTGTTGTTGTCGCTTCGTTTTCCAGGCAATGATGCAGCTTGAGCGTAAGAGGGGTTGTTAGTACCATTTTGCGATCCACTCATCTGCACGGGGTTGTGTGATGACCTCAAGTAGGAGTCCTCATATATGAATGCCCCTTCGTCCTTGTATGTTCTGAGGCATTCCTCAAAGAAGTCGATGACCATGGGAACTCGCTGCATTTTCTCGTTATCATCCCTGTAGACATCCTTGAGCTTGACGTTGACACACACTCCTGCACAAAGTCGGTGAATATACGGCGTCTTAGGACTAACCTGGCACATATCGTTGCACGAATGTCTCCCGGTAGTCGTCGTCCTCCTCTGAGATGTCCTGTTCGGCGAGTTCATTGGCATCTTGCCCGTTGCATCCGACGTCTTGTACCCCTAGAGGCGCTTGTTGGCTGGACAGCTGGCCTAATCCCTCCGTTGAATCGGCTGCCTTCTCAGTGTTGACGGCCGTCATTGCTTGCACACCGGCATTCATAGCGAGCTGTGCTGCATCGATGACACCCGCCATAGGCACTGCATCAGAAACATACAATTTCTGTGAGTGTTGGGAGGATTTCACCGGCTGGGTGGCATCAGGATTACGTTTATATGTGTACGATTGTTAATAAGGGTGTTTGCAACGTGCATCACATCAATGCTGAGAAGCGGATGTTCTTGACTCCCATGTAGTCTAGGTGGTTAGGATATTCGGCTTTCACCCGAACGACCGGGGTTCGAGTCCCCGCGTGGGAACGCTTTTTGCGCGGATTATTTGCATGAATATCATAATGTTTAAGTACAATAAGCATTCAGTGACCACTGAGAGTGCACTTTTCAATGAAATAACGACCAATTTGGGCTCATGCCCTTTAGCATGTTTCCGTCTGCGTTGATCATAGAAATGATGAATGCTACTATAAAACTATATTTGTATCATTTGTGCTGGAGCCATGAAAACCCTATATTTAATGTAAGAGATTATATCCCATTATGTTGGCACAAAATACTGCTTTATTCAAGTCATGTGGCGCCTAGCGTCTTCATGCGATAAAACAATATGTAGCTATTAGGGTTACCGTCAGAAAAGTCATCCCCAATTTCTTCACTGACGTTGGTTGTTCGTGTGATGGTGAGATCATCGCAACTGTACCACTTTTTGTCTACTTCACTGATGGCAACATAGTGTCCATAGTTGGGCGATGTACCGACATGGCACACAATGGAGAATAGCCCGTATTCCACAGCCTCTGGTTGTTTTCTGCTTTCCAGCAGGAGTTCTCTGTTTGATATAACACAGTATTGGAGCCTTTCGAACTGCTCATGGTATCCTCTGTAATATGATCCTGGTTTGGGCATGTTGAACTTGAAGCGCTTGAGATGTATGATGAGGATAGGGGGTAGCTGCTCGAATAGAACACACTTTGATGCATCAGTGTAGTCATTGCAGAACTCACAGAAAAACTGATCCTTTCCCGTCAAGAGTTCCGGTGCGCAATACTGTTCAATGCACTCCTCTATGGAGGAGTTTTCAAATATATCGAGTGAGAGGGTGATGAACGGTTCCACCGTACCAGAAATCCTCTGGCACCTGTGACACTTTGTTTCAGAGCGTACCGATCCTTCCACGAGTCCACTTAACCACGTTTGGTTTGGTTCGCTGCTTACTTTTTTGTGCTTGCCTCTTTGAGGTTTCGCGTGCCCTGTAGTATTTTCACCACCGTTAGCTTCGCCATCATGGATGGTGTTATGTTTGGTTTTGTCGAGTGCCTTTATCTCGTCGATCATAGTGTTGATCAGATAGGTCAAGAATTCATGAGCATCCTGTTGATCACCCAGTAGGAAGTCCTCTATGACACGTGTCTAATGTTGTCGAAATTCCAAACGTACCATTCTTGCTGCAGATCTTCTGCAGTAGTTTCTTCGCTGACTGGATTCCTGCCAGTATTGTTTGCGTGAGTAATTCCACTCACCATTAGAGGAGATACATCGTTCATACAGCCTTCCAAGACAGCTTGTAATATCAGCCTATGTGAGATGAATAGATCGCAAAGCTATTTTACCTCTGCATACATATATCTGATGGCACATTCGCGAAAATCAGCAGCAGGAAATAACGCCTGAAGAACGGCGTTACAATAGCAGTTGTTGCAACTGTTATCAAGGCCAGCAGGACATAGCCCCGAATTGTTTTGTAGACGATGCGGCGCCCCCTTCGTGATGCCTAGGCAGTGCTTAATTACGTTCATTTCTACGATTTAGGCGTTGCGTATTCTAATAATGTGAAGAGGAATGTTAAAGCGTCAATTTTTGACACCTTCCGATATAAACGGTGCTTTACCGATACACCACCCTCAGAATGGTTCCATATTTGAGTGAGTGACAACTCAGAACACTGTTCGTCATACCAGAGGCACCTTACAACGCGCGTCTTCCCTCTAATGTGTGTGTCATCCTCACATATAGGAGATTCTAGGGCCGACATAACATTAATGTATAGGTGCAGGGTACTTCGCGACATTTGCGTACCTGAGCTCGCGCGGCTTCGTGCCCTTTTGCGCGATTGTCGAGCAGAACATGAGACTTGCCTTCTGTTCCAAAAACACCATGCCCACTTGAGCCCATCAGAATTGGTGCAGGCTGCAGCTGTATTGAGGCAGCTCAATTCTAATCCAGGGGTTAGATTGCAGCTGCCTGCGGACCATTGTGCCGTGAGGTCAATAGTTTCGTCGGATATAAGGGGAAAGCTGTATGCCCTAACCGATCCGGCTGAGCTTTGTGACATTGTTGTTGGGATCGTTAAGCACGACATTGCGTCCAAGGCTCTTATAGCCGACTTCACAGGACGCTTGGAGCGTTTGTTACCAGCTGTGAAGGGAGGAGTCCTTTCGCATGTTTGCAATTGTATTGTATTCTTACACCAACAAGGTACGTATGAGCGGTACCATTCACTTTAAAACATCGTAGGGTACCGTGTAGTACCAATATGTTCTAAATTATTCGCCTATCTGGCCGCTCATGGATCCGGGAAAGAATATACCTTACAGAACCATGTTGCGTTGCTTAGTTGCATGGATGCGCTGTGTCTGAGACACGAGGCTCTGGTAACTACCATTGGTAGGTAAAATGCAAAATAGGTGCACGATTTCGTATAACGGCGTTCCATTAGTCCACCAAGATTGTGCACTGATGCCATTACTACCCTGCCTGAGTGCCACAATCTATCGTTTGGTATAAACTCTGGTTGTTCCCCGCAGAATTACACGTGCTAATATTGATGTTACGCACTCCTATCTGTGTCATAGCATGATGGATTGGTACGAGAATTGCATGATTACTTGTGTTTGCGCTGCTAAACATGAATCTCATGTTGCCATAGGACGACAATTACAGATGATGCTTTCCTCCGGTGTCAAGATTCCCCCAGATGATATAATCTGTCTGCTACAATCATACAATGATGAAATGTTTGGATCTGTTTATATTCGTCACAGGCTTATCGATATGGCTCTTGATCTATATGATGGCGATGGTTCCTTGGCCGACGTTTCGGCGAAAGTTGTTTCGCTTGATGTTGTCGCACAGTGTCTTAATGCCGGAGTATTTCCCTCAAAGTGCATTGAAAAGATAGATTCTATAGTATCTGCTGGCTGCTCAACTAGCTCCCGTAAAACTAGGCTGAGCATACTCCGCGGGTATGGAAATCTCCGCTACAAGCCGATGGATGTATTAGATATACTGCTTTGCAGAGCGAGAGAAGATGCCCCCAGTATGAAGATATTCAGCGATGTGGTTAATTGCGTTCATAGCCTCTTTTTACTAGATCTCAAAGATGAAACCATTGTCCAACATGCTTGCGAGATCGTCAAGCACAATGACGGTAAGTTTCATACCAGAGCCACAATGATCTGCAGCGCCTCTCGAAATCAAAGATATAGGAGATATATGCAATATATTGGTTGCGTTGTGCCATTTTGGAGTACGGGACACCGCTGTATACCAAGTGCTATTGAACGAGTTAATGCGGCTGTCCTGCTCACTACAGCATGCAGATACAGCGGCCCTTCAGACCGTAGCCATCTATCTATGGTTCGTTTACATACAGCATAGCATACATGAACGGTGAAGGAAGTGTATGGATGATGTCTTTGCAAAGTTGTCCACATCGATCAAAAGCTTTCTTGCTGAAGTACTCACCAAGGAGTCTAATGATCCCTTGATCCTTAACAGTTCGGATTTGCAGGATGAAGTTGGCAAGACTGCAACCTTCATTTCTTACACTCTTTATAAGGAGGTACTTAGTTGTTATTATTCCCAGAATGAATGATCAGGTCTCGGTAGGTCCCTACCTGGTGGATTTTGTAAGGCGCCTGGGGGATGATGAGATTGGGGAGATGCGGCAGCGTGACAATCGTTTCCATCGTTTACGTGATGCATCCAGCGAACGCCAATTAGGTGAGCTACGTAACCGTTCAATACCTATCTTTCAGCTTCTAAGTTGCGAGATTGTGCATTTATCCTCTTCACGGATGATCAATCTCAATTTTACCGTAACACTCGGGATAGAACATCTGAATATCAGTTCCACCTTGCTGTATTGCGCGGTCTGGGTTTCCGCTGCGTTAACGTGCCTTATTGGGAGTGGCAAGTGCTACGTGGATGGCAGGAAAAGCGATTATACCTACAACGCTTGCTGGAGCGCCATACCCCAGTTTCCCAACCGTATTCTCATTAATACTAAATTCACTCTTATGTGGTCACTATCTCTTCTATATTTAATGAACATACACACAAAACAGATATGATATTAGGCCAGCGTAAAACCATGTAATGGCGGGGATGTAATGGGAACGGCCCCCTTGCAACTTGTGCAGAGGACGGTAGGGATTTGCATAGCATATGTGTTTCCAGTGATCTCATACTCCATCTTCGCTGATTTCTTCATCAACTGGATCTTGGGCGTGGCTTTGGGTTACTTCGGTCTCTACGACCGGGTCGCGTCGCCATACATGCGATGATGAGTAATAGTTGGGGTGAACGCGTAAACGGAAGACATTTGCCATATCTCCCTCGTGTGATCTCACGAGCAGCTTTTTATCGACGTATATCAGGCGGTGTATGACACGTTGCAGACGCAGGTTCCATGCATCAGCATCCTCCGGTGTGGTCGGAATGACGACGTCTTGCAGGTACCACTCGATAAGTTCGTTGGTCGCTATTTCATCCTCCATTAGGTCATATTCACTTACACGATCCAGAAGTACGGCCGAGATAGCTTCATATTCGTTGATGGACATTTTCATGAGTTCTGGATCCGCCCCCGTGGAGGTAGAATCCTTTTCACCTTGTGTCATGGAGACGTCTGCCATGAAGTCATCATCACCTCCCTCGGGATGCCCCTCCTTCTCCAGTATAATAAGTTCCTTGTTTGAAAGTCTGAGTAGTGAGGCTTTGAAGATGTTGTATGCTTCCTCAACGTGGCTCTCATCTACAAAATCCGAGAACTTGAGTCTGGCTACAGCTTCCGACAGCCTCACCAGGGATTCCAACTGGCGTACAGTCATCCTTAATGAACGTTTGGAGGATTGCGCATCTCCATTACGCAGCCCTACGTAGTATTGTGCTAACTTGTGTTTCGCAGCGTCCTGTATGAGCGGCTTAACGCGTTTCGCCAGCTCTATATAGAGCTTCAGTTCGTCTAATGTCAGCGGTGTTGTACATTCAGATTCGAAAGGAATTTCGCCTTCATTTTCTTCCTCCGTATTGGTCAGTATTTCGCTACTTTTGTAAGCGCCTGGTCCATGGAGGCCCGTGATATGCCAGGCGATTTTTGCGTCAATGTCCTCTACAGCCTCGTCCTGCATGGTATATAAAAGATCGAACCTGGAGAGCAGCGGAGGTGGTAGGTTAACATTGCTGGCAAAAGACTTGCTGGGGTCATACCTGCCGTATCTAGGGTTACATACCGCAAGTACTGAGGCCCGAGCGTTGAGTGTCGCTTGTATACCAGCCTTGGCTATGGATATCGTCTGTTGCTCCATTGCCTCGTGTATTGCCACCCTATCCCTCTCGTTCATCTTGTCGAATTCATCAATGCAGCAAATGCCTTGGTCAGCGTACATTAGTGCACCTGCCTCTAGCACATATTCACCACTGTCGGGGTCCCTATGCACCGCAGCAGTGAGACCTGCTGCCGTCGAACCCTTGCCAGACGCGAATATTGCGCGTGGTGCAAAGCTTTCAGTGAACTTGAGAAATTGGCTCTTTGCGGTAGATGGGTCTCCTACAATACACATGTTAATATCACCCCTCAACTTTGTGTTGCTTGACGACTTGTGTACACCTCCAACCATCATTAGCAAGATTCCCTTTTTGATTTCGGAGTGCCCCCAAATTTTGGGTGCGATTGACGCAGCTAACCTTTCGATTGTGTTGTGCGATTGGGCTATACGACGAATCCAGCCAAAGCTGGAGATGTTTAGAATGTCTTCCGCTCGCATCTGATATTCGTCGTTGGCATCAGGGAGATCGTTGTTAGGTCCTTTGAAGTCGTTCATTCTGCGTACCTGAGTGGCCAAGAATGAGAGTTTGTGGTTGAGATCCTTAACCCCTATTCCCTTGATACCGGTTAGACCCTGTGAAATCAGGTAAGAATCAAAGCGTCGCATGCTTTGTTTGTTAACCTTTTTTGGCATTTCTCCAGGTTTTAGAAGAGTGGGAACGTCCGGCAAAACGATCAGAGTCCCGGATATCTCAACCCTGTCACCCGCATTGAGTCTATCGACCAAACGGTTTCGCAGAATAACATCCATTGATCTCGGCATAGCGCTGACCTCAGACTCCTGCACCATTTCTTGGATGCGAATTTTTTGCCAATCGCAGAACAGGGAGCGCTCCATGACTAATTCCCAGTCGTGCATATTGAGACAGTTGCTGGATATACATTTCATGGGTGTAGTGTATTTGAAATTTTGCTTAACATCCTCCACCAGGTTACCGCAGGCTTTGCACTTAAAGGTGGCTCTAATCAGTTCCGGTCTCACATCTGAAATTCGTGTAATTTGCCCTCTTATGGCTATCAGCTCTCCAAGCATGCTACATCTAATTTCTTTTAGCCTGCGGGGACGATGACTCAACCTTTGTATAGCAGGTACTTACGGGTGAATAATGGTCGGTGTGTATAGGAACTGGAGGTAAAGCTTCTTTGACGCACGATTAAGCGATAGCGCTAAGCTGTCAACGATCGCTTGCAGCTTATCATCTAGGGCGTCCTGCACCCTAAGGAAGTGCTTAATCATGTACCTATACAGCTGTACATTGAGGTTCAGAGATGATTCCTGCACAGGTGGCCGCCAGTTTAGAATGTGGTCCATATGTACCACAAGAACCTCGGAAAAGTGCGACTCCTTAGAAACGAGTGCGTAAATGTGTTTCATGTAGAAGCATTCTTTGTTTCTATCTCCATCAAGACAGTAAACAAGGGACGTTTCGTCGTCGTCAAAGCCTATGTCATCGAGGTCTTCCAATTCTTCGTCGTACGTATGATATCTTCCCGGAACATATGTCCGCAGGAAATGGTCGAACACTGTGGCAATGTTCGCATCCTGTACGTGAGGAGCGTCTTCCTCGGTTGAAATACCGGCATCTCCGGCTGTCACTCCCTGACTCGGCATTGTACCCCTTCGATGGGAAAAGCCTTGCTGAGTCCCGTGATCGGGCGCCGCTACGGGGGAATGCATGGAATCCGCCATATGTATATATTATACGCACAAAGGGGCTGTTCTTATCCTATAAGATACAATTCACATGCCAGATCAACGCCTAAGCTCGGCAGGCAACGAGCGTGGCCGGTATTAAATTTGCTGCGTCTTTATGACGTCACGAGAACGTAATTCGAAAAATATAATTCCCACGGACCTCTTGAGAATTATTTTCCCTGAGGAAGGCAGACTTCTGCCGTCGTGGCCCACTCACCACACCAGCATACGTTATAGACAGACCACGCATTAAACGAAAATATTACCTATAAAGGGATGCACATCGCAGTGTTCATGACAGCGATATATGAGTTAGATTGATGCACCACGAATTGCCACAGGCCATTTCGAAAGCTCTGTATTGTTCCTTGTCGATCTGCTCGTAGGACTGCTGATCTGCGGGGACTGTGACATCGTTGCTCATCAAACAAACCTGCAAAAAGAAATACAAGCATGCGATTCACGTATGTCGTGCTGCCCTTGGATTCTCCAGGGCGCGTGACTGTAATGACGGGGTAGTTGTCTTCCATGGGTCCATTCCATCTTACGCAAGATACATCGTTTCCTAGAACCGGATCATCGGACCGTGCACACTCCTTAGCAATGCATGCTGAGTAATATGTGACTGCATGCCAGTAAACCTACACAAAATTGAATACCTCCTTGCAGGTGTTTTCCAAAGTGTCTTGGCTCTCTCATGTACGTATGTATCCCAAGCTTTGACAACGTAAGCCACCTCCTCTGCACTTCTCTTCACGTGCATCTCTCCACCTTCAGATGCCGAATAGTTGGCGATACTTCCGTCCTACGAGCGTTTAGTGTGTATTACTGATTGCCTACCAGGGAGGGAGAGTAGTCATCGTCACGATTCCGGCGGCAGTGCTCATTATCGTCGTTATCGTCTCCACCTAGACCAAAAAGGTTGGCAAAGGGTACCATAGAGCACACCCTGCACTTGAACATGTTTGTGTCGCGCGATGTGTCGCTTGTATGTCTAGTAACTAATCACGACACAATACGCACCTACATTCATATATAGGTGTTCAATAAATGTGTTCTATATTACTTTGGCATCCATGTGGAGAATATTCAGATGTGATTGATGTCTAGAGATGGCTTCATCCTACTGCATGCCGAGGAGGGGAGTGTAATCCCCATGGAGGAGATCGTATCAGCATCTATTAAAATTCCACATCACGTAGCACTAAAGCAACGCCATCCCGTAACACGTGGTCTGGTTGAAGCATGAATTTGCGTCTGAGACAGTGGCAAAAAACTTCCCACGCGGGGACTCGAACCCCGGTCGTGCGGGTGAGAGCCGCATATCCTAACCATCTAGACTACATGGGACTTGTTGAGTTTCCGATACAGTTATTTATGTAAATATTTCCCATGCTTTGTAATACTTCATTGGTAATGTGATTCACATTTGGCTTCCATCCATTTTCAGGATGAGCCTCCTTTCGATTTACTACTTGCTTGCTCTTATTTATGTACTACCAAGGATCTCTTTCGTAGATGGAGAGCGGCGGCACTTTGCGGCATTTACGTTGTCTGATTATGGAAGCACGACTACGCTCGGCCGCCTCGCATCAGTTAATGAGGATGTATACATAGCCTACTACAACAGCAATGTAGGTGTGTATGATATAGGCAATTTCGACGTCTCCGGTTTCGACAAATGTCACCTAGTTTTGGACAATGTCAACCCGGGACTGTCTATTCTCTACCTTCCGCAGCATAATTCATATGTTCCTATAAAGGGATCTTCTGAAGCAACTGCTGGGAGTGAGGCGTCATGGTGTATCACGTTAGTGGCGCTGTTCATGTCTGGAAAGTGGCGTAAAAGTGGCCGCTTGGGTGCTTACACTGCTCCACTGGATCTATTCTACCATAGATGTATCAGTCTGCACTATCAGTGGGATGTGGCTCCTACGGATGCGTACATGCAGCTTCTTTATGATCTTCCTCCTGACGTTACTCTGGAAGATATCTACCTCTTTGAAAAATGGTCTCGCCGCTGCCCTAAACCGCTATATGTTAATGAAACATATATGACAGGTCAGTCCCTAATATGCAATAAGATTCACGGTAAAATACCGTTATCTGAACCTTCCATTTCGACGCGATATTGCTTTATGAATGATTTATTGGATATTGATTGGATTCCGTACTCGAAATATAAGAAAGAACCACCCGCTGTCGTATTACCAGGGAGGAAGCCTATCAGGCATTGGGGCTATTTATATGCTCCTAAGGCTGCGGAGTTATCCCTATCTCTCGATAAGTCAATTGTTGACTTTGCCAGACTTTTTGCTTCGTCTGGGTCTGATGCAAGGAGTAGAAAAATATCGGAATTCCTAGAGAGTCATATTGGGAGTATAAGACTACATTATATGATCGGATCCCTATCGTCACGTGGAGCTAAGCGTAGTGTGGAGTTCACTTTTGCTTTATCCTTCGATTCTGATGCCCCTGTAGACGCTTCCACATACGACTTCATTTGGAGATACAGTAACACTAACAGCTGCGGCTCCGCCATTTTGGGGAGGTTCGATCCGCTGATGCACGATCCAACCGCTTTGATTAAGTTGGAGTATAAGAAATTAGGGGGTCAGGGGCAACACCGAACGTGGCCCATTTCGATTACCATCAGCACCGGCGTGTTGAGGAAGATGACGGCTCCTGGCAGCTTAATTTATGTAAAGGTGGTTCATATGCTGGATCGTACTGTTTATGTGGATAATGATGAACTGGATCGTTTGTTTCATCGCATAGAATCCGAGAAGCTAGATGATATTGTAACATCTGTTGTTAAAATGAAGGACTACAAGACCGGAGTAGCTCAGTTACGCACATTTAGGACTCCTTACATCAACGTTGAGGATCCAGAATCGGAGTCATCTCCTGTGATTTTTTATGGATACATCGCTGTGGAGCCATCATGTCTCACATTTGAGAAGATTGAGATACAGTACACGTTACCGCTTCATGCGCGATATATGCACATGTGTAAAAAGCTTCCCCGCATTCTTACGACATTGGATGTCGATGACCGCATCTCTAGGATAGCCTCCTGGGATTATGACATTTCTATTATCGCCGAACCACAAGTCTACGTGTTAGATTCCACCCCGTTTCAAATAGATTTCGGGACGGACCTTCATTTAACAGAGTATATTGCGTTCCTTCGGAACATATCATTGCTAAGCCGAGTGAGCGTGGGTATCAGGGATCCCAACAGGTTGATTAGTATATTGAAGCCAGCACCACCCCAACATAGATGGCACCGCATTTACTTCACCGCAAGGCCTCTATCTACGATAGCAGTGAGGGTAAGTAACGCGGAACGGCGCGGAGTAGCCACCGTTACAAGCAAGTTTTCGGTGATTCAGTGTTCGTATGCAAGATGTGAGCCCATTCATCTAAAGGATCAGCATGCCTACGTTGTCTTCACGATTCCCGTGGGAAATCATGGAGACTTCAATACCATAATTGCTGTAACAATAGTGGTCGTAGCATCAGCAGCTATTGGCACGTTGTACCTGGTTTACATGAGCGCCTTTACAAAAAAACCTAAAAGGAAAATCGAATAATACCATTATGCACTGTTGTTGTTTCGCCAGAATTCACTGGTAAGAATATCCCGCTATGTCTCCTGGCCGTGCAGCTAGACTATACTGGTGTAGCACTGAGCAGATGATGAATGAGTAGACAACCATTAGGGCGGCCGACAGGCGCATAGCTCGGTATGCCCAAATATAACGCGCCGTGTTCGTAGGTGACTTGCGGTTGATAAAGTACACGACGTAGCCTAAGGGGTGCATGCATAATGGACTATTGAGCTAACCTATTAGAGGGAAGATGAATGTCAGCCAGAAGCCAACGATAGGTCCTGTGGCATTCTCCTCTGTACCCTCAGGGGTGATCGCCGCATCCTATTACAATTGAAGTGTCAACTATTGCGGCTCACCTCCACTAGTTGCTCTGTTCCTGCCTCACTACGCTTCACGGAACGTCTCTTGATCTGAGAGTTTTCGGTGCTTTTGCTACGCAGAAGTGGTCCCGATTGCCGAGTCTGTAAATATTTATTGGTGAACATACCAAGGTCTGCCCCTACCTGTGTCATTTTATTGATGTTATAATATCCACAGATTGGTATAAAATGATTGAAACCAGGTGACGTAAGATGAGGGGGCCCTGCTGAATTTCAGATATGGAAAATGCCTGCAATAATATGGTGGTATGAGATTCCTTATAATAGATAATTTGTTGAATAGATCCTTGACAGATGTGTGTGGATATGTATTGAAAGCTAGGTAATCTGTACTATGTTCCGACACGGTCGGTATGTTTTCCACTAGTATATTCAGTATACGGTATTAACGTTATTATCTAGCCCAAGTACTGCATGGATAGCCGTATGATTTGCGTAGATCTTGGTTAAATGCCTAATGGAGCCACGTGTTGAGGCTGCATAACATTTCATAGTAATATTGCTTTAAATTAAACCTATGAGAGTACTCAGCATCATATAATAGTCAATACGTATATATGAAGTAATGCGCTGTTGTTGAAAATAAGTATGAGCCTTAACAATCACGTTGTGCAGTCGCTTGTCCAATTTTCATTTTTTTAGCCATGATTATGGTACGTAAGTCAGAAATAATGATACATAGCATGAACAGAATTATCATAGCAGATCTGGTGGTTAGTAGATTGTGTTGAGTGATACTAAGGATAACTATCATTACCCGCTGATGCAGGCTCTTTTTATATTATAAGGTCACATGACAATATATATGGCAAAAGGCAGTTTATAATACTATTATAGTAACAGGAAAATAACTTACAACGGTTTTAATGGTAACTGGTTCGATGTGGCGATTGTAGACACCCCTACGCAATGTGCTCTTGTTGATGGTGTAACGCCAATGATTCCATGCAGTTCCATGGTTAAAAGGTAGCAGGATCGCCGTCGAATATATGTCGTCTGCTTTAAAAATGATGAGTTCCTCATCTATTCGTTTTCTAAGGCGTTCGTTCATTTATTACAGACGACCCTGATATTATCTAGCAATTCGTAAGCCAGTTCAATGTTCTCGCAACCTAATGTGCCCGGAAATGGATGTGTGGTGTTACACCTAATGTATTATATTGCTGGAATGCGGCTGCACATTGGCTGTTTTTGCCAATAATCCTACACATACGCTGAACATGGAGCACCTTTCCTCTAGGATGAAGGAATCGAACACTCCCTCAAACTGTGATATTGAACAGCAGAAGGAGGTTACTACCCCTATAAATGCTAAGTCAAGGAAGAAAGCGGTTGTTGCGCCTCACGTTCGTTCTATCGGTGCCGAGATCCGATGTATGAACCAGCCCGTTCGTCGTCTGATAATTAGCAAGGTAGTTTTGCGCAACTTCAAGAGTTACGGAGGCACTACAGTTATTGGGCCATTTCACAAACGTTTTACGTCAATAGTTGGCCCCAACGGTTCTGGGAAGAGCAACGTCATCGACGCAATGCTCTTTGTCTTTGGTTTCCGTGCGAAACAAATGCGCTTTGATAAGCTATCAGATCTGATTCACAATTCCAATGCTTACGTGCAGCTGAATAAGGGCAAACCGTTAGAGTCAATGCAGGTGGCCATTCACTTCTGCGAGATCCTAGATAGAGACCCTGACGTAGACGATTTTGAGGTAATCCCCGACAGTGAATTGGTAATTTCAAGGGAGGTATACCGTGACAACACGTCTAAGTATCGCATCAATGGCAGCCCGGCGTCTCAAGCTCAGGTGTCGAATTCGCTCAAGAGCTTTGGCATGGATCTGTACAATAACCGTTTCCTCATTTTGCAGGGAGAAGTTGAGCAAATTTCTCAGATGAAGCCAAAAGCTACTAAGCCAGATGAGGAAGGTCTATTAGAGTATCTTGAGGATATTATTGGTACTAACCAATACCTCGATAAGATAAAGGAGGCACAGCAGGAGTACGAGTCGTTACAGGATCAATACCGAGAACGTTGTAATCGAGCACGAGTATGCCAGAAGGAGGTAGAAAACCTACTAGATCAAAAAAGAGAGGCTGATGACTATGTTACCAAAGAGAAGGCGCTTTTACAGGCGCAAGTCAAGCTTTCCCAGAAGGAGATATCTCTGGCGACGGAAGGCCGCATTGTGATGACAGAAAAGAGAGATATTCTGAGCAAGAAGTTCAAGGAGTCATCCGAACATATAGAAGCAGTTGAGAAGGAACGTAATGCTGCCCTAGCGTCTTTTAAGGTGGTGGAGCAGGACCTTGAGAAGGCTCTGAAATCCCAAAGAAAATTATCTGACAGCCTCCAGAAAATGGTACAGCGAGATGAAGACCTTCGCAAACAGCTGCTGCGTGAGGTGAAAAAAGTGGAAGAGAAGACTTGTTCCATTAAGAAGGCGGCAAGCAACAAACCCAAATACGACCAAGAGTTTAAGGAAAAGCTCGCAAAGAGTGCGGAGTTGTTGAAGGAAGTACCCGGAGTACAAGAGCAGCTCGATGCAGCAGAGAAGGCATTGGAAGTGCTGGCTGAGAAAATGAAACCAGAACTCAGCGCTGCCAATCAGGAGCTCGCAAAACACGAGTCTATGCTTGCGCCCCTGCAACAAGAGTATGATCAGATTAACAAGGAAATTAGCGTTATTCAATCATCCATAGAACTTCTGGAAGGTAAACGCAAGGAAGCAGAAGCTAACCTCAATGCACTTAAGGTAACGGAGTCGAAGCTCGGTGATTCGATCAAGGTGAATAAGGCTGAGCTGAAAAAGCAGGAGGAGAGTCTACTACGGCACCAGAGTGAATTCAAAGATAATATAAAAAACTTAAAAGAACTAGAGGCTGCCGTAGATACCATGTCGAAAAGCTGTCTGCAAAAGCGGGGCGAGTACGAAGCCATGAGGAGGGAGTTTGAAGAAGTGGCAGGATCAAAGGATCAATACCGTTACATCATTGGCCTAGCAAATAGCGGCAAGATAAGAGGGGTACATGGCCGCCTCGGAGATCTAGGTTCCATCCCTCCGCAATATGAGAAGGCATTCATGGCTGCTGGTGGAGGGCATGTGGACACGTTGATTGTTGATACGCCTGATGTTGCATCTCAGATATTTGATGAGCTTCGCCGCCAGAACATGGGTCGTAGCTCTGCAATAGCTCTAAGTGTATTGAACAATGATTTGAAGCGCCAAATGGAGGCATTCGAACGAACACCTCTGGAGGGGATGCCTGCAGGTGTACAGTATCTTATTCAACTCATAGAACCCAATCAACCAAAGTACAAAATATGCTTCTACTATGCGCTTCGTGACACGCTTCTCGCACGGGACCTGAATGATGCAACACAAGTGGGCTACAGGTATCGGCGTCGCGTGGTAACAATGGATGGCGAGGTGATTGAGCCTGATGGGCGTATGAGCGGAGGTGGCTTCCATGTGAAGAAAAGCGGCGGTATTAACACTAGGGGGGTTGACGGTGCGGCTAGGGGTCTCATTGATGCGAAGCAATTAGAGGCGTTGCGGCAGGAGGTTCAAAAGGAGAGTGCGGAGCTAGACGCACATAAGCGGGATCTTGTAAAGGCAACTCAAACCCAAACATTGCTCCAGAAGGCCATTGACGATCTGAAATATAGCGTCGACCTTTTGCACCAAACGGTGATGAACGAAGACGTGCAGATGGCTGAACTGTCACAGAACATCAGGAATCTGGTGGGGGTGTCACAATGTACAGAAGAGGAGGGTAAGCTGAAACTACTTCGAACTCAGCTGGAAAACAAAAAGAAGGATCAACAAGCGGTTTTAGTAAAAGTGAAGGAGCAGGAACAGGTGGTAGCGGAAGCTTACAAGTTAGTGGATAACGTCGGCAAAGGGAAGTTAAAGGCTGCCAAGGACAAGGTCAACGAGCTCGAGGAAAAGTTATCTGGTATTCGTCACAGTATAGACACCCTCCGCAAGGAGTCGGCGGGACTTCAGGCTGAATCCGAGAAATGCGTGCGTGATATCGACAGGTTCACTAAGGAAATAGGGCAGCACAAGTTACGCGAGCAACAACTTGAGGAGCAGTTGAACGTGTTGGAGGAGGAAGCGGCAGTTGTGAGCAATGACATGAATGAAGTTAACACGACGGTGGATGGTTTAAAGAAACAGATGAAGGAGCTGAACGAAACCTTGTCATCAAAGAAAAAGATCATTGATGAACACGAGCTGAATTCCGTTGACATGAAGCATACACTCGATGAGGTTTCTAAGGAGCTGAAGTCACTGGAGCAATGTGTTGAGGGGCATCAGTCACGTTTGAAGGACGTGTTGGGATTGTACAAGAAAGCTTGCGCGATGATAAAGCAAAGTCAAGAGGCACAGGAATTATTGAACCTCAAAGCTGATGAAGTAACCCAACTCCTGATTATTGATGATGATGAAGAAGTGGCTGTGGATGAATCGGCCAAGGATAAGGAGTGTGATGTTGAGATGCTGAATGAGGAAGCCGTCAAGAATTTAGACGTGACAACACTTAAAGCACGAGTTGAGGAACTGAGGAATGGCATTGGTGCGGTTCCGAATCTGGCGGTGCTAGAGCAATTTAGATGTAAAGCGCACGAGTACAATAAGAAGAGGCAAGAGCTTATGGATGTTCAGCATAGTCGTGACGAGGCGAAACGTAATTTCGAGCAGTTATGTCTTAAGCGAAAGACTGAATTTCTATCAAATTTCGCAATCATCGCCACCAAACTTAAGGAAATGTATCAAGCGATAACGTTGGGAGGTGACGCCGAACTTGAGCTGGTGGACTCCACCGATCCTTTTACAGAGGGTATCATGTTCTCAGTTCGGCCAGCTAAGAAGAGTTGGAAGCAGATACAGAATCTGTCTGGTGGTGAGAAGACTCTCAGTTCCCTGGCGCTTGTTTTTGCTCTTCACCACTACAAACCTAACCCTGTATACTTCATGGACGAGATCGACGCTGCGCTTGATTTCAGGAATGTTTCCATCATCGCACAAAACATCAAGGAACGTACAAAGGATGCCCAGTTCATAATTATATCGCTTCGCAACCAAATGTTTGAGCTATGCAACCAGATGGTGGGAATCTACAAAACTGTTGACGTGACCAAGAGCGTTTGCATAAATCCTGCGTCATTCGATATGCGGAAGCGTAAGTCGAACGATGATGAGACCAATATTGTCTAATACAGTGTAATTGTGTTATTGGTGTGTGAATTAAATTTCATGGGTTAGTACCCGTTACCATACAGCAGCCAAGTGTGGTACAGTAATGCAAATTCTTTTATCGCATCTAAATCTATGGAAAATTTATTTGGTGAAACTTCATCGTCTGATGAAGCACAGGGGTCGTGCGTTGAGAACGCCCGCGACCACACTTCTATCCCCGAGTTTAAACTCGAACCTGCTGCTGTGACTGCCGACGACACCGTCTTTGATGATGATGGCATAGACTTGTGTAGCCCAGGGGCTCTACTGGATGTTGCAGAATCCAACCCATCAGTGTTACTTCCCACGGTACTGCCAGGGCCTAGGGAAGATTCCGTGAGTCTACCTTCGTTAGCTAATAATTGTGATTCAGTCGTTTCAATCTACTCCTCTTGAGTTTTTCAGTACACCGTGAGTTCATAATGCCACTTAATACTGATTGTGCACTAGGGGAACACATTTCATGCATATTCAAATGCCTAGTGCACTGCCTCACCTTGACAAGGAGCGTACTCTCCAAAGCGACCAGCAGGGTGTACAAGCATCGTTTAATACACGTTCTACGTTATCTACAACCCAAGAGGACGCAATTGGCATGCCTGAAGAGCCCCTAATCTACCAGACGTCGAGAATGAGCTGCCTGCCATCGGGTCGTATAGGTAAGATCCGCATTCACAAGAGCGGTAAGATAAAGCTGCATGTCGGTGACCACGTGTTTAACTTTGCCCCTGGTAATAAAGTCAGTTGCAAGCAACAGGTGGGCTGTCTTTTGGAGGAGAATGACGAGTTCCTGTTCTTAGGAAATTACCACAAGAAGTTTGTTGTCTCCCCTGACTATCTTGACATGTTACGTCACCAGTGATTTGCGAATGTTACAACGCCATATATATGTATATCAATAGTTGGCATTACAGACACCGTTACTTTTTAAAGCCGCTACGATACAATCACCCCTGGGTGTAACACGAAAATATATGTGTCTCATGTTATTAATACACAAATAGCGACGGTTATATGAAGTGGCATGAACGACATACGGTCGTTAGGTATGTGCGGGCCTCCTTCGATAAGGTGTGTGAAGGCACATATTACTACTATCAAGAGTGACGAAACATTGGGTCGTATTGGATTAAGAAGATAGTTCCTCAGTCTCAGGTTCTATCTAAGCTCCTGCTTTCAATGCAGCGCCTTGGTGATGGATGTACGCGGTCGGGTTCCATGTCTGGAGATGTGTGTATAGGCATGGCAGTTGGATGGGGTAGACGTCTCAAACGGCTGGTGTATTAAATCATTGGCTAGGGTAGGAAGGATAGCACGCCATCTAATAGGTGCATCGAATCCTCTTCGTTCAAAAAATTTCCACCTGTGTAGAAGTCACAACTGCCGCGGACGTCGTCGTGCATTCGATCACACACGGTAGGTATGTCACGTTAATCATACATCACGGTGTTACATGCTTTCCTTCCGTTGTTGCATTTACATTCCGTTCTGTGGTGTTGATTCAGCTGTGTTATCCGGGTTTTTTGGCTCAGTGAATCTTGGGTGTACGTGCTATCTGTCTAGACACACATCGTCAGCATATCCCACTTCCCATTGAGGCCTATGCAGACACAGTTACACGTACGTCTTTGATTCGTAGGCCATATATGTTGTTCCTCACGCTGGCGTTGTGTACCGGTTTGCAGATCTCCTAGCTGCAAAGTGTTCGCACGATTGTGTGGTTGTACTTCATGGGCGTACCGGTTGAGCGCAGTGAATAATTATTAAATCCATACTATGTGTGCCTTCAACCTTACAAAAATTAATGCCTAGCAGGCGTTTCCGGCCAAGGTATTGGCATTTCGGCTAGCTCATTTCAACGTTGCTAGTGCGTTGCCACAGCGGATCTAGGATGTGCATTTCGCCCTTTGCAAGTTGAGGTTGAGTTAGATCTAACCAACAAATTTACACCGTCTCTACCCTTTATGCTGGGGAAACAATAATGCATTTACCAGAGGTCGCGTAGGAATCTTCATCATGGATAAACGTGATAGGATGGAGGCCGCCAGCTCGCCGCAAGGTCCTTCCAGAGGATCAGGGCGACCTACGCTTTTTAATTTGCTGGAGGTTTTAGCAAGTGACGCTTACACAACGCCTCAGCAGCGTCATAGTATTCGCGGAGTGGTTACTGAATTCCTCAACAATAAGTTTGAGCATGCCAAAGTTTATTCCTACATCGGAACAATCGTTGGTCATGATGTTCTACATTCTGTGATCAAACAACTCGAGGCTAATCCAGACCGTGTGCCTCTGCCAGATCAAAACGGATTGATGCGCATCGAATCTGCATTCAACCTAAGCCGCAGTTACAAGCCACCCATGCAGACAGATGCAACTCCATCTGTCTCTTCCACACAAGCAGCACCAGTTATGCAGCCGAATGTGCCTGTGAATGCGGCTTTTAACGTTGGTTCCAAGGAAGACATTCTCCGGTCAATCCGTCGAAATCTCGGAAGCAAGAAGTCTCCCAGCAATAGCAGTCAATCCAAAGACACTCTTTCGACCGCTAGAGCAGCTTCCGCTGGTGTTCTCTTACAGAAGGCCTGTTGGATGCCTATACGTCGTTCGCTTAGCGCTGGTGCCCTATACGGGCATTCTCTCATATGTATTGGAAGCCGCGCCTACCTGTTGGGTGGAAGCAGCGGGCATTCACAGGGCTCTAACCTTGCGAAGGCTCACGTCATAAGCCTGGTCAATTTCAGCTCCAAACAGATCACCTTCACCGGTGACATTCCGTCCAGGCGGGAGGGGAATTCGTCTAACGTTGCCGTTTTGCAGCAGAGCCACTGCGTTATCATATTCGGTGGCTTCAATGGAGAACGCTTCTTCAACGACATCCATATCCTTGATCTTGAGAAAAGGAAATGGGTTCACAGACGCCATGCAGCTGGTCGCGTGCCGTTACCAAGAGATGAACACTCCGCTCTCATCTATCCGGCGCGCTGTGAATCGGCTCAGAAGCCCAAATGTGGTGCTGAGTACCTTTTTATATTCGCCGGCAAGACAGGTATACGCAGTAAGCTTGAGTGTCTGAACGACATGTGGGCATATCACATTGAGTCGGCCACTTGGGCACAGGTTGAATTGCCAGCCGACTGTAGGCAACCCGCTCCTCGTTTTGGTGTTTGTGCATTATGGGCTGACGACGATACTATATGTGTCTTCGGAGGAGAGACTCACAACTCTGAGGGTGTCGTGGATCGAACACAGCGCTGTCTGTTGGACGATCTCTGGATGTTTAGGCTGAGCGCACCTCTTAGCGGTTCGTGGCATCAAGAAATTTACGAAGGTAGCATAGGCCCTCGATCGCACTATAGCTCAATCTTCATTGCCCAACGCTGCAAAGAACTCCACACTGGCGTTCCTCGAACTATTGAACGACTGATGCTTCTTACAGGCGGTCTTACGTATGCACCCGGTAGCCGTAAGAGTGTGGTAGCATCAGACAAGCTATACTTTTACTTCTTCTCCCAACGCCGCTGGTATATTTTGAAACCCAATTATCCGCGTAACTACGTGGGTGAACCTTTTGAGCCTCGACAGTTGCATGTGGCGTGCTTTTTCGAGAAGCGCAACATACTTTTTCCAGGTACTAAGCCTTCGGTTCCCTGCATCTTTTTCCACGGAGGATTCCACCGAAAGCAGGTTCTTAGCGATGCTTGGGTGCTCAGCCTTACGGGTGAGGACTTGTTTTTGAAGAACTCTGTTATTTCGCCTGCTGACTCCAATCAGATGAAGCCAATGCAGACAAAGGCGCACATATATCCCCGGTGGTTCTATCGTGAAAGTCATTCTCCTGATCTTTTGTGGGCACTAAGCAGTATGCAGCGTTGGATTTTTGGTGCCATCGCTCACCTCGTCGCCAACTCTATCAAGGAGGTTACTGGAAGTACAAAGGTGACGATTAAGTGGGAAATGTCGCCTAATGGTGAGCGTGCTCTACTCAGCGTGCAGGACGACGGTAATGGATTGGATTTTACAGCAATGAACAAGGTGCTTAAGTTGTTTGGACAGTCAAAAACCGGTGAGCGTGGTCCATCTTACGAGTACGGCGTTGGTTTTAAGATGGCTTTTGCAAGATTGGCCTCCAGTTGTGCCGTCATGTCTAGGACCAATGATAGCATTGGAATTGGTATGTTAAGTGTTGAACTTATGTCCCAGTGTGAGTCACGTGAAATGGCCGCCCCGCTGTGCATGTGGCGCCTTCCTAGCAAGGAACTGATCAACAAGGATGGCTCGCGTATGATTGACCAACGTCATCATCAGCGTTTGTTGATGAGTTACAGCCCGTTCAACAGTGCCACGTTATTGGCAGAGCAGATCAACCTGTTGGGCACGGCCCCAGGAACCCGCATTCTATTCTGGCAGATGCGTGACGACTTGGACTGCATCTGGTACTCCGCGGAGGATAACACATTGCTATTGAAAAATCACCTCTACGATGGGCTAGATGAAACGGGTGAGAAACTAACGGTGGAGAGCCCGAACACATCTCCCGTATGGCTAAACACGTTCCCACTGTACTCCTCATCCAAGTTTTCCATGGATTACTGCTTGCCAGTTTATTTGTACTGGTTACACCTGAGATCCTCTTGTCTAGTGACTGTACAGGACATAGACCTAACACCTCATGACATGAGAAATAGGATTGCGCAAGAGTCTGTGGAATCAGACGACACCAATGCTGTTGCTATGGTAGAATATGATTCCGTGGTGCTGGATCAACAACAACCCGAAAATTCACCGAATAAGGATGTCTACAATTGTCAACGTAACGGTTGTAGCTACTGCGGTGTGGCTTCAGTAGAAAGAAGTCTGGGGGAAGACCGACGCCTCTGGTCCTTCTTGATGAGACGTCTCTACTGCAAGGTACAGCTGCCATTTTTGTTCAGTCCGTCCGATCACCAGTATGGATCTTATGCACTAATTGGGTTCCTCAACCGACCTGCCTTCTGCACTGCAGCAGACGATGAGGAGGTTACATGCGATTACACAAAGGAGATCGTTTGCGAAACTGGCGTCTTGCTGTACTTCAAGGACCGTCTCATATCACGTTTGGAAGGTCACTTCCCTGCTCCAACATCTGAACTAGACGGGTCTAAGGCTCCGATGAAGCCATCCCTGCTTAATGGTGAGCTCTATCGTTTCGCGCTGACCGCTGTGGTCAACGTACCAGATTGGCTTCTTCCGTCTGCAAGCAAGCAGGAGTTTGTACAGGAGAATAACAAGGCATTCTTCGACTTCAAGGCGAAATTGATGGCTTTGATATCGGAGTACTGTAAGGTGTGTCACAACTACCGTTTACGTAAGGAGTGGGAGGCGCAGCGGATGCAGCAACTGGTATTATACGACCAGGAACAGGAGCAAATGCGAATTAAGCTGTCACACAGCGACTCCGCTGAGGAGATGCTGCCCACTTGGCAATCTGAGGGTAATCGCCCTGCTACCGTCAACAGCACCCCTGATATGGCATCGCAAATATCCCAAGAAGCGAGCTCAGCTTTTGAGCAATTACAGTAAATTACAGATACAGGCTTTAATGATGTGTTGTGTGTTTCATTTAATGTGATGCTGTGGTTCCGTTATGTTTCTCTGTGGCAATGTCGTAAAAATTGATATTTCACAATTGGGATTCTTACACATTAACGTTGTGTGCTGTGTAGAAATATCACATGTAGTTGTCACGTGAGATAGAGGCAATATAAGAGCGGCTAATTGGCAACCATGGGGTGTCAACGGACGTTCATGACATCTTCTTGACCGCTCACACCGCGGGGAAATACACCACTTCATAGGTTCTAGTACATGAAATTTTATACCAATTAGAACGAAAATTTTAAAGGTGTGTATAGCGTACGTTAGAGCCGTCACGATGCCTAACTCAAAGGTTCTAAACATGACCAGCCTCAGCTGCTTCAGAACAAAGATGTGCACGAGCTACATGGAAGGTAACTGCAAATTTACGGAAACACGTTGCTTATATAGCCACTGTCCAATTAGCACAAGGAGGTGCCCATTTTATTTGTCAGACACCTCCTTCATCCGCTACATTCCGGTGCTGTGCAAGAACATCGTTTTCGGTCCGAACTTCGAAGTCATCCAGTTGAACTGCCCATATGGCAATGACTGCATTTACTCACATTGCCTGGATGAATTGCTTTATCATCCGATTTTTTACAAGATTATTGCATGCAAGGATCTGCTGGAGGGATCGTGCAAGCTCACCTTCTGTCCGTTTGTGCACAAGAAGAGCGAGCAGCGGACCCTTCGGCACTACAAGGTTCCCTTTTCAAAAGGTCTGGAGATCCCTCCTATAAAATACATTACGCTCGTTAATAGGATTATGTACAACAAGGGCAATGCGGATTCGTCGAAGAGGGCTGCTATATCCTCTAAAGGTGACAACAGCAGTACCAGTTGCAGCAGTGACTCAAAGGACGACTTTGATTCTAATTTGACAATGCAACTAGCTTCATTATCTACGAAAACATGCGCAAGCCGGGGTTGAGGTTACGCGGGGGTCTATGCAGAGGGTGATATCATCATACATAGGTCGCCATGTGTTACGTCATGTTGCTCTATGAGAATGCGCATCTACGAGCGCCTATTTCTGAATCTACCCTCTAATTGCTTCGTCGTATGCTCGAATCATCCGATGACCCTAATATTTACTGCCACCATTATTACGTGCAAGGCCAAGATAGTCATATAGTGCATTACCCATCGGCATATATTTTGGAAATGATGCCAGCACTAGTAAGACGTCTATCCAAGGCACCTGTGAAGACTGCCAATATTACGCAAGTCGTGGGTTAATTTGATGACCAAATGTATAATACAAATTAACGCGCAGAAGAATGGTAACGCCAACTGAAAAAACTGGACAAGAATATGCGACAATACTCCATAACCAATACTACATGTGCCAACTTCATGAAAGAGTGAATCGGCACGATACAAAAAAGTAATAGAGTTGAAAATAATTCGAAACATCTATCATTAACTATCCATGCATGTATGATTAGTGTTGATTGAGAAGTGTTTTTCTGAATGTTATTGTATGTTGGGCGCAAAGGGTCAACCTACACAAACGACGGAGTTGCAAAAAGCTCCATTCCACCGGAAGTCGGCATCTTTGGGTAGACATCGGTGAAAAAGTAGTAGGTATGGCCTATTATTATGCCCATTAGGTTTTCCGTGAGTTGGTAACCAGCTACGTATGACAGCACAACCATGACCCTGCAAATCAATGTCACCTAGTTGGAGGCTACTCACCATGGCAAGTATGGGGCGGGCACTGAGATGAATACAATACCTACACGGCTGTATGGGTTCTTTCTGCCCCATATGTACGTTAAAATATTAATCATACTTCCGCCGTAGAACATACTGTGACCAAGGAACTGCGATAAGACCTGCCGTGAGATATTAGTCTACGATTCTGCATGAGATGAACGTACCAGCAGCATTGCTGCGGAGCAAATAAGCAACCAGAGGAAGTCTGCCGGTTTGTTGTGCATGGTAACACTTTCCAAGGAACTGCAGTAGTGGATCAGGACATAGATGTTCCAGAAAAAGTTCATTCCGAATGATCCGAAGAATGCAAAGCACGTTACAAGACGCCAGATCTCGCCCTCCAATATGAGGTTCCAGCTCATGTACAGATTCAACGGAGTGATGACATCAAGGGAACAAAGAATCATCAGACACACTGACGTGGATATGTACAATCTGGTCATGTAGGGAATTGGGCCTAGTATGGAATCCATTGCGGCTGTAATAGGTGTAGCTGTCCTGAGAATAGGTCTACAGATTCATGATAGGAAACCTACCTTTTAAATGGCTGTGTAGGTACCGCTTCAGAAAGCGGCGGTGATGCCTATCTAACCTAGCAGAAGGCTATCATATTCGAAGCGACCACCGAAAACTCTATTATTAAGAACTCAATCTTATTTTTATTGTGTCGATACTGCTTTTCATCTTTTGACGGCATTGTCTAACGTGGCCTTCGCCACAACACACCTAGGGTAGACAGGCCCGTACCCTAAAAATACGATGACTATTATAAAGATTATTAAAATAAACAATCAGATTCTTATATAGTGCCAGTTTCACCCTGTGATATGCAATTATACGTGTCACTGATATGCAAAAACTAAGTTGGCATATTCGCGCAATGCCTTCCTTTTACGATGTTCTCAGATAGGCATCATATACTCGATCTTTATACACAGGTAATACAAGCTAAGGACGCGAATGCACAATGATTTGTGTTCAGTATCGGTATCAACGTGTTCAGCATTCGTTACTTTAGTGCTTGTCCATTAGTTACTAAACACATTTTATAGCATCTACAACAACCACAGAACACAACTTCCCAAGAATAGTTGTGGAAACTATAATATATATATATATATATCATCTATGTTGTCATTAACACCAATTCACAACGAATTGACCATGCCTAAACTCTGCTTTTTTAGTTTCTCTTCCACATGAAAGGTCATGCTGTCGAATATGGAGCCATATGATTTCATCATCAGTCAACAGCGTTTATTTCAAAGAACATGGCCAGCAACAGATCGTGTAAAGGCTTCATGACTGTATGGCACATAACATAAGCATATTGCTGTAATAAGCACTTCCATTGCAGAAATGACAACCCTTATAAGAGTATTAGTGGTAAGAGGCTTTGTGAAAAGATTAAGATGAGAAGTGATTTTAAGAAATCATAAGTCAGCGTAACACTTTTGCGCTATCAATAACTAGAGCGCTTCCCGATTTTTTTGTGTTACTTCTCAAAGATAATGATATTCAAAAGGTACGCAATAAAGTCATGCATTACTGGAAATAGGGTTTTTTAATAAACATGCCTCAGTGAAAAAATGACATTGTTGTATTCAGTCATATATTGCTCACGATATTAGAAGGTCGACTTTCGTAAGGAATTATGCGAACAAAACCAGCATTTACATCAGCATGAAATATACTGTTTGAATGGTTCTATATGCTTATTGTCGTTGACTTTGAAATCTATGCAGTTCTATAATACTGAAACTTAGGAGCCAGTGAATCATACGGAGTACATCAATGTTTCATGTCACCATTAGTTCATCAATTTTATTGGATCAAACACGTTACACAAATATGATATAGCGTGAATTCAACTAACCATACAATAGAAATAGCTCTGGAATAATACGCCGGTCTTAAAGCACCAACATGGTGAGATGTACGCTTGGACTGACAGGGATTCCTCTGGCACTTCTTGCTGTACGTCTTGCGTTGGGAAGTAAGTCATACGTTAAGGAATACAGGGATAATGCTTTAACATGTTCCTGATCTAACATATCTTACAGCCGTAATTCCCCGCGATACAACCGATTTTTATGTCAGTGACACGCTTAAACGTAAGTTTTCTCAAACACTGAATCTTCCATTTCACAAGCAGCATTATTCATGATATATGTGCAGATCATGTAATAAGGCGTAAGGACGATGCCATTCAATGCAATGGAAAGGGATTGCATATCGTCAGGGCTGTGGAATCCTGTGGTGCCCAGCTTGTCCCTCATACCATGAGAATTGCAGAGGAGTGCGAATTGAAAACCACATGCACTCCATCCTTCATGTGTCAGGAAGCTGATCCTTCCATGGCGGTGTCATTTACGTGCCAAGGTATGATACCTAGCCCTTGGAAGGTTCTCCAGGGGTTCAGATTGCATGGCATATTATAATACAGATATGAAGCCGATTGATATACGTCACTCAGAAGGTAAGTTCAATCCTGACACCTTATACTTATTAACGAGTTGACAAATTTGGTCAATGTCTGCCCCCTGGAATGTATGAGTTAGACAAAAACACCATCATATTAACAGTGTTCGGCTGTATATTCACATTAATAGGGGCAGAGTTAATCATTCAATATGTGATCGTTTATACCCACTTTAAGTGATAATAGTCATGTCGAATATGCAGATCTCACCGTGTCTGCTCCATCATCAGGTAAACTCACTTTGCGTTGTGCCGAAGGGTGGTATATTGATATACAAACGGCCTATTATGGAAACGGAGTCCTTAATAACGAAGAAGTACGACGTGTTTCTGTGACTAATGAGGTCAGACAACTGTGCCAGTACTCTGGTGCCTGCTACTTCTTCCCACACCAACAATTTCCTAATCGCATACAAGGAGATGACAACTATGCATCCGTCAATTTCAGGTGTATACAAGGTATGTAAAAGGCATGTATGTAATCATTCTATAATAGAGAATGATATTTGTTACAAGCACAACTGCGGTCCGAACTCGCACTGCGTACCAGGAGTTACCCCCCTGCGCTGCGCATGCGACATTGGTTATACCCTTCGGCACGGCATCTGTAGTCCTTTATTTGGGAATATAAAGATCTATCGTGTTCGTAGAAGTCCATTGATGGCGTTTCCATCTGTCCGTTATCCGCGCGATTCAAGTGAACCCGTGCCAATCTCGAGCATACCATCAGAGGACGAATACGACTCTGACCAGAATTATAATTCTGGCGAGAGTACACTAATAAGTCTACAAAATGATATGGATGATGATGGTAGTTATAAAGACGACGAAAACACCCACCGTAAATCAATAGGATGGTACGATGGCTATGAACCACTACGCAGCAGCGAAGAGTTGGCCAATAAAAGGGTTATGGCAAATGCCATTGGTAATGGTTCCGTGCCAAGTAATGCAAAAAGCGAGGGTGCTTATCCTCAAACAAACATGCATCATAAAGGAATAGGCAATGGTGGTTACAACCCACACAAGCATTATACCGCAACACCTAACGATACCCTCAACCAGATGGTAGATACGCATCCAACCGGGAATGCGGACAGAGTTTTAAACACTGCCTCAAATGGAGGGGCAGATCAGAGACTGCCACCCAATACACGCAGGTACATACCAAATAACCTTTTAATGAATGCTGAGCCAAGTAGTATCCAACCGAATAATCAGGAAGCACCTGCTAATTCAACATCCAGTGAAGAAACTACAATGAGGAAGCATGATGTTGTCAATGAACCGGGAATACTACACACTCATGATAGGAATCATGTCGTTCCAACTACCGGGGAGCATAACAGGAGACATAGTGCAATACCATTGGAGCATGCTGAACCAAGTAGTATCCAACCGAATAATCAGGAAGCACCTGCTAATTCAACATCCAGTGAAGAAACTACAATGAGGAAGCATGATGTTGTCAATGAACCGGGAATACTACACACTCATGATGGGAATCATGGGACTGGACAGAATAGTCACCATAGTGTTACAATTTCCTCTCATCCAAGAAGATATTCACAAGCAGACGGAAGATCGACTGACCTCATGGACGAATATGAAAATGACGATGCCCACCAAAAGACGCTGCATGTCGTAAATTACATTAGAGGCGGCAATACGGATAATGTTGGGGAATCTGTCCAACACCAAGGACCTCTCCTTCATATTGCCACTAAGTCATCAGACAAG
>CCSG02000004.1:999982-1079886 GCA_001077455.2 Babesia divergens
GGGGAGCATAACAGGAGACATAGTGCAATACCATTGGAGCATGCTGAACCAAGTAGTATCCAACCGAATAATCAGGAAGCACCTGCTAATTCAACATCCAGTGAAGAAACTACAATGAGGAAGCATGATGTTGTCAATGAACCGGGAATACTACACACTCATGATGGGAATCATGGGACTGGACAGAATAGTCACCATAGTGTTACAATTTCCTCTCATCCAAGAAGATATTCACAAGCAGACGGAAGATCGACTGACCTCATGGACGAATATGAAAATGACGATGCCCACCAAAAGACGCTGCATGTCGTAAATTACATTAGAGGCGGCAATACGGATAATGTTGGGGAATCTGTCCAACACCAAGGACCTCTCCTTCATATTGCCACTAAGTCATCAGACAAGCTAAAATCCGTCTCCTCCATATCACACGACGAACAAATACAACATCGCATGTCTGCAAACAGTCATACAAGCGATGATGATTCCATTAGTGCCGAGGCAGGGGAGCATGGACACATATCCTTCAACTGCAGTGTTCCATCTACAACTAGGTAACCTATTTTCAACAAATAAAGCTCTCACACTCAACAGGTCAAACATCACAAGCACCAATCGTATGTATATTGAAGTACAAAGTAAGAAGGATAAATTAAATAACACACACTACCGATACCGATACTGTCCTATGAGTAGCAGATAACATTATAATTCTGTTGTTTCATAGAATGGCGCACTTTCCGCACCGTCACAATAAGCGCAGCTATTCAGGCAATGCCATTTTGAATTGGGGAAGTCTTGTTAAAGTTTTTCCGCAAAATTACTGTTTGCAGGAATACATCGAACCGCTCACATGTACTCCGCAATCTGAGAGAGATGTAAAGGCTATAAGTACAAAACTTACATCGGCAGGCATCTCTTCGATCTGCGTGTTGTAGTAGTTCTCAATGTTTTTCATGCACTCCATGTCCATGGGTGTCAGGAAGTTGATAGCTACACCCTTACGACCGAAACGTCCAGAACGACCAATTCTGTGAATGTAGTTGTCTGGCGACATAGGCAGGTCGTAGTTAATGACAAGAGACACCTGCTGCACATCGATACCTCTGGCCAACAGATCAGTGGTGATGAGTACACGGGTTGAACCAGACCTGAACTCCCTCATAATTAGGTCACGCTCGTTCTGGCCCATGTCACCATGCATGCTGGATACAGTGAAGTCACGTTCCTGCATCTTGCTGGTTAGCATGTCGACCTTCCTGCGGGTGTTACAGTAAATAATGGCCTGGGTAATAGTGACTGACTCATAGAGATCGCACAGAGTGTCAAACTTCTCCTCCTCCTTGTCAATCATGACGTAGAACTGCTTGATACCTTCGAGCGTAAGCTCATCCTTCTTGACAAGGATGCGCTTGGGTGACCGCATAAACTTGGTTGTGAGCTCCAAAATTTCGTTCGGCATGGTGGCACTGAAAAGAGCAACCTGTACGTCCGGAGGCATACGCCTGAATACCTCGTGGATTTGACCCTTGAATCCGCGAGACAGCATCTCGTCAGCCTCATCGAGGATGAATAGCTTAATCTTGTCGGTCAGAAGCGCCTTTTTGTCAATCATATCGTACACACGCCCGGGGGTTCCTACGACCATGTGGACACCAGCCTTTAGCTTGTGGACATCGTCCCTCACGACGGTGCCTCCAACACAGGCATGGCACTGCACCTTAAGATAATCGCCGAGGGCGAGCACGACCTGTAGTGTGATAAATAATCACATAAACAAACTAACCTTCTGAATCTGCTGTGCAAGTTCCCTGGTGGGTGCAAGAATAAGGATTTGACAAGACATCAAATTGTAGTTGATGAGTTGGAGGGCGGCAATACTGAAAGTGGCCGTCTTGCCAGTTCCAGATTGAGCCTGACCTATAGTGTCGTGGTTCTCAATAATTGGCTTGATTCCACGCTGCTGAATCGCAGAGGGCCTCTCAAAACCGTATGAATAAATGCCACGTAGCAAGTCTTCATTGAGCTTGAGGGCCTCAAAGGAATCTACAACCTCATCATAGTTGGATTCCATACCATCAACTCCATTATCGGGTGAGGAACGACCATTTTGATTATCAGGAGGTGCCATTATGCAAATCTAGATGAAAATATCCAGAAAAAATCTAAGGGGTTTATCTTTGTTGTCTAGGATAAAGTATATGGTGGATTCCAGCTTACGAACTGAAGTCGATCCACCGATGATATTAACAAAACGGCTTCTAAATTATTTAGAGGGGTGTTTAAAGATAGTAGACGGTGTTGCCGTTATGCAGCTATGCCCGACTACAGCGACCCCCACTTGCAGGTCAATGACGTGGATATCGTGGTCTGCTGGGACAATCGTTTTCTCACCAAACTTTTTCCAGCTTGCCATGCTGCTACATCGTGACATATAATAATGTGGCGTGTCCTAGATTGTTGGTGTTTGTAACGCTAGTTTTGTAATTCTGAGATACGTTTAGCACTCTTGCCCGTAGAAACTGCGCTAGTAGTCGGTCCATTGGATGCCTTTTTTATTTATTCTATCTTTGCCATTTTAGAACGTCTCACATATATATAATGTGACAATTCATTTATCTTATCTATCCATGAGTCAGATTATTTCAAAAGTATTAGAGTGCCTCATGATATACCTTAACAGTGAAGAAATCTGAACCTGCTGGCCCGTAATTTGCCATAGTCGGGGTTGCATTACCTTCCCCAGTCGTCACACCCTAAGCTTTTTCTTGTGCTGTCACGACGTCATTAACGACCCTTATCGGTCATCATTACCCTTATTATTGTAGAAGGTCTTAATGCCCGTCATATAGATATTTTTCTTCCATTGCCATTATTTAAGCAACGCTGGCCCATAGATAGCCCGTGCGAGATTCCATCGGTGATGATTGCTTGATGCAAATTGTTAGCTTATCTTGATTCTTAGCTTACAATAATAGCCAACATGTACAAGCTTGTAGTTTACAAGGATTCTATACAAGGACGATTGGCTCGTGTTCTTTGGAGTTATGGGCGGTTCAGCAATGTTACGCTTGCGCTGTCGGACACGAATACGGTTTGTCTACAAACTGTTGTGTAAATGCTGTTAATAGGCAACTGTGCTGATGGATGGCGACACTTGTTTGATGGAGCAGTGGCCTTCTATCATCGGCCATGCCATTAAGGGGTCTCCTACGGAGGATGTGTTGGTTCCAGCTGACGCAGTAGCCAAAGTTTGTTAAATGTACTCCTCATAGTGTCATAAACTACATCAGAGCACTATGAATTCTTGGATCGATTTCGCATTGCAACGAGACTTCAGCATCATGCAGAAATCATGTGTCCAGGTTGGTACCAGCGTAACAAAGATTGCCAGGACACAAACGATGCTTGCAGATGCTAGACAACTATCTGTTGAATCACACCTTCCTGGTGGGAAACAACATCACTGTGGCAGATCTAGTTGTATATGTCTCTACACATAGCTGGATGGTTGGTCGATGCTCGTATGCTTGTAGTGCCCTGCAGCTAAAATCGGAGTCTGCTGATCGCTTGGAATTTGTCAACCTTGTTAGGTGGTTTGATCACATCCAACATCTACCGGGTATGCCGAGAGTACCTTCATTATATGTGTGGTAGGAATCGTGAACAGCTTCAAGGATCTCCCTCTTGTGCCCATTGAGAAGGTGCGTTACACACACATTGTGTATGTGACATTTTTCGAAGGATATGGAACTTGTAACTACGGTTATGGAAAAGGTTACCGTCATCCCTCCGGGTGCTAAAGGTATCTGAGTTTTTGCATGTGCACTATATGATCACAGGAAAACCCTCGAAGGTTGCAGCCAAGTCAGCACTGAAAGAGAACAAGAATCCGAAGCAACCAGCTGAAGACAGGCCTATCGCTGATGTTAGTCGATTAAATGTGAGTGTTAATGCGTAAACTGTTGATGCGCCGCAGATAAGGGTCGGGCAAATTAAGTCCGTCGAGCGCCATCCGGAAGCAGACAGGTATGAATTTTCAGATATAAAACAGATTCTCTAGGCTGTATTGCTTGAAAATCGATCTTGGAGAGTCAGAATTGAGAGACATTTGCTCCGGGCTAGTGGATTACCTCAGCCCTGAACAGCTGCTTTCACAATATGTCTGCGTGCTCTCCAACATGAAGCCGAAGAGCTTAAGAGGCAAGATGTCAAATGGGATGGTCTTGTGTGTCTCGAATGAGGACCATACGAAGATAGAACTGCTAAAACCTGCTATGGGTTCTGTGGTGTGTGTTCAAAAATGCCAATCTATGTGCTTAACAGATCGGTGAACGCGTAGTGATGGAAGGATGTGCAGGGGAACCAGACACTGTCCTCAGCACTAAGACAGGCAAGGACCCCTTCGTTGCAGTTCAACCGGTAAGCGTGTGCAAATGTTGTGCAAATTCTGTGCAGGAGTTTAAATGTCGGGATAAAAGAGCATATTACAAGGTATTTCCCGTGGATTTAACCACAAAGTTGTTCAGGAGCATCCTTTCATGACATCTAAGGGTCCATGTACATGTGAGACACTGCTTACTGGCACAATATCATAACTGCATTCTCTAAATCTTGATTCAATACTATTTTTCACCATTCAGTCAGAAGGCTTTTCACGGCCTTTTCATCAAACCTTGACGCGCTTAGGCCGAGAGGGAAGAGCAGCGTTGTCGATGGCACGTAGGCATAGCCCTCAATAGTGCCACCAATTTGTGGTGTATATTGTGATGTGTATTCTGGTCGCTTCTCGCCATCATAACTCTCCACGGAGCATTCAGGTAGTTCTTCCCTTATGAAGTCAGCCAATTTGGGGTATCCTCCAGCTGCGTAGTCTAGTTCCTCGTTAAACTTCTGCTTATATACGGAAGGCAACTTACAAAGGGAGATTGACTCGCCTGTTGCTTTGAGGATAAGTACCAAGCCTACACGCGGCCCGCGACGCTTCCTTTCAGGTGATGAAGTTGCTACTTTTGTAGGCCTATCCTTCAGTAGTGTAATGATGTTGTTCCTCAAATGCTGGGTGTAAAGTTGTCTTCCTGTTGCCGATGTTGATCGCGTCCTTTCCAGCCTCAGCAGCAACTTGCGAGCCGTGGTGGATGATGATACCGCAGGGACAATGTTGTTGTCCTGGTAAACCAGGATATTGGCGTCCAGCGATGCTTGCACAAGGCGTACCAGTCTGCCTATTGGTTGTTTTCGGAAATGTTTCGGCCCAGCCTTGCGAAGATACTCGGCGAAGAGATACCTTCCACCTATACGTGTAGGATTAGGTCCTTCATGCATATGGAGAAGCTCTTCCTTCTCCTTCAAACTGTCAACCATAATGGCGGAAGCTAGTTTGACGGCGCATTGAAAGACGTGAACAAGGTCGTGTGGGTCAATCTCTAATGTCTCGCGATACTGTAATGGCTTGCCGGCAAGCATAATTGCCCAGTGTCTCTGCAGGTCACTGTCATTTTGACTCTCCTGCCCCTCCTCTAGGTTAACCACGTGGAATCTCTGATATGTGTCGTTGGAACATATCTTAATCAGCCATTTTGCGTCCACGAGTGACGCATGATTTCTCTGGAGCTTACGGCGTATTTCATGCAAGGTTGGAACGATTTCTTCCTCATAAAGTTCACATATGATGTCGTATATATCGTTGAGTGCCAGATCAACCATAACAAGGGTGTTCTTAGAGGACGGTACTCCTGGAGTGTCATTGTAATCGCCATCGCGAGGTAACCACCGCCCTGATGTATAATATTTAGTGCGCTTCGGTCGCCTGGTGGAACCTAGTGATGTACAGAAGTCATCCCAATCTACAGTACTGGTTGACCACTGACTATGAAGAACGCGTGCCATATGTAAGAAATTGCTGTCGTTTGAAGACGACGACACATTCAACTAAGATCTAGTCGTCTCCTTGATACATATTTTGCCCAGCAAAAGGTAATGAGACGACATTATAGCAGGTGGATACGGAGACGTTTTTGCGGTGAATAAGGTCTCCCCATGGCGTACATATAGGCGGGTAATGCAGCTCTACGCCATTTAGGACACTAAAGCGTCCGCTCAAAACCTATTTGCTGCCCCGTATTTTTTATTTGTAGTAAAAGGACAGGATTAGATGCGCTGGGGGATGATAATGAGGTATAGAACTCGTCATAACAGCGCCTAGTGCATGTTGACGAACATTTCACTTCATTTCACGGTTGATGGAATCGGAGACGTCCAACGTAATGGGAGCATCGTTTGGCACGTTCCACAAATGACCTTGGGCATATGCCATTGTTTCATTGATCGTATGCCCCTACGTCGTTGTGCGGAGTTTGCTTGGGCAAGTCATGCCCTTATATTGGGAAACATCCCTGAGCAACGGGCACTTCACATTCATACACCTGGCTGGCTTTTGTTTGTTGGGTTTCATGTCACGGGTGAATGCCCCTTTTTAGCCTAGCCATTACCATTTCATGACTAAGTGCGTGCCCGTCACCAGTACAAATGTTGACGTTTCATTGGATTCCACATGTATTGTCGCCCATTACAGCGTGTTATTCTAGCACGCCGCTTCATCCGTAATAACTTGGCGGGTCCTTTATGACTCCTCGCCGTTGACTTCCTGGGTGACTTGACACATGCATTGCACGTGGGCACCACGCGTTAAGAGATTTTGCCCGCATTTTAGAATGAAGAGGCATATTTGATAACGAGTTACTTGTGGTCGCATCATATTTCCATGTCTCATTACCAGATGCTGTGTCAATCCAGCGTGCCCATAATAATAGTTTCCTACACACCTTACGTAACTAAGACAGCCTTCCATCCACGCGAGCCTTAAAAAACACAAGGGGGTGTCATATTCAGCTAACAAAGAGTTCTATGTGAAGCATTCGAGTTATATTGCGGGGTCATCGGAGGACTATCCTTGCGGGACATGGTACCTTTTGCCATATATTTCTAACGCTACTACATCACTCCAATAATGTTGGTGATATGTTCCGTGACGCCTTAAAATTCACTATTAAGAGGCGGTTGCGACGCTTTCCTTTTTTATCTCATATATCCGAACCTACGCGCCATGAATGAGAGACTGGTTGCTGCAGGTGTTCTCATCGCAGCCCTAGTCATAGGATCTCTGCACACCTGTCTGAACAGAGGAGTTCATTCACAAGATGGCGTGCAGCTGAATGGCGATATGCCGCTGGAGTTGCCACAATTTACTCGATTGTGCTTCCTGAAAAAGATATCCTTATTCTTCTACTCCTTAGGGAGGTTTTTCTTCAGCAGACCATATCGAGGCATTGGCATGGCTATTCAAATACAAAGTGAACTGTCTAAAAACGTAGAATGCGCGAACTATCGTACAAAGACTGTTTACTTCATCCGTCATGGGTAGGCTCTATTTCATGCGATTTATGCTTCGCAGACAGTCTGTATGGAATTTGACGTTTGACATATCCAGAGGTGTATTCCATGTCTTGAGATCCACTCTGCAGCTTCTCGTTGTAGAGGTCTGTTTCTTCTTCACAAACGACACCTTCCTCTACGACTCACCGCTATCTACGAATGGAATCAACCAAGCCTTGGAGTTCTCAATGCACTTAACAAACCCAGAAAGCACTAAAACCAACGATGTTAAGGCTTTGAAAAAGGATTTTGCGCAAAAAGTGGCAATGTTTACATCGAACTTACGGTTAGTAACTCTCTACGTGACTATTCATATCCGTCTCCAGACGAGCACAGTCAACTATGATGCTTGCGCTTCAAGATCGTCTGCACCACAATGAAGAAACCATCACAGTGTTAAACGAACTTGAGGTTTGCATGCCACTCATATGTGATATCTCTTGCAGGAAGCCACTCGCAATCCCGATTGTGTACCCCTCTCTACCAGCTTGAAGTCATCCACCATTCCTTTTTTGGAGTACATGATGCTTCCGGACAAGACGAAAACATACTCTAAGATCCTTAAACGCTCACATGAGGATGACATATCTCGGTTGTCCCTCTACGAAAAAATGCTTATGTTCAACGAACGCATTTTCAGGCAGCCCGAAGACATCATAATAGTATGCGGCCACAGCCGATGGATCATGCAGTACCTAGATGTATTTTTGCCGGTAATGAGTATGTTCATCGTCCCATAACATCTTTGCAGCAACAGGCATCTGATGTCGAATTTAGAAAGAGGAAAGTGGGGAATGTGGACACCCTGCGCTTCGACGTCACGAAGAAGGAGTTCAAGAACGGTGAGAGCATGTACATGGTGGAGCCCAGCAGTGTGAAATTGGTTTACAAGAACAGTGTATAAGTTCACGTTCTTAATGAATCACAGTTGTAACTACTGCAAATGGACTAGTTTGCATGACGAATGAAGTCTAAAGATACAGTTATCACTAAAATTCATTGTGCTGCTAAGTACGATTATTTTAAGAATACAATGCTGTTCTCCCATGCATCCACATAAAACTACGCATAATATCATCAAAAATGAGACTGTCAATATTATTGTATATAACAAATTAAACGGTAGCATGGTTTCCAGTGCCACGTAGAGTTGAGTGTTGGAAGCCACATCTAAGCATGAGTTGCCCCAGCCTCTCATGCCTGCGTTTATCCGTGGTCATGCGTCGGTCAGTTACTACATCTAACAGTACCAGCAACATTTTGGACTTGGGCTCCGGTTTAACACTGAATTCATTAGCCGTGAAAAGCAATGGCTTACGTCTCATAGAGATCAAGGAGTGCCTCGGCCAAAAGTCGGGAGGGCGGAATTAGCTCTGGTCTGCCATCCAAAATTCTCGAGAGTTGAGATGCTAACATAGTATCTCTGATACATAGATGTATTGCGGAACAACACCACTTACTTTGCGCAGAAGCGTATAAATGTACATTTTTCATCCACCGTTAGGGTGTCGACGCTATCTGCGATCCTCCGGAAGGCCTCCTCAATCATCTCTCTCCCTACTAGTGATGCGATAGCGTATTCACCATGGCACTGCTATGAAATGTATATGTACTGTGGGTAGGTTACCGCAAGTCGACACGTTTCTGGAACCGTAAGGTCTGGCAGCAGGCTCCAAGCATGCTTCACAACCCTGTTAACGTATGGCATGAAATCAGGCTAAATTTCAATAAAAACGCGTTTTCTATACCAACCAAAACAGCTGTTTTAGTATTGACCAGCGCTGTATAAAGGTCCAGCACAGTGTCTTTAGGAAGATCACCCATCCTCTCAACTACGTCAACCAAGAGTTTATGCTGTAAAAGCTGTTTGGTCAGTACAAAGTGGAATCCATACCTCTTTGGAATCCAATGCCTTAGCTGAAGGTAAACACCCCCCCAAATACTGTACGCCCAGTAAAGGGTCTTCTACAAGCTGATCGAATGCCTTAATGGCTTCTACGTTAGATGCAAAACATAACGCCCAAGAACGAACCACTTCTGACATTTGCCACCGAGAGAGCTGGATATATCCTAGTCGATAGTGCCATATATCGACATAGTTCAACCAGGTTTGCAGAATGGACATTCCCCTTAAGCCTAAGAATCAATGCTCAAATTTTCACGCACTCACCTATCCTGTATCATATCAACAGCAAGTGGCCTGCGATAGTGGAAAGTGGCCATTGCATTGAGAACCGCAATGTTATATGAATGCTTGCATTCCTTTACTCTTTCGAGCCTGTCGCAAACCTCGTCGAATATCCTATTAACGCAGAGGCGGTCTATTTGGCCTTTTAGAGTGCAAGCGTGATAAAGAGCATCAACGATGACATCGCCATCTTCGGTAGAGAGGTCAGCCATTTCGATTATTTCACCTACGTCACTATTACCCAGTGACATGCTCAAACTCACCCAGCGCCATGAGGATATAACTGGTGTTAGAAGGCGCTCCGTTTATTGCCGATATAAACTTCAGGGCATCTTCAGCCGGAATTGAGTTGTATCCAGTAAGGCAAAGAATCTCAGCGTGTTTAAGTATTCGGTCACGCGTACTTCATAGTATAGCTCATAGGAAAATGGAAACCTACGCTTCGTGCATGAACATGCTGTTCTCCATCGCCATTAGGACATTAGCGCACTCCAGCAACTTAAATTGGTCCAATGTAGCTAGAACTCTGCCTGTATAGGTAGCCACGAATTTGTAATCATAATGTGGACTCCTCGAGAAGTATAGAAAGAGAAGCGATACGATGTAGGGGTCAAGAGACATGGCCAATTGCAGAGCCTGCAGTGATAATCTACGCCATATGGTAATGTCATCAACACCCGTTTCCAGACATCGATATACAACCTAAAAGAAATCATACGGTTGCGGGAAATAGACAGTGCGTACCATAGTTAACGTATGCCCATCCATAAGGTGGGTATAAAGTGAACCTCCACGCTTAGAAATGTGCGCCACGTCAGGGAATCCCATGAAGGTTTGGGGAGAGAGCCCCTTTCGCGGTAACCTCCACCACTCCTTTTCTGGATGAAGCCTACCTAGGTTGTACGGCTCAACCAGTGGCCTCCGCGTACGGAAGTCCGGATGCTGCTTGCTCCATGTCTTCCGAGCTGCAATGGAATGCATTAAGAATTGCTCCATTAACATACTAGGTGGATTGTAGGACCTCTTTGAGATGAGAAGCGCATGCGAGCATTCCTTCAGGTACACCCGTTGAAAAACCATGGGTTTAAAATATTAATCTATGTTGTGTTGTCATGATAGCTCACATATTAAATAAGAAAGCAACGACCGTGAGCAGTTCCCTAAACTGGGCTCAAATTGTTCGGTGAATAATTACTGCATCACACTGAGCGTAAATTATCAACTCGTATTTAGAGAGTCACTGACTAACTCTGACATTATACTATAATAGCAACGCAGAAATCAGAGGTGGTGAGGTGAACAAAAATGCGTCGCAATCACCATATCAAACACATTAATACAAAGCGCAGCACAATAATGGCATAAGACAGACTCAACTATATCACACAATGCTATGGCATTGATCCACTGAAGTCTTAGATGAAGTTAAAAGATCTATCCGACAAAACAAAAATATGTGTAGGCGGTTCACACACCGACGAAATCGTGGTGACCAGTGAGCTAGATCACCTAAAAGAATAACATCATACAAGGCGTCATTATAAAATAGATCCTTGACTGTTAAAATGCCACGTTTTCAACATACAAATAGAACGCCGACGATGTGTGTGATACACATGTAATGGGGTACACATTTTATATGAAACGAAAACGCAGAGTTTAACATACAGCGTCACGTTCACTTCATTAACTTTTGAGAGGCGTAAATCGCAGTGTGTGTTTCATGCCACACCTGGATCAGTCACTTGCTCAAAGACTGCGGTTGCTTTTGTAAGACCAAAACACTTGCTCATTTTCTCCACTCAAGATCAGCGGGGCGATCGCGTTAAGCAAAACAACGAGCACTTGACATATCTTCCCTATTCAAAGATTGATAGGCAAGATGAGCGGTATCCCGATGGAGGGTGAAGATATGGGCTACGGTTACACCGAGGCTCCAGGCCACATGATGTATGATGTTGAGCGCAGCAACAGCCAGCGTTCTGTTATGGCTCTGAGCGACCACATGGACACTGGAGCGGCACGCCTAGAACAGACTCTCGAGATGTTAAATGTGCGTTACCAGTCACTCTTCTTCGCCTCTGCAGCGTCGATCGTGGCAAACGCCATCATGACGTTCATCGGTAGCTTTGGACTCACGCAGCTCCCTACACTTATCATGTCTGTCTTCCTCATAATCAATGGGCTGATGATCATGATTCTGGATGTCCCCGGTACCCCAAGATGGGCCGGTAAGCACCGCAGAAATATTCGTAAGAACATGCGGTTCCTTACTCGTCTCACCGGCAAGTCCCTTTGGCTCGCTCTCCTTGGTGCCACCTCTTTGATCACTACCAAATCGATCCGTAGCGTAAATATGATGCGCATTTTCCTGAACACTGTGTGCACCATCTTCGTCTTCGCCGCCGCCGGAACCGGGATGCTCATTGTAAGAGGCTGTTGTACATAATCAACAATTTGCAGGCAATCCGTAAGAGTCTAAGGTTGGAAAAGGTCAAGAGTATCATTAAGGAAAACTCCAAGGGCGCCTACATAGACTGCTACCGCAAGTACGCCCTAGGTGACCCCGATTATGGCATGCAATTCCGTAGGTGCTATCTATAGTGAATCATATTATCGCTCAGAGGAATTTAACCGTATGTGCGCTGACCATACCTCTGGCACGTACCAGTTCGATATTGTCGACCTCTACATCATTTTCAACGTTCTCGACGAGTTCCAGAAGTCGGCCATCAACGAACGCGAATTTTACGAGTGGATGGCGGGCTCCTTGGTTTTCCTTTAGTAAAAATTGAACATAATGATGATTTCATCAATCGTAATGTTGTTGGTAGTGCAAGGAGGCAGCAAGCTCTACGTCACCGTTTGTAACCTCAAGCAGGGCTTGAGCCTGCTCGTGCGATATTCCTAGGGTCTCGCGAAGGCTACCAAGTATTGGACTCCTAATCTATGTATTGAACTTACGTCATAATCCTCCTATGTATGCTGTTGTTGTTTCCATTGCTTGAACATGACGTCGACTGGCCGAAATTGTCGGATTGCTCTGACCCTGATATTCCTAGCTCACCCAAACGTGGAAGATTCGGGATATCACGTTCTGCGAGAAATTGAACATTTTCACCGCAAATCTGGAGAGTATTGTTCACGAGATTGATGATGCATTGGTGACGACGTAGTAAATCAAGCCCGAGTATAAAATCAATCTGGATCGAATCAAGGATGACAACTGAGAACGGAATGTATGTGTTTCCAATCTTCATGTTGGCCAGGTGAATCTTGCCGATTATTTTACTCGTGCTCACCCCCACAGCAAGCCCCTTATAACGGGTATCCACCATGTTCAGCAAGTTACATTTCTGCGCACATTCCTTGCTCATTACCGTGGTCTGAGCTCCGGTATCTACAAGAGCTTGCATCCTAACACGATTAATGTCCACGTCTATGTAGAGCATAAAAATATTACCGAAAGACTCCGGTAAATAGGCCTGCGCATTAGCGAGGTTCTCATTGATACGGCTGCTAGCAATTGATTCCTGAATTAACCTCTGAGAATCTGGATGTAACGGATCGAATTGCGCCTGTAATAGTCGCATCTGTCTTTCCCGCAACCTCTACAGATAATGAAGCACGTAGTGTAAAGCCAGACCTACCTCTCGTTCTATCCTTTCAAGGTTCCTCAGGACATCTACCACCCTTTCAGAGTCCCCAGATGTGATAGCCGCATGTAAATCTGGCGAGGAAATCCTCAAACCCTCCAGATCCATCGAGCCAGGTGGGAAGGTCTCCAACATCGATGCGGCCTTCTGTTGAAGAATGGCTTCTGCAAATTTTGACCATGTCACGCATTGACACCCACCAGAAGTCGCCTCCAAAGCCTCATTGCTTCGCCTTGTATCAAGTGAAATGGTGTCTGGTACATATAACGCATAGATTACGTCTCCGTCCTTGATGTTGGCCTCCTCCAGTGTGTAATCATTATTGGTGATTGATTCTCCATCCAGCAGTAACTTCGTATTGGATATTGCAAGGTTTAGTTGATTCGCGATCATCTCACGTAGTTTCGAAACCTTCCAGTCGCTTTCGAGGTAGAGCGTGACGAAGCGGTCATCTGAGAAACATGTTGGCCCATTCGTTATGGGAACATACCATGGGTAGCTACAGTAACTGTTATCATTGTGTTATAGAAATTTTAAAAAATGTCATATGTCAGAAAGAGGAAGATGCGGGCCAGTATAGCTCTGCTCATGATATCCGTGTGTGCAACCAGAGACTTCCACCTGACGTAATTGGAAGCGCCTTTATAGTCCACGTAATACCTCTCTACCTGGGCATCACGTAGGCGCTTTTCAATGTTTTGCTTCATTTCTTTCTCGATAGAATTCCCCTTCTTGGCGATCGATAGATCCAGAAGGCAGGAGTATGCATTTGCTATGACATCCTGCATAATACCAAACAACTTGACCGATTTGAAAGCCTGAAACCCATCATCCTTTGACAGACGATATAGATAACGCTCATTGGACGTGTCATTGTCCGCCAAAATGAGCTCCTTGAGGCAACCCGAACGCCTGTAAGCCGCTACAGCCTTGAAACCAGCTTCAACAACCGCTGAAGTATTCGCAGATGTACCAAGGTGTGGGGAAGTCAAGGAAATGAATGCATGAAACTTCTCACGATGTATCTGGAGATACTTCAAAGCAGCGCGCACTACAATGCCACCCATAGAATGGGCGACAAACGATATTCTCTTCAGCTTGCTCACGTCAATATTCATTTGAATGTGCATCTCAATCTCTTTAGCCACGCGCTTAGCCTTGTCTTCAATAGGAACTATGTTGATATGTCGTAATCACCAATAGGTAATAACTAACCTTCAGGATCGTAAAGAAGAGAACGCACCACCAACACATCAGTATTCCTGGTAAAGGCAGATATACTATCCCTAAAAAACCTCATGGAAAGCGGATAACCGTGGTAGCCATGTACCAGCACAATTAGATGGGATTTCAGCGTTTCCGGCTCAGAGTCGCCAATTTGCAGTGGTGGTCCTGGGGAGTACCTTAAGAAGGGAAAGCAGTCGGCAAAGAAACTGTTGAATAATTAGATGCTCTAGGATCTACACAACACTTACAAATGGTGCTCATCAGTTATCTTCAAGTTCTTCAAACGCATCACAAGCTGTTTTTCAGTCATCCCAGGAGCACCAAACATCTTGTACAAGGCCCCTTGCCCTTTACAATAATCGCTGATGTGCTCGTCAGTCAGCTTCATCTGCTTTAAAAGTGTAATGCTTGCCTCCCACTTATTTTTTAGCCATAAGGATATATCAAACAGTATCTAAACATTTTTATAAAATATTCTGCTGTATAACTCACCTTGTCCATTGCATGTGACAGCCATGCGTCCAACTCGTCCATGCCGAGATGAGGAGCCTTCATGTCATCAAAAATATATCTCATTCCATTGGGTAACGATATCGAAATCATACCGTCGTTGTATTTTTCTATACCCAGCCTTGCAGCGATAGCATTCAAACGTTCGCATAATATCACATGGGATCTCTCAGTCGACAGGGAGTTAAACAGCGGCTTATGGTCGACCTCTTGGGAATCGCCCACCATTTCAAATTTTCCATCCTTGAGTCTAAGTATAGCACCATCTGAAAGGATTTATGCAAGGATCTCCAAATACAAACCTACCTTTGAAAACACTTGACTGGTTCATTGGAACGCCATCCCCGTGGTGCGCACCGCCCTTCTGGCTCTGAGCCTTATCCCAAAACATTCCGATATTAACTGCATTTTGGGCGAGTATTTTCACATAGATATATATCAGCATTCTAGCAGCAAGAGAATATTCCAGGTCATTCAAACCCATCCATGATAATGCATCGTTTAACTTCCACAGCAGTAGGTCCGCATCAAAATGATGCTGAGTTCCGCCGAAAAGAACGTCACATGCATCCGTTCCGTGAAGAATCTGGGAAATAAACCCGTTCAGCAGCTTTCTATTGCTCCTTAGATCAGACGGAACTGTCGAAGTGTCAGTCTGGGAACTACAGCAAGAAAGGAGCCACCTGTACAACCTCCTGGGTAAACGTGGTTTGATACAAGCTTCATTGAAAACATCCTCCGGATGATGTGATTTCAAAAACCAATGTGACACTTCCTTGTTTTTGGATGACTTGAACATTTTTCGCCAATACAAATGGGATTTACTCAGCGGCAGGAGTAACGTTCGATCTTGGATTTTCGATAACGAAAACCTTGTGGCGGCTGTATGTATGAAGAAGTGTGCAACTGAACTTATGTCATCTCCTTCTAGATGGCATGCATAGTGGTCACCAGTGTCTGATAAGAATATTTCAGCCGTATTAACAAACTAACTGAAGGTGAGGTTTGCAATTCGGAAAACCTTGGTATCCACCACCGGCACCAGGCTTCCACTCGCAATTTCACTATTATCTGATGTGTGTCCTGAATTATATGTGGTGAAGACGTCTAAACGTACCATCTTCAGTGGCAGGATGCACTAATAGTTCCACCTCAACGAAGAGGGCAAGTGATTGCAAAACGCAAGGCAGGGCCGTCACCTCAATCCTAAAACGAGCAACATCATTTACTACCACCTGATTCATCCTATTTATGAGATCATGTGCACTAAATACCTTGGAATCCAGAGCCTCAGAGAAGAAAGGTCGTGACAAATAGGTGTCACCATCTGGCGGTTCGGTCATATAAGCTGGTAGAAAATCTGGTATAAAAGCTGGCGATCCGGGAACATCGTCTATAGGTCCAGCCCTGTCCAGCCGTTGGGCGGTGAAAGACTGTAAATGTTATGCGAAGACGCCGACTAGAAACAAACCTTTTCACCCAGCTGCCTATAGACTCTCAATCTAATGGCATTCCATGAGTCATTCTTCATAAGAAGGGCATGAAACATGCAAATGTGCAGCAAAACCTCCACCTGCACCCACATTATACCCTCCCCGTGACATGCATTCGTCCATTGTCACAGCAAGGTGGTACAGTGAAACTATATACGAATACTTAAGGATGGATAGGTGGTCAATGAAAATGTAGCCACCTTAAAACATTTGTTATAACGTAAAAAAAATTATACTTGTTTTTAGTTTTAAAATTAATGCTCGTAACCCCGTCCTCCACGGAGAGAGACATCATGGCGTGGTGCACGACGCGGCATCAAAGACAAGATGTTATGCGATGGCAAACTGTCCAAATGCGAGAGTTCCGGCTGTGAATTCTACTGGGCATAATCACTTTGGGCCGTAGAAGAACCATTGCCTCGCGAAAACCGTCAAATTTGGCATTAGTACGAACACCGGTAACGCGAAACACAGCAACTGGGTAGGCTTAGGAAGAAAGAAAATATCAGAGCCGCGAATCTGAGTAGAACACTGGTTGCCGAATGCCGTACTGGGAACCATAGACTGGACGCTCAGGGTGCTGCTACATCCTCCAATTCCTCCCAGATATCCACTCTGACAATCCTGCAGCGGCAGTTCAGAGATCTTCTTAGCAAAAGGGATATGCTTCACGAACTTGTATTTGCCAACCGCATCGCCACGGTGGTAGTGATTGTCATTGCTTGCATCCTTATGACAGTCTTCTTGGTTGTAAATCATATCACGCACGAAAGGGGCTGTGTATGGGCGCCGAGACCACTCGAAGGTCATCTTGTTATGTATACACGTAGCAATCTGTTAACTTAAATCCGTATAACGTTTCAAAGCCTATAACAAAAAAGGCGCTCCAATGGATCATATGTCCATTCTTTGTAAGGATGATATATTACACGAAATATAATGTGATCTTTAAAAATGAAAGCGTACTTTTAGTAGTTGTATCCTAATGTTGTTCGTTGGCTAACAGAAGGTTCTCGTGGACCTCCCCATGACTCCACAGTATGCTACTAAGGATTTGCACATAGGCACACTACAGGATGTGTATGATGCACTAGGTATGAATCCATCTATATGTGATAGTATATTACTGTACAATCATTCGGGTTTCTTGTATGTGAAGCCGCATTCCGGTGTGACATCCTGCTCCGATTCCTCAGCGTCAATGTCGCGGATGGCCCCTACAACATAGAGATCAACACGCTTATCAGGATTACCGTCTCCTTTCATTAGCTTATTGCATATCTCATCCACGATGTTGTCGGTGGTAGAGGGGGGATTCCCCTCGCGGATCTCGTCGCAGCCGTCCAGCTCCTCGGCCGGCATTGCCATGTGCTGCTGTAGTATTTCCTCATTGATCCGACGAAGATGACGACGCTTCCTGTCTAGTGCTGTGACTCAAATAAGGTTCGAATCGCCCCATTTAAGCGTACCTGAGGAATAGGTTCGCTTCTGAAACCCCAAGACGGATTGAGGACTAGCGGTAGTGTGGCTCCCTTCATACTGAGTTCTGCATGGCATGTAAATGGCTAATTTATAGCTCACCTAATGTTATTGAGATAGATTATCTTTTGCTTTGAGGAAACTAAAAATGGTTTCAGAAAACAATTACTCAACTCACCCAGCTGTGCCCATTCCTGGTACGGCACGTGAATTACCTGCCAACCCGTATTTTCCAGTATCTGTTGAAATGGTAATGCTGTAACATGCTAATCACCTCGTGTTTAAGAATTGACTTTGCAGTTCTCATAATAGTCTCGGCGTAGAAGTGAGTAGGGCCGTCATATTCGATTGCCACTCGTTTATTAGAACTGGTCTCAGGCACGATATCAATTAGATAAGGGCCAAATTGAACTTCATTACGATGTAAAACGCCCATCTGATATGATTTGAAGGGGTATAGTACTTTAACCTACCAAGTTGAGGAAATGAGATAATTCCCTGTGTACAGATGATGATGTGATCATGTACTCCGCCAAGGGGAAATTGACCGAAGAACACTTGCGAAGCACGTCCAACGCTTTCTTTGAGAGTCGTTTGTATATATCCGTTCTCTGCACACATGTTGAACAAATGTATCACATGACGTACAACATGCTCCAGGTAGAGATGAATTGTTTGAACCTTAAAAATGGTAGCAACGTCTAGTTTTGTACCCAAATGCGAAAGCATAGCGTCAAGTATGTTGTCATTGAAGCCATATGGGATCAGGTTGAACTTTGGGCAGTGTGAAGATATCATGCCTTCATTACACCTATGATCATCACCAGCTTGGGAATTGATATAATTACCAGAGCTTCTAGAACCTTCAATTGTCGATGAATATACAGCTGTACTGCGGTCAATAACCGACTCTGCCATTTTCTCCGATGTCTGTTGGTATCGTCCAAATTCCATGTCCTGAGAGGGGGGGTGCGTTTTGATGGCCCTTTGGAGGTAGTCGAAGTGCACCAATACGTAAAGGTAACCAGTAGCAATGTCGGCTAACTGAACTTCATTGAATTCGTGCTGTTTCTCCATTAATCTTTGGGTCAGATCCTGATAAAGGTTCTGCATTCCACGTGTTGCACAACAAAAAATAACATACTGCGTCGGATGTTCGGAGCATCGCAAGCCTAGTGAACACTATATGAAGTTGATTACGGTTGAACTCAGCCATGCGATATTTGATGCAAAGTATCAGCTTCTGGAGGAACGATACGTTACGGAAGCTGTAGTCTGCAATCCATCAAGACAAGTCAAAATTCAACATACCGCTTAACGCAGAGAGCAGGTTTGCAATATCGTGGGTTGAAAGATGCGCTAGATGTAGTGAGCACCGTTTCAAACTTTCTCTGAGCAGCGTCAAGTTGTAGCACCTTAGCTTAGCCAGCGACTTAAGTGTATTAACAAGCACAGGGATCTGAAACTCATTTACTCTGTCCTTGGTTTCCTTTAGCATGAAATCCAAAATCTTGGAATGCCTAACATTCAAACGGCTGAATGCAGAGACTACCTTACATAAAGCCGGAGTACTATAAGCCGTTGAATCCTTGCTCCTAACAATGGCATCAGTAATCAACGGAACGAAGCCATCCACTTTGTGATGCGTCATAGATGCCAACATTGATGCTATCATATCACCGTGTAGCTCATCACCATCTGGTATCCTGAGTCTATGCCTCATCAGTGTGGTTAGAACCGAATACAAACGTTGATCCTTGAACCCAATACGACTGAATGCTTGCATCAGATGCTCCAGTGATTGGAAGTCAAAATGATAACGCTTAAACTTCAGCGCCACGGTTCCACGATAGATGATTTCATCAGCAATTCTTAGGAATAAAACGGGTATATTTTGACCAGTCCTTGCAAAGGAAAGTGCTATGAGTCCGAGTTGCTGACAATTTAGAGAATTTACCCGTCTAATGATCACATGAGCGACTCTGTTGAAAAGACCGGAATTTCGCACGCCGGAGTGAGAATAAGAATGCGCAATGAGAACCAACGACAGGGTGGGGGTATCCGTGTTTACGTGATGATTTAGCCACGGAATGTACGTGTTCAACAACGTCTCACAGTTATTCTCAAGCTTTGTCAATGCATTAAAAATCATTGCCACATCTATGATATTCAAGGAAGGCCCTGAAGACGCTTCTAAATGTCCAATAGACACGGTTGCCTTTTCTGCGGGCGATATCCATTCCACTAGAGATGGGGCCTCACAATCTCCAGACGCGTCCACCAAATTCGCTGTTGTTGACCCATCCCGTATATCCTTAACGGAAGGCTGGTTCACTAGAATCGATGATTCGTATTCAGATTGCCTGCTGAGAAAACTGTGCATTTCCTTGTGCAACCTGTCGGTTACAGCTTTCATTAATTGGGGTGAATACTTCTCTGCTCGAGCAAATGCATTCGTAATCAAGGCGACGTTCTGTTATAGATTAGCGTCATGAGCAAATGAATATGTACCACCCACCCTGTAGGATGCTTCATGGATTAACCGTCTTGCGTGGATATCTACGAAATGCAAGATCTCATCATGATTTATACGTTGTCTTGAAAAGGAATTCAAAAACACGCCAATATCATCTGCATGCATGGACTTTAGGTGCTTCTGTATGATTGATACGGTATTCTTATACAGTGTTTCAACCACTCCCGTGGGCTGTATCCTCAGTGTAGCAAGGGCAGACACAAGTTCCCTTAAATGCCATACCTCTGCTTCATCAATGTTCTGTAACACCATGTGAATCCCTTTTCATCAAAGTGAGAAGGTTTTCTGAACCAACCTTGTTGAAGCTCTTGAGGAGCTCTGTGATCGTGGTGATAGACCGCGAGGACAAGGTAGCGTACGACCTTATTATGATGGCAATCTGCTTATGGTTGAAGTTAGAACTCAACCTACGTATGCCTTCGTTCAGTTCGGCTATGCATCCTGGTGGTAACTTGGAAAGCCTTCGAACAATCTTGAAGACTAAAGCGTAATCCTCTGGTAAAAGAGACAGTTTAAGAGACACAGTATGATTCAGCAGGGACTCTACATAGTCATTGTCAACATTCACCCTGACTTTTGAGTCTCCGAGGGCCTCATAGACACGCAGTAACTGGGTCCTGTTGGTATGCCGGAGATCCTCTGGAGCAATCAGATCCTAAGCGGGCGTTATGAGATCACAAAACTGGTACCTACCGGATGTAGGCGACGATACCCGTTCGTCTCCGGATTCTTCGGTATGCGAACGATGCGAAAAGCATACTCCCTCCTGTCAGCTTTCAGGAACCTCGCGATAGAGGCGCAGAGGCCTCGTAGAGGTACATACATGGCACTAGCATCCAATGTGTCCCATGCTTACAAGAGTACAATGCAGTAGTGCCCTGATATTATGTGTCAGTGAAATGTACGGTGACGGTACTGTACCGTCCAATATGGTAATTAGACACGGCTCCCTGGTGTAAACACGTTACAGGCACAATAAGATATTCACATCATTACTTAGAATCTAAACATAACACTAGAATCTAACAATATTGCCACTGTAAGATAAGTGTGGAAGCTGTATATTAGGTTGGTGTGTACGCTTACAGTTCCTACGCTGCCGTGGCATTTGGAAATCTCCTATATAATTGAGGAGAGGCAGTACGATAACAGAGATGAATGTGCACAGCTATCTGATAACGCACTTATGAGTTGAAGGTACTGAGCCCTCAACTTCGGATAAGTCATTTCAATGGCTGAAATCGTGATCTTCCAGGAGCTGTATAGTTGGCAGGTAATTAATCTCTAGAAAATGTGCATCCGTTCGTGCAGAATGATCATGACCAATCAATCTTCGTAGATGGGCCAAATGGTGTACTGATATATCAAAATGTTTACGACAAAAGCGTCCGTGTAGTAGAGTCTAGCGGGGATCATGGTGCATTCAACAGCACTAGGTAAGGTCACATACAACCATGCAACTCAACAGATTGTTCACAGATTCGCAAAGCCGCTATGTGAGTCAATGTCCTTTTCCCCAGATGGACGGTTTATACTCTACTGGCACAATAGTCCGCTTTCTATTGTACGTTAATTGTCATTTTTATCTCATAACCACAGGGTCTAACTGACATTTCCGCCATTGGAGCTCCTGATGTTGTTGTTGATTCATCGCCCTACGAAGAAACCATTGTTCTCAATCTATTTTGGGTAGAACCGAATAGTTCCTCCAGCGCGGATTTCGTAGTGGTCTGTACTAACTGCATTGACATATATCATGTATGTTCAATCCTTGATAACATAATAGTATATGCAGTTTAACTATGGAAATCAATCTGTTAGACGTGTCTTCAGCAAACGCATCAGCTGTTGTGAGGTCTGGAACGATGTCAGCGGAACCCACATAATACTCCTGAGGAACAACCAGTCGCTACAGCCTTACCACATCCATAATAAGGTGGGATAACGTGCAATTGTAAAACTAAAGGGGTTGCAGGAGGCTAAATTGGTCACTGATATCGAGTTAAGTATACGACGGGATCAGAAGATCCAAAAGTCAGATATATGCATCGCCACCATGTAAGGGGGAAATCACAACCTTCAAATTCGTTTAACAGATATGACGAAGCATATTGTATATACAAGGATGTGGCCAACGGCATGATCTCACTACGATCAATTAGTAATAGCAAAACGCGAGATATTGTACTGGAGGTGCGAAGCCAGGGTATGTATATATTCATTGTTATTATAGCATTGTACAGGATGGTTGGATATCATTGTCATAGATAACCTCCTCTTGATCTTGACAGGAGGAGGAGATGCGTATATATTTGATATTCGCATGAAGGATAACCCACTGTTGGCCAAAGTGCCACAGAGAAAACCACCGATATCTTCTATTTCAAGCGATATCCAAGGTAAAGTTGGAGGCACATGTAATCGAAAATCTCGAGCAGCATTCATCCCCAACGTTATTGTTGACTACTATGGTGGATTCGCTTACAGGCTTGTTATAGACCATAGCATGCTTACACTCTACCTGTCGCGATGTTACGCTGAGCCTCTCATCGTTGATTTCTACCAAAGACGCAAGGCATCATTACAGAGGGTGTTCGAGATCATAACATCTTCCATAACAAACAGGTTTGTTTAGGCTTTGCCTTCTTTAACCACAGTAGGATGCGACTGGATGACATGCAAGTCTTGTTATCCACTGTTGTACAGCCATATGCTAGAACCTTGGTGGAGTGAGTGTTGCAAGATAAAAAATAAATAGATATCTGCAGGATGAATAAATTTGGCAAGACTAGTGGAAGAAATACCGCAATTCCTTTCCATCTTGTGGAAGAATTCATAGGAGAGAAGTCTGTGGTCACCGAATATCGCATGGCAAATTCAATATTATATTCCCTTGTCATCAAGGAGTGGAACGTGAAGTCTGGCGAGAACCTTTTTGACGTGGCAATCGCCCTCATGTGTCACCACTTGAGCTTTGATTATAATCGGTTGCTAACAATACGGGAAGATACGGATGCGCCGCCTGGAACTGCGACCAACTTTATCCTAAAAAGTCGTCTGACGTGTGGTTCTAAGGATAACGTTTCATCGGATGTCCGTGATTACTTGGCATTGCAGGACGCCGAAATACCAGGATTATACTGTCCTGCGGAGAAAGGAACCCCGTATATCGTCAATGTGACGCTTTGTTACATCAAGGCGCTCATGATGCATCACTTGTACCCATCGCATCTAATACAAATATTCTTGTTTGATATGTGTGTGCTCTACAACAACATATCACTGTTGTTGTTATTGATCAGGTCGAGAGTCATCCGGGATTCATCGTACGTCTGCTATAGACTGATGTATCTCTATGTCGTCCTCAACGATAAAGCTGTGCGCCAGCAGTGCCGTGACATGGCACTACGGATGAAACTCTACGGTGTATGCGTTATGATAGGCATTCTCGAGAAGGACTATTACCAGTTGCTGGTGTTTCTCAAGACCCAAAATGTCTCGTCATACCCCCTACATCGCATACTATATCGCGCTGCCAACGACGTGGAGAAACAGGCTGAACAACCGCATTTGTGGTCTCTGCTCTTGGCTTTCACTCGTAGTTGGATAGAGGAAAGTAACATAAACCCCAAAGAATGCAAGCCACCAAATATGTGCGATTGTGAAATGTGGTTGCCAAATTTGTAATTTGTGAACTTCATTATAAAGGTTTAAGCATGTATCTAGAGCTGACGTGTTCTATAACTTCTAAACCTTCTTTATAACAGTATTGTGGTGTAAGTAGCCCAAAGAGCGCTTCACAGTGCTTTCTTCCCAATTTGTGCGCCAGCTGCAACAGGTGTTCGGTTACAAATGACCGAAGCAGATCACTGTCAACCCGTCCTGCCTTAGCAATGCGAAGCAAACTAATCAGCTGATCCACCGAAGTGATAGATAGCACGCGCCTTGGAAGATTCGAAATGGTATGAAGCACAATCTTTTCACTGGGGTGCCCAATATATAACAGAGCTTGATTAAACTCGAGCATGCGGGAAAAAGAAAATTGTGATATATCCCTAGTGAACCGATTACAACATGCCTCAAGTAACTCATGCTTTCCTTTAATTCCTGTTTCCGATAAAAAGGATAACACATCGGTAATCTGACCAGCTGTCAACATATATACGTTCATCTTTAGTCGTGGAAGTAAGCAGTCATCAAGATAACGCTCAACATCGTGAGCAAATGGTCTAACACCACATGATACATCCGCTGTTAAATAGGCCTTCAAGAGCTTCAGTAAATCAATGCTGTATACACAATCGTGTAAAGACATGCGACGTTGGATATCAACGGGATGGCCCATCAGTATTAAAATTAAAGCCTCAATGTCATTGATGGATACCATACCCTTCGGGAACATATTTGTGTATAATACCGCCATGCGATATTGAAGCCTTGGCGAAAGAAAGGGGGTATCGGCACGAAGGGACACCATACAAGATTCTAACTCCTTGCTTGAAGCACATTCGTGTAAATTGTGGTGACTTAAAGCCGCTATCATTACTTCGGCCAGTGATTCTTTCTCGTTCGCAGAAATGCATCCTTTTCGCATCTCAATGATCTTGTGCATGAATAGACCTATGAACTCGTCCGAAAGAATCTTCAAATCATACATAGCGGTGTAAAGTTTGATGATATCTCCGGCCATAATGCCGTCCAACCGCTTACGGATACAACATTGAATGTATGTCTTTGCCTCAGGTGGTATTGGATGGCCCTTCAGCATTGTTGAAAGTGATACAACCCAAGCACATACAGATTCTCTATCTAACAGTAGCCTCTTACAACGATTTCTCATCACTTCATAACCCTTTGATGCAGATAATGATACACAGGAGGCATCAATAGCAGATTGGAGATGATAAGACTTAATAGGCCGTTTCTGTCTTCCATACTTACATTTCAACTGCCCTTGTCGTTCCTCAGCGTCATTCGTTGTTATTTCACTTGGATGTTCAGCGGTCATATAAAAATCCGTACCAAGGAAACGACCATAGGAAATGTCACTGCTCGAAGGTAGCTTTGACTTAGTTATACCCACAAAGCGGCCTCTCATTGTGATGTTTCGCAGTGTATAAACGCTATATAATTGTAATGACAATAATACCGATCATTGAAACTCCCATATTTCCTCTAAACAGTCATGGTGTCATTTATAATGAAATGATGCAATATTTACGAGAACGCTTAAGCGTCTGTAAACTGCCAGGGAATCTCCGCATATATCAGATGCAAACTGTATGCTATGGAAACCACCTCTTGTAGGGCAGTACCATGTGTGTCCTTAATATTGTTTATTTCGCAGAAGTGCTGATACACCCGGTCGAAATCATCCTTCTTCTTCATCAAGGCCTTTGATATGTGATTAAGTAGAGTCTTCACATCAAATACCTCATGGCATAATGCACAAATGTTCTGTAGGCTTTGAAATTTGATGGAAAACAACGTACCTTGTGGCACCTCAATGTAGCGGTCTTGACTTTTAAATTGAGGTCAACCTCAGGCACGACTAATTTAACATTGTTCGTGCCACAGTATGAACATTCATCGGTTACGTTGATACTATTAGCAGGGAATGCTTCAATCACCTTGCGGGGTAGAGGAGAAGGTGTAAGCTTCAGCAGCTTGAGCTTCTCCAGCATTACATCAATGAGCTCAGGAGCAGCAACAGTGTTCTTGGATGCTGCACCAGACGTACCGCTTACACTGTGGCGGGCCTCCTCGGACATCTTAACAACCGATAGTCACAAATCTTGCAAGACACTCAACACCGAACTGGTGTGAGCTACGAGTGATGTACTCGGAACAATGGGTATTATATAGGTACTTCTTATACTTTTTAAAACCGGTTCATGATCCTTTCCAAGACTAAAAGTAAATTAAAACTGTGTGGCCGATTTGCCGTTCCATACAAGACAGGGATTCCACAGGTAGACAACTTAGATACTTGAAGCACTATAGATTAATATGGTGGCCTTTTATTAGGCTTCAATCCGTTCTAATAAATTTTAAGTAATAGGATAAAAGATGGGCACGTCCTTCTATATCGTTAAGACGCAAGTAGAGGAACGATGTTAGGTTTCGATGGGAGCAGCGTTTACGCGCTGCTGGGCTTAATATGTGTCAACGTTTTCACAAGCTCACATATGCTGGGCAGACAATGGTACAATCTGCAGCATGGATTGGCAACTGGTGGTTTCGGTACTGTTGGAAGGCAGACGTTGGCCTTCCTACCAAGATCGCCTAAGCAGCCAGAACGGCGGTACTCCTACGAAAATACAACATACAAACAGCGAAATGTGAGGAGAAATATATATGAAATCAAGGCTCCGGTGTCAAAGGAGCATGCCGTCTCATTCTTCTCTCACGTCTTGCGTGCGACGGCAAACCAGGCCTTCTCACCCGTAGAAGTGCCACCAATGCCAATGGTTACATTAACCAAACAGGTATCAACTATAGGACCTGCAACCAGTGATCCTGAATCACTGAAATCGCTTATGGATGCAGGAACTGATGTTTTCAGACTAAACTTCTCCCACGGGACACGTACATCTAAACTGAAGAATGCGAAGATAATACGGCAGTTGGAACTTCAGGAATCTCCAAAAGGAATTGAATCTGGAAGTAGCTTTGTTGTATATTACAAAGCACTGCTCGGTGACATTCAAGGTCCGAAACTGCGTATTGGCAGATTCATGCCGAATGTCGATGCCAAGGGCGTTGGTCTCGCAAGTGCCGAAGCCGAATTCGTCGAATTGAAAAAAGGGGATGTATTTTCGTTCGACACAGCAGACATCAGGGGAGGGCGTACTCGAGTACAGTTCAACTCACCAGAAATCCTGAGCCAGCTTGAACCTGGAAATATCATATCACTAGATGACGGCAATTTGTCAATGCGTGTAGTGGAAGTAGACAGAAGTGGACCTTCAGTAAAAGCTGTTGTCCTAAATGATGGCATCTTGTCGAGTAGAAAGGGTTTCGCCGTACCGAATATAGTATTGCCAGTGGATCTCTTCAACGCAAAAGACGTGAAGGATATTGTTTTCTGCCTTGCAGCTGGATTAGACTTTTTGGGAGTGAGCTTTGTTCAGAAGATGCAAGATATACTTTATCTCAAAAATATTTTGTTAGACTTCCAGGACAGTCAGTTCTACCATCCCCTTAAGGAACGTATGGCAAAGCTTGATGCCTTCACACTTAACACCGAAGAAGAGGATCCTGAAATAGAGGCTTTACTCGACCAGTACTATAATGAGAGGTTCTTGCCTAGGAAAGCCTCGCTACTGAAAAAAATACCTCCAGAAACGAGTGCCGGCATAGGCATCATACCAAAGATCGAAAAACAACCAGCCCTCGACGACATCAACGGAATTCTTGAAGTATCAGATGCTTTAATGATAGCCCGTGGAGACTTGGGTGTAGAAACTGAAATTACAAACCTTCCTATTATACAAAAACGACTGGTCCAACTATGCCGTCTGGTGTATCGCAAGCCTGTTATTGTGGCGACTCAGATGCTGGAAAGCATGCGCAACAACCCAAAGCCTACACGAGCGGAAACAACGGACTGTGCAAACGCCGTGTATGATGGAGCTGATGCGGTCATGCTCTCTGCAGAGTCTGCAACTGGCAACTATCCTGCGCACACCGTCGCCACGCAGCGCAGGATCCTGTACCATACTGAGAATGACCCTTACTTCTCCAGCTTGCAATTGATGAGAGAAATGCTTCTGAATGATGATATGCTAACCAACCTGTCAGGTATGCGGCCGCAGGTTTTGGATAACATCAACGTTCTATTGAAGGAGGACATGAAGTACGCTACGGATTGGAAGGAACGGCATAAGGACCTACTTGAAGCCAGTGAAAATATCTCTAACACTATCTCCAAGGAAGGGGTTGATGCACTGGCCATTCACACGGAGGACCGAGGCGAACTTGTGCAGTGGGTATCCACCAAACGTCATACAATACCCATCATCCTTATCACACGAAATGTGGATTTGGCACGTCATTTGCAGCTAACTTGGGCTGTTAAGTCGCATTTGCTACCGGACGGAGCCGATCCGTGCACTTTTGCACAGCAGCTAGCGCCGAGCTATGTAGGAACAGGGCGCAAGGTGCTCATGGTAGAAAGTAACAACAACAACATCGACTCTAGCATCATATTCCAAGTGCAATAGAGGTGGCACGAAATATGTTAAGCAGTTGATGCTGCTTTGTTACGAGAAGGTGAAAACGTAATGATTATCTAATATCATAAAATGCGTTACATAAAGTCTTTCCATAAATGCCTGTAAGGGAAGAATTAGGGTCTCCGTGGGCCCAATAACTCATAAATTCACCTTTGAATATGTTTCCATCATATTTTTTCGTGCAGTGAGTGCTCGACACCTCACTTAAATGAGATCTCTTAGGATAGCAACAGATACGTTTATGGTAGAATATGTAGCGTGAAGTGTACATTCTATTATATATTAGAATGGCTATCCGAACTTTCACTGTAGTTCTCTCATTTAAAATGCCATATAGTTAAAATAAAATGTTATTTCGTGGAATTTATTATTCCGTGTATGCCAGTGTTAAGAGGCCGCGGTATTCTTTAAGGGCACGTGAAAATGCCTTCTTGTAGGATATGCGCTTAAAGTACACCTGTAAAATGATTTACATTGATCGGGGTATTATTTACCTCGCAATGCCATGCATTTTGGCAGGAGGCGCTACCCACGGGGCTACCTGTGCAGTTTAGGCAGATGTTGTGAATTGCGCTGATTGTCGCCTCCAGTGCGTGAAGCTCGTTGATGACAGTAAGTAGAGTCTGCTTCGGGTGGCGTTTACACTCGCAACATATGATAACTTGATGTTTCATACCAGAAGTGAAATCAAACGACAAGGTGGTGTCCTGCGGGGGTACGTTGCAAACGCTCCCGTGCTGTAGAGCATCCGCAGCATCCTGACAGGTGTCATCATTTGGGTATTGATCACCTTTATCAGACGGGGGTTTCCCTAGCTTGACCTTGCAAGGAGTACCACAACCGACGCATCGGGTAAGAGCACCCGTGTACACCCAAATGTCCTCAGTTCGGGAGTTTGGCCTCGTGGTCCTGTCAACTCGTTCACCTAATGTTGTGGGCATTGCGGCCAATTTCTTAACAACTTCCTGAATTATACTAAAGTTTGAATCAAGGTCTAGCGGTTGGAGCATACGCTTCAAAGGGGGCAAAACCTGCTTTTTCAAGTAGTAAGCAACGTCAATCCCTCTCAAAGGTTGGGCACGTCGAATCTGCTCTAGAATATGGGCAACGGAGTTTTGGGGCAAAGTACGATGTCCAATTTCCTTAACGTAGTCTGTGGCCTTGAAGATTCCACTTATTTCATTGGGGAATACTGCTGATTCTTTGATTCCTCGATTTTCATCAACACGAGATAGTGAGAATACATGCGGAATGTATTCGTTCTCCAATATGCGATTGCCATAATGCTTGTGCATCTTGTACTTGGCGACGATGGCGGCCGCTGGAAGCGTATTCATCTGTCCAGTAATATCTTCTCGGTAGGTGCCCAACCGGATTTGGCGATAAATAATGAAATCCTGAGGTGTATATACAGATCCAACACTTCGAAAGATGCGTAAAATTTCATCGTAAGCCTGGTCAAAAGTCAACGTTTTGAAGATTGATTCCAGTGAAGTCTTTAGGATGCTTCTTGTAGCGTGGCACTCGCTCACACGCATTGTCTCAATGCCCTGATAGGGATTACGAGGCTCGAATATCATTTGTTGCAAAGCACATTGAAACACAACTCATGCTAACCTATTTACAGAACATCCACTGCCACAACGTGGAGATTTTATAGTATGCAGAGCAAACCCACCTTATCGTCGAAAGTCACCTTACCATTAGCATGAAGTAGACCGACGTATCGCTTTTTTGATACCAGGAGACATGGGCAATATACTTTATGTGGTAAGATTTTTATAGGTTCCGGAATTGCTGAATTAATGGTGTCAGCAATTATATGTGCTAGCTCCTGGGCCTCAGCAACAGTCTTACCCGGAAACTTTATGAAGATGCTGTCCGTATCTCCGTAGATAACTTGGGCATCAAAGTTGTCATGCACAAGCTCAGTGCAAAACAATATAAGTGCCCTGGCAATGGAAACTACAGACTCCGCTAAATCCGAGCACGGCATACGTCCGGAGAATCCCGAAGCGGTCAAACTGCAAGAATGCTGAAGACGATGCCCACTCACCTACCCTACGGAAAGGTTAGAGATCATTTTCAATCCATGCTGTTCATGATGCCACTGTTGCATAGTCATATCATCAACAGCATCTCGTGACAGCGCCGCTTTGATCCGTCTTCTGCTGTATAAAACGGACTTGAGCATCATCGGAAGTATGCCCTCACGGATATGCTTATCCACAAACATGACACCATTAGGCATGATATGCGCGCCAATAGAGCGTTCTACACGTACGTCGTATGCCATATAACACAACAAACCGTTGAAGACACTTGTATCGATGCTTTTCGAGAGAATATCCCGAAATACCCCATTTTCGGGATGATACGTCATCACACCAAGTTTGACTGTATTCGACTTCGATTGATGTTCCTGCAATCCAATAAGAGGACGGTAATGTCTACTCACGCTGAGAAGCCCGAGGCATGTACTGTAGCAGATATTGTATGCAATAGCGATGCACGAATACAGAGATTGAAAGTCCAGAACTGCAACTGGAGCCACGTGAAGGCCGCTTATCGGCTGCATTACTATAGGAATAGCCGCAGAAGGTCTTTGTTCGTGTACTTGCCGTTCAGTCGGCGATGGTAGAATATATTTGAAGGACTTGGTAAAACGGACAAGGATACTTTCCACATGATACTGGCTACCCCTGACAATAGTGCTCTTTAGGTCTATCCCGTAGAGTCGGGAGAATGTGATATACTTTTGTAAATACATCAGTTTGTCAAAAGTGGCGATGACGGCATAGTTCCTGAGGAGTGCATGCCGAATACACCTAAACACATGAGGGGATATAATGCAATCCATAGCATTCCCTTTGGAACAAAGAACACCATTGAAAGGAACAGAAGTACGGAGATAGGGCATGTCAGTTTCAGCATACACAGAACGGGCTAAATTGGCACATGAGGTTGCCCCCTCCTCAGCAGCTGCCTTATTAACCTCGGATAGATGTCTTGATAAACAGACCTTCGTAGTCAACCACATATGGATGGTGTTCATATGGTAAGAGGGCATTATATATCCAAATTGATTATAAACAATATTTTCCAATGACAACTCAGACAGGTTCAATTCCCTCAGAGCAACATCCATCAGATCGAAGATCAATCTGCCAACACATAGTAGGGGTTGAATTGTATTTTCTTTGAGATGGTTTTTCTTTAGCTTGCTGTGTTGGTGCGTCAACAGGGTGGATGTGTCAGTCACACTAGTGGTAGATTTGCTGGCATGCCCTCTGACGCGTGGGGCAATCCTGGAGATACTCTCCATGAATCCAACCATTCCAAGGAAAGCCGCTCTCTGGCTAATATATCCGAGTGAACTCCTGGCTAGGTCATACCCATATATTATATTAGGATCAAAGCGCAGTATGAGGTTCCTCAGGCACTCTAAAAGCTGTATTTCAGATGACACGAAGGATACATCCGTGTATTTCCCCGAATATATGGAACGCTCTATATCATTAAAGTTGGGATCATGGCTCTGAATAAGCGCCCACTTCTTATACTCTGGTATATTAACTTGTTTGGGAAAGTTTACATAACCACCGTTAGGATCCAGAACAATTGCTCCCTGCACGTCTGCATAGGGAATGCCAATTTTATCAAAATTTGGCTGCAATCTATGGTCTCTTAGTGTATACACAACCGCACGTATGGCGTGGCGTTGAGGGTCAGGGTGAATGTGATTAAGCTCTATGTCAGTGATCACGTCAATGACAATGCCACTTTCGAAGTTATCCACGTCTGGAATGATTCCTGAAGGACCACTCGCATCAATTGAAACATTCCCATCTTTTACATCGTCGTGAGATGGTATATCTGACTTTATACTTGCAACTTCACCTGGAGCACCTGCTGATGGTTTATTATTTGGTGTATCAGAACAAGTTATTAGAGTCGAAGATGCCCCAACGGAGTTGCTGCTTTCAACATCAACACATCCATCGACGGCTTCATTTGCACAATCATCAATCTTTGGTGGTGGTATGATGTAGCGATATGCGTACAACTGTGCATCCATTTCCCCATACGCATGGTCCTCCATGGTATGAAGGATGCTTGGATCAAAAGATATTGTCTCAATAATAGCGGACTTTTCCTTCGCTTCTCCCAACGACTGATTTGCATTCTTATCTAGTTTTGAAAGCAGCTGCTTTAGTGTAGAACTCGCAACTTCTATTTTCAGTTTATCCAGCTGTTGTGCATGTTTGTGTAAATACGTGTAAAACTGTCGAAGAGTATCAGCAGAAACGAATGACATTGTATCGCTGCCACAAGAAGTGAAAGATGATATTGATGCCTTATGAAGACCAACGCATTGCTCGTCCCACTTTTGAAAGAAACGATTCGTAGAACACATGTAACCACCAACGGCAAAACTCCCTTGAGTAAATTCCTGTGTTCCATGTATCAGGCCGTCATTCAACTCAACTACATTTAGAATTGTGGCAACATGAGCGTCAATTTCAAGTTCACATGTCGACCGTTTAATGTGCTTGGAAAGGAATACAGAAGGGGAATCCCTGACTATGGGCTTTAGGACCATGTATTGACCATATATAGGCGATTTTCTGGATTCATCCATGACTCTCTGCCATAGTGGGTGGCTTTGGATAAAACAACGTGGATGCAGGGGTAGGGGGCCACGCATCTTGATGGCCGATGAGAGAAAGAGATACTCCATACCCCTTACGTTGTAATCCGAGAGAAAATGCATAAGGTAACTTATATGAACCTCATATGGCTGTAGCTTGTGCTTGCCAATTCCTGTATGGAAAGTGTATCCTGCTAAATACTTGGTCAATACAGGATTGTAGTGGTAAACCTTAAGAAACTTCCTTGGCTTAGTATGATAGCCATAAAAATTAACATGCTCCACAACGTCAACTCGGTGAATGTGGGCAGAGTGTTCAGCCTTCCTCCGGCGTAAAAAATTAATGCGATGAGCGCTCTGACTCAACATCCTTGATCTTGTGCTGCAGCTTTTGTATGAAAAAACACTTGGTTCCACATTGGAATCTGAAGTCGTCTGCCTGTTAGTATATGCGCTTGATGGTGTATGCCCAGGTGTATTACAACTCTTATCCTTAGAAGTTTTATAGTCCTTGGCCCTACTTGGCCTGGTCCGCTTCCTCAATTTCTTCTTCCAGCGCAAATACTTTCTAGCAACAATCTCTAAGGTCCGGTGAACCCGTGATGCAAGCGCTGTTGAATCCACATTGTCAGGCACCGGAAGGTAAAAGTATGGCAGGTAGCCGTGGATATGTAAGCATACTTGTTGACCGCATAAAGTACTGCCAAACACCCTGATCGTTGGTACTTCATGAACCGGTAAACCGGCACTGGATATATGAGGATCAAATTCGGTTGGTTTGGACATCACATAGTCAAAGAATACCAGCTCCACTGCCACCCGCGCATTCACGCTAAGAAATTCCATGTAGTCATCCATTTTGGGGGGTCATCATAGGATAATTCCACCGATGAGTAGAAATATGACCACTTTCCAGAATACCTGTATTCTTGATACCGATGAGATACGAAAGGAGCTCTTTTGCCAATAGCTGACATGGCACCTCAATCTGCTGCTCTACATTTCTCTCCAAGATCCGAATTTTCTCATCCAGATATATTCGAGCATCCGCTCTGCACATATGGGTTGCAGCTCCAGAGGTGTTAGCAAGCCTCGCGAACAGATTTTGAACATAATGGTGGTGTGGTAACTGCATGTAATAAAAACGGCGGAGAATCGAAAGAATGTCGGAATAGCTTGAGGTAGAGATCTGCTTTTCTATGGTATTTCTGTGCTCGGCGGACAAAAGGTGTGATACTAGGATCCTACCATCAAGTGAACCATAATCGACGAAGCAGTGGCTACCAGAGAATCCCAAATCCTTTTTTAACAAGTCTAAAATAAATATTGTTTCCACAAGAAGATTGCCAATTACTTTATAATCTACACTGACGAAGTTCATATTTGACTGGGCATTTCGAATGGTGTCTGTGGCTTTCCGAATTATGCAGTCGTAGACCGAGGAATTGAGAGAACCTCTTATACCATTTCCACCATCAGCATACTCCGCCTTATGCCTTGAAATACATATTGATACGCTTCTTAGTAGGATGCTCTGACTAAATAAGTCCGCATTTGCCATCCTAGCCTCATCAACATTCTTATACAACAAAGCCCTAGCATCATTGTCCGCGTTGATGGTGCACAGCGCATAGCACAGTGCAGCTGTATCCACTAAATCCAGCGAATCAAGTTGTAGTACTGTGGGTTGCAGGTATTGGAATAACTCCTTCGCTTTTGGTTGGCCTTCGAGATGGTTATCTACAATGTGACGTATAATAATGGGCACCTGTCGTTCGTTGACATTGCATCTACGGTTATATATCTCATTCAACCTTGAGATCCAGATGTGAGCTGAGCGTTTAACCTTCCTTTTGGATAATTCGTTAAGGGAGGTTATCAACGCCTCCACAACGGCACCCATGAGAACACATCACGGTGCTAGAAGACGAAATGATGAAACAGACATACACATCTAGCAATAGAGCCATCGAGTCCTTCAATGTGGTATACATATGTGGCTAAACAACTCTAGAGTGATAGTATGTGTCTTATCGATCGCAATTGTGTAGACATTGGGAAGGGGCTGTATGTGTAATACCTATGCTCCCTACATACGTGGCATATAGTAACCATTTTGGTATACAATTATATAAGGGGAAATTGTAACGTCTATATAGTGCACGATTAATGAACAGCTGATTCGGAAGGGTGCCCTTGGAATCCGTGCCGGAGGCGTATTCTAAGTGTATCCTCTAAACCTCGATTGGTGATAGACTATTCTGTGGCATCCTCAGATGTTCTATCGTATGGTGCTTTTCTGTCATTTCCCATGAGCAAGGACTTGGAGCAATATTTGCTCCTCTAATCCATCGCATGCTATTGTCGTATCAAACGATACAATTTATGGGTCTATAATAATTACTTTTAGTAGATGACTTTGACGCTTTCTACGTTTTGCGCACAAAAAGGGATTTGTAGCAAGAAGGATGCCAAGAAATATATTCAATTGGTGCGTTTGGAATAGTAATGATCTGAGTAGGACGCAGGGGTACATACAAGTAAACAATAAGATTGTAAAGGAGGATTTTCTGGTGAAGAATAGCCTAAATATAGATGCAGTTAAACTTTTAAAGCGGGTTCAATACGTAACTGCAAGTAAAATATCGATACTCTTGCATAAGCCGGAAGGATATATTTCCACCTTTAACCGTAGGGTAGGTATTTAATGAGAGTTACCCAAAATTAGGCAGACAGAATTATGGGCAAAGTCCCTACTCACGCCTGAAAATCGTTGTGAAGACGACGTGCGTAATGGAGTTAATCCATCGCAACTGAGGAAGCTCTTGCCGATCAATCCCCTGGAATATGCAGCGAGTGGATTAGCCTTGTTTTCGGAGGATCGTTCACTTTCAAACAGATTTAACGAGTGCGAAGAAGAATATTATGTGGTGTTCCGAGATGTGCTGACTGGTCCCAAGCTGTTTGTGCTGCGGAGTGACATTCATATTGGCGGTATCGCCTTACCGCCATTAAAAGTCAACCAACTGAGTGATTACTCTGCAAATATTACAATACAAGGTTCATCTAGTAAGGTTGGTATATGAATAATTATGGTGTAATGTATAATGTTCAGCTAAGAAAGGCATGCCAACTGGCTGGGTTGGACATACGGTTATTGAAGCGGGTTCGAATGGCCAACCTTCAGCTCGGCAACCTTTTGTGTGGGCAGTGGATATGGCTGAGGAGATATCATCTTACTTGAAATCGTGCTGAATAAGAACCATTCAGCACCGCCTTCGTAACAATATAATATCAATACGGTGTGGAATCACAGCCCACGGTACCGCAAGCGTAGGGTTAAGGACTTGGCGATATTCAGCCATGCAAACTACCGCAATTTTGATGTCTTCGAGGCAGCATGGGTGGAGATTCGAGAGGCTGAGACCTACCTTTAAGAAATGGGTTCGAATTAACCATCCACCAATGCTCAGGTCGCCTCTTGTGAAGCTGCATCCAAACAGCAACAAAATTCTATACGTATGCAACGGGAAAATCTCCCCAAAAGGTTGTGCCTTATACGAAAAAACAGCAAAACATTTTCTAAAGAAAGGGGATCTGGTAGAAACGCCAGTTCTGGCATTCGTCAAGGGAGGTTCTCATGTGCTCCTCGAAACGTTATCAATGGATGATGTCGAGCAGCTGGAGAAACTAATTCCTGAAATAAGGAACGCCTTCAAAGGTAAATTTACATTTGATAACGTGTGTAACCCGGCTGTACTATCTATTCTGTTATTCGTGAACCCACCTTTCAGTTAGACTCATTTTGATCGAAAGCGCTGGTATTGTGGCAATTGAACTATAACATGTATGATCATTGCACCAATATTATAGTATGATGGAAATATAAATGGAAACACCTCGCTACAGAAGCTGAAAATCATAATCATGGAATCGAGGGAACAGAACACCGCGAAATAAACTACAAGATTTAAACCCCCGAAAGGGCATCGATAATGTTCAACAGATGAGCACTCTCTAGTGCTTCATTAGATATTGTTTCCAATGGCTCATTTTGGAGAAGTTTATGTGAGCGCCTTGGGGGCGAAAGAGATCGGGACAGTTTAATACCTTTATGTGACATAGCGGAAACAGTATCGTCTAGGAACAGTGAAAGTGGTCTTCGTTCATTAGAGAAAGATTCGATGAGCTCACATAACACATAGTCCTTGACAGACGTAACCGGGGCCTGTTGCGGGAGATCTTTCAATGCAGTATCATTACCACCCAACCAAGAGCGTAACATGCTGGCTTCCAGGGGAACTACAGTCTGGCTTGCTGTGTTATACTTGTGAATTATCAGACCGCCTGAGCTAAACTTTACCGCAAAAATCTCTCCGAATCCATAGTTCTCTTCTGTGTCTGAAACGTCGGAGTCTATGGGCTCCACAGTCATCAAAGGAGCCATTGAACCAGATACCGCATGTTTCTTGAAATAGGGAATAAAGCCTGAGCTACTCACACGGTAAATGAGGGAATCAGGTGCGTCGCTATTACGAATAGCCTTGAGGCACTCTGTCTCATGTTCAACTGAGGTGGTGCATATAATAAGGGTATGCTTCATGTTTCCACAGTAGACATCGGTTTCATTGGGAACAGCAACATTCTTCACAAACTGGCTGCCATTGCTGATTACACGATTAAGGGGTACCTCCAGAAGACTGTGAGGAATGTAAAGAAGCCCACGGCAGACGTCATTATCGCATACTCGCTTTTCAGGTGGATGCATGATGCCAAGTGCATACTGCCTCAGCATGGTCTGGGCATCCTTAGTACGCTTGCAAGTACAAAGCGGGGGTGTATAGCCTAGAGGGGCGTTTTCGCGGTTCCATCGCCAGAAATCCAGGCCTATCTTTCCAGTACGGTCCAACAATTCACCATCTGGACTGAGCGGAGAATAATCTCCTGGGCGAATTGGCCAAATGTCAGGCCTAAATTCAACCCAATCCAAGTCACGAAAGAGCAGAGGAGGGCGAGATGTGTTCTCAGAAGACGGATCGAGGGGTGGCTCTTCTTGTTGAGAAGAATTAACCTCGTGGAGTATCTTCGGAAAAGAAGCCTTTCTCAACCGACAAAGGTTATTCAATATATGCGATAAACGGGTGCTAGATGACAGCTCATTCCGTAAATAAGTGTTTTCGTTGAGCAGCGTAAAGTACAGTGGCGCGTCCGGGGCACCGTCCCTTACATTTGATGCTGGGTCCGATTCTAAAGGATCCATATTATTCAAAATGTTAGTTATTGGGAGATTTAATTCTCCTTTATGTATTTCATTCTACTACAGGCGGCTCTTGTGCTACTAGAGGCGGAGCCGTTCTGGGAAGTGATGTGTGGTGCCCTGGATCTGTAACACTTTGCAGCCGGACTATCATCACGGAATATAGGCATATATCGGTTTGGTGCTCTGGCGCATGTGGTCGTTTTGGAGTCCGCTTCATGGTCTACATCACCTCCACGTGAATACACGGTCTCGACGTTTTTAGTCGCAATTGAAGTATCCTCGTGACGTATTTGAGTTGGTGTGCGGGGATAACTGATAGGCGTTCCTTCCCGCTTGGGTCTAACTCTTGGTCGGCTGTCTATATCATCCTCAGACACTGATCGTTGTGTTCCGCAACACTGTACACGATGGCCCGTATCAATCATTCCTTCCATAGAATTGGTCATGAAAGATCTTCGACCAGAAGTCAACATTCGGTCTTTAACGTGATCGTTAGGGTCGACGTGCTTGTTGTGAGCGGCACCTCGGCAATTGTATGCGATAACCTCCGGCTGCGAAGTGGATAGCGGGGTTGAAAGACTCCCCTGTGAAGCCCCCGTCATACCAGTAGGGGTGCTATTCATTCCTACACTCTGACTCGTGTTATCATCAGAATCCTCAAAATTAGTCGAGGTACGGACAGTAAGGCTAGACGACTTTTGAGTGGTAGGGGTCCGAGGGTGATGCGTCTCTACATTCATGGTATCTCTTATTTCTTGTGATGCAACTGGAGATCGTCGGCGTATAATATTGTTGTAAACTTTCGCACGGTCTTGAGGACTGACGGTTTCCCAGAACCAATCAGATACCGGGCCGTCCCAGAGTTGAAGACCCAAGCATTGCACTGCACTGGCACGACGACGTGGATCTGGTTGCAATAGTGCAAACAATAGTGAATTCAATTGTCTGCTACGTCCTGGTAGAGGGAGCGGCACGCCTTCCTTCATCTGCTGCGCTAGCTCCGCTAGCGTGGTAGCCTTGTGAAATGGCGTCTTGCCAGATGATAACTCATACAATACACAACCCAAAGCCCACATATCCATCTTGTCATCGTAATTCTTAGTATTCGATAGTAATAGCTCAGGACACCAGTAATATGGCGTCCCGACACATGAATGTGCGAAGGACTCCATCCCGATACTTCGGCACAATCCAAAATCCCCAATCTTGCAAACATAGCCTTTTTGATTGGAATTTTGGTTGTTTGAATGGAGGAATATGTTTTGTGGCTTCAAATCGCGATGAAGAATGCGTCCTTGTTTTGGCCCTGTGGTTGAATTAAAGAGGGGATAGATTGGTAACGTCACAGTATGTAAATGTAGCAATTTTAAAATCCCACCATCACCAAAAACAATCATAAATTCTGTATAAAATACTTCTCACGGATATAATGACATGATATCTACGCAACAGGTAACATTATCAAACAATTACAAATGTCTACTGGGAATTGATGAAATACATATTGCATAACCAGATAACATCAACCTTATTGGCATAATAAATAGGTTTCTTTGTGACACTTCCAAGTAGACGATGCAAGGAGACGCAATACTCAAACAGGACTTACCTAATGATGAATTGTGACAATAGGAAAGCGCAAAAAGGAGTTGGAGTGCGATGTCGAAAATAACCTGCTCATTGACCTTTTCATAGTGTTTGTGGAACTGTCGCATGTTTTCAGCGAGGTCTCCAGAGTCGCAGTACTCCATGATAATATAAAGAAGATGCTTGGACCGGTCGACTACACGATCGACGTAACGTACGATGTTAGGATGCTTTAAATCACGCATCACATTTACTTCCATTACTAATTGCTCCTTCTCCTTGTCGGAGAGACCCTTATATACAACTACTTTGAAGCAGAACAGTTCCCCCGTCACCTAAATATGCTAGAGAAAAGAAGCTTCCAACAAACCTTGTGTTGTACTTGATATACCTCCCCAAAACGCCCCGCCCCTATACGACGCAGCGTCTTGAACTGCGACAACCGTTCCTCCGCAGTAGACATTGGAACCTTTGGGTGACCTAGAAGAACGGATTGGTGTGTAGCCCGTCCAAAATACGACGGAATTCCATTATATAAATATATAGACATGCAAATTACGGTGACATATTATTATTTCGTAATTTACAGTGACACAGAACCGTGTCGAACCAGCACAGACGTAGGTTCCTAAAGCACCGTCACCGCCCGATTGCTCTGACAAGTCATCAAGGAAGGTTGTGTAAACACTAGTGGAAATCCTAGAAATTAAAACAACAAAAATTAAATCAGTTATATCGTAACTGTGGGTGGTACGCGGGAGGCGAATTGGACATTTTCAAGAGCTATCTCCTCAGGATACACAGCAACAAGGTTCATGCCACATTCGTTGTCAAAGTTTTTGCTGTGGTAGTCAACTCTAGCATAACCTCCTATTCCCCATTCAGGGCCCCAGGAGTTTTTAATTAGCCAATATGAGTACGCATGACCCTCGGTTACACCTGCCAGGACGACTGCATGGTTCACCTCCTTACCACAAGTATCTATAATACCGTTACTGTAAAATTGCCAATCCTCATTAACCGCAACATATACCGTTACGGGCCCTTTTTTATCGAGGAGGTCAAAAAGATCCGGCTTCTCCGTGTACCCGTAATTAATCAATTTATAGTTGGGCTGGCCTTCAACAGGAAGACACTTCTGTTTGGTTCCTTTGTATGGGTAAACAGTTCCATTAGTCGCTCCGTGAGTTTTCAAAAATTCATAAGCACTGTAGATGTCTCCTTCACCCTCAGGCATGCAGTCAATGAGTTGTTGCTCGCTTAGACTAACGTGCTGATTGTGCTTCTTCAGTAAGGACTCCAGTGTAGCTGTTGTGGCAAAAACAGATGATGATGATGATGAACCAGATGCAATGTAATTCTTAACGGGTGTCATCTGCCCCTGCTCTGCGTAGTCAATGGACCTCCAAGACGTGGCAGTTGGCTGGGGCACTGGGCCAACATCTTTGCTGCTTTGCTCTCTAGGTACAAACCTAGCTGTATGTAATGCCATAAACTCCTCCGATGTCATGTCACCAAAACCATTCAATTCCATTTGGAACCTACGATTAGGATTGTCATTGTTAGCAAGTATTTTCAAACAATTCGCACGGTACACCAGAAACCTCTCCTGTTTATGACCAATAGAGTCGTGAGTACGATCAAACAGCCTATTGAAATTGTTAAACATAGAAAAGAGCTTGACTTCCACTTTCACATTGACATGTTCAAAATGTTTATGTAACGTAGCTGCCAGCAAAGTTACATAGTCTTCATGGACCGCATCCCTGATAGTTGTGTAGTTGTGGTAATTCTGCTCATTCAACTCATGCTCAATCTCATTTTTCAGCTGCTGATAGGCATCATCACCAAGTACTGTCGAAATCAATATGGGTATAACGCCCACGGCAATAATACAGCATAAAACCTTCCAGAATATCGGAATATTACGCAAGAAAGCAATGGTGCCTGTAAAACAAGAGCCCTGTCTATCATCCTCATCAGTATTGCTGGATGCGGTGACGGGCTCCGCAATACTTTCGTCGGCAACCACACCCTTAGGAGGCGACATTTCTAGACGTAGCCAAGTTTACGAGTGAGGCTAAGGATGAAACCGCGGCACACATGGGGTGGGATGAAATATTACGTAATGTTTATTATCTGTATGTTGCAATTAAATATCTGTGAATTTTTAAACATATCCATTAGATAAGCTTTTTAAACTCGTCGTAGAAAACGAGTACGAGGGCTCCACCAAAGCCACGCAAGATGTTGGCAAAAGCGCCCTTGAAAAAACCACTGGCGCCCTCGTTGCGTAAGATTTTCTTGAAGCAGTCCAAAGAGCTCGTGTACATGATGTCTGCGGAAGTTTTCTTGCCGGACATCATCATCATACGACGCCTAACAGTATCGAAGGGGTACGAAGCGAGACCGGCATGAATAGTCACAGTCTGTGCAACAGCCCACTTGTATAACAGGCTCGCATTTTGATCCTCTCCGAACATAATAGCCTTAGCTGAGTCGTACAAACCGAAGTATGTGCCCCTGTAAACGATGATACCGGTAACCGAAATGCCGAAACCCTTGTAGAGGGACATGGTGCCAGTAGAACGCTGGATCTTCATGAGGCAGTCAACCAAACCAGTGAATTCACGCTGTCCCTCCTTACGAACGTCGCTCGCAAGACGGGTACGTGCAAAGTCTAGCGGGTATACGATCAACAAGGAGTTGGCACCTGCCAGGCCACCAGACAACACATTAGCGCCAAAAAACTTCCAGAACTCTGTCTTCTGGTTGTAACGCGGGAATAGGGTTTTGAAGTAGTCCTTGAAAGCAAAGTTAAAAGCTTGAGTGGGGAAATAACGGATAACATTGGCCATGTTTCCTCTCCAAAGTGACGACACACCCTGCTCAGCACAAACCCTCCCAAAGCAGTTTATAATTCCTGTGTATCTTGGGATTTTCCCACTCTTGATTTCAGGAATTGTGTCCTGTGTCTGAATAAGCATCTTAACGCGCTCGATGGGCGCCACTGTGGTCTTGGAGATTGCAGCGGACACACCGCCCATCAAGAAGTCGGAAATAAAACTATTTTGCTTCTCCATTGTCGCTAAGGAACTCCGTGATAAATGGGTTCGTAAGACGGTATGTTAGTACCACTGGCGAAGACTTCGCCAGCACCACATTCCCACGTGATTGGCATAATCATCGGCACAATAGTGGCAGCAATATAAGAAGTTCATTAAAATCGCCTCGCACATTGACTTCTCGCGTCTCTACAATTAATGCTAACATTAGACATAGCTTTTGATGTATGTCTCCTATCCATAGGCACAGGTGCCTTCTTTAGTGAAATTTCTCGGGAACTATGAACAATGAAGGTATAGACACGCTATCATATTTCCGGTAGAGGATGTTGCCATAATATAATGCCTTTGCCGATGCGATTAGCAGTTGGAATCTCAACCTAATATTGCTACAAGGGCATCGTAGATGGATTTACTGTAATCATAACAAAACGGAATCATATAAGGTATATGATATCTATCAATGTAACAAATAGAGTATTCGAAAACACGGTATATATAACTGCTTCCACAGGAATGTGATTGTCTAAGAACATCGTGGAAAAGTTGCCCACGAGCTCTCTAGGGTATTATATTAAATGCGAATCATTATACCATTTAAAGGTAAAAATGTTGATGTTTCAGTTATTAGAGGTGCTGGCTGTCATTTGCGCATCTCAGTTAGCGGCGACAACCAGGCACGGAAACCAAGGTTGCAAGGACAGAATCACTCTGAAGACACTTTCAGGTGCGTCTTCTTCTACCTTCTCAGTAGCAGCATTCGAAATTTGTAATTTATATCCATACAGTTGCTACCTGTTCACAATGTAGCTGGTGTTATTGATTCTAGTTGTCTTATTATGATGCGTTTCTATAAATATATAGTGGGCTGTATAATGTCAGATATGTCATTATAACGGACTTCACAGGAAATTTCTCTATCCTTCGTGATGGTATGAGGAAAATCGGTGACCTGCGAGGCAGGCTTAAAGAGGAGTACAAAGGCGACGTGAAATTGTTCAGGAATGGTAAACCACTAGATGATGATGAATCTATAGGCGATGTGAGTTGTGAATCGGAAATGTAAACTCATCAGTTGCAGCCAAATTTGGCCAACATAGCTGTTGTTGTACCCATCCGTGGTGGAATGAGGGTCCAAGTACAGACGATGCTAGGTATTGGTTGATCGCCTATAACAATCTTGTAACGTATTTAGGTGAAAGTGTGGATGTAGAAGTTGAACCTAATGAAACTGTACTGGACCTAAAAAAGAAACTCAGCAAGAAGCAGAAATTACCCGTTGAACAACAAAGAATCATTTACGAGGGGAAAATGATGCAAGACAATAAAACATTGGCAGATTACAACATAAAGGTACGCTTATATATATCATTTACATGATCTTATAGAATAATTCGGTCATACACATGGTGTTACGACTACGAGGTGGCGAGAAAGAGATACATGGCGATCCTAAAACTGAGAACCGTACACACCGCTATGTTCTAAAGAGGAATTGATATTACACGAGGCGGTATTATAGATCGAGTTAGAAGAAAGTATAAGTCAACAACCATTATTACATTCAATCGCATCCACTGGGTGGTGCGCCTGTCTATGGCTCCACAGGGTTTATATAGTAACACATAGACCTCAGATACCATAAAATGGAAGAATTAATACCCATTGTGAGCAGACTTCATAGTATTCTAACCGCAACTGGGCAAAGCAGCCTAGAGCTGCCGGCTGTGGCAGTAGTCGGTGCGCAATCAGTAGGAAAGTCCTCTGTTCTCGAAGCTATGGTCGGGCGTCCTTTTCTGCCAAAGGGAACTGGGATCGTCACCCGAAGACCGCTAATATTGCAGGTAATTTGGTGCCAGTAACTTTAAAACGACGTGTAGCTGCGCTATGATGGAGAGGCTACTGAATATGGCGAATTTGCACACAAACGCGGAATTATATTCGATGACTTCAGGAAGATCGAAGAGGAAATCACTGCAGAGACAGAGAGATTGCTCGGTGGTACCAAGAATGTTTCACCTGTTCCAATCTTCCTAAAGATAGTATCGCCACGGGTTGTTGACTTGACGCTCATAGACTTACCAGGCATCACTAAGGTACCTGTGGGTGATCAAACGCACGATATCGAGCACCAAATCCGCCAAATGATCACGGAATACATTGGAAAGCCATCATGCATCATACTGGCACTGACTTCAGCCAACATGGATATTGCCACTTCAGACAGCCTACAAATGGCAAGAGAAGTAGATCCTGAGGGTGCACGTACTATAGGGGTGATAACTAAGTGTGATATGGTTGAGGATAAGGGCAGCGCACTAGAAGTGTTGCGGGGGGGAATTTATAAGCTCCGCAGAGGTTACGTCGGAGTCGTCTGCAAGGATAAACAGGGAAATCCCGATTTACGTCACGACCCTGCGGAGGAGGAGGAATTTTTTAAGCAGCATCACATATATGCGCCTATCTCTAACAAGTGTGGTATACGCCACCTGGCGAGATTGCTAAACGAAATGTTAACATCACATATCAAAGAAATACTTCCACATGTCAAGGCAAAAGTTATGTCTATACTACACGAACGAGAGGGGGAACTGCTGTCTTATGGCTTTGGTGCAGGAGATGATGCTGCATCGCCAAGCAGCTGTCTGCTGCACTTCTTCACGTCCTTCTCTCAAAGGTTTAAGGACCTTGTGGACGGTAAAATGTCATCACAACAACATGCATCGCAGTTATTTGGAGGTGCGAGAATTAACTACATCTTCAACGACAGTTACCTCAAAACACTAAAGGCCTTCAATCCACTTGCAGGTCTGTCAGACCTCGAGATAAGGACTGCCATCAGGAATTCCACTGGACCTTGTTCAGCACTCTTTGTCCCAGAAGTTGCATTTGCAAACCTTGTAAAGAAGCAGATACAATTACTAGAAATGCCTTCACTACAATGTGTTGACCAGGTGTACGAGGAACTCCTAAATATTCTAGAGAGCTGCAATGTACCTGAACTTAACCGCTTTGTCAATCTGAGACTTAAGATGGTGTCTGTGATAAAGGAACTGTTGCGGCGGTGCCTAAGTCCCACAAAGGAGATGATTCGCAATATCATCAAAATTGAGCTGGCGTATATCAACACCAATCATCCAGACTTTCTCAAGAGCAACGCACTTGCTAAGGCATACAACCCACAGGGACGTGCACAAAGGGGCCAATCAAATTATAATGCTCAATATGGTTATCCGAGTAGGAGTAATTCAGTTAACTACCACGGAGAAACGCCTCGTGAATATAACAGTGATTTGCATGAGGGGTAGGTTTTGGCTTTAGTTAATCTAACTATTTGACAGCAAATCTAATCATAGAGTACAAGGTGGTGAGTGTAGTCGAACGTCTGGAAAATATGAGAAAACAGGGAAATTTGGAACCTCTCTAGCAAATCCTAGGGATCTCCCAGTACAAAATGAACAGCAGCTGCTATGGCTCCCTAATGTACCCAAGGTAGTCAGCCTTGGAAATGACCCTACAGAGCGCGAAGTAGTGGAGGCAGAACTTATCAAGACCCTAATAGATAGCTACTTCTCCATTGTCAGGTAAGACACTATAAATACGGTATCAAAAGAGCCCAGGAAAAATATCGCAGATGCCGTACCGAAGTGCATCATGTATTTCATGGTTAACAAAGCCGCCGAATCGGTGCAACAGGAACTCATATCGCAACTCTACAAGAAAGAACTATATAACGAACTGACCGCAGAATCCAAAGAAATAATAGAGAAGCGGCAGAAGTGCATTGATACGTTAAAGTGAGTTTTATAGACCTAAAATAATTACGATGTGCAGGTCTCTAAGACACTGCTTAGCCGAACTTAATGAAATAGCTGGATTCCGTCTTGAGGAGTGACCACACATTCAGCATAAAGACACACAACCTCATGTTATTATAAAATGTATACAATATAACACATATCGTAAAATGCTAAAGGGGGTATCGGACCCAAAAAATTGGGGATCTCTCCCCTTTACAGTTGACGGAAGTGAACAGTGGATTCGCAATTTCCGTGACTATTCCACCCTCGATCTAAAGGCGGATCATGACAACAGGCCAGTGTGGGTTTGTCCTGATGGATATCTCTACCTGGAACAGTTCACAAACGTGAGCAAGCAGGCACAGGATTTTCTTGTCACTATTGCAGAGCCCATCTGCCGTCCCGAATTCGTGCAGGAATACCAGGTACACTTGGCGGATATATAGTTATATAAGACCTTACAGGTTACTGTATTTTCCCTTTACACGGCGGTGTCAGTTGGATTAACAGTGGAGGAACTCCTTATCAATCTTAACAAGTTTTCGAAAAACAAGATCCCCAGCAAACTGAAGGATTCTATTATTAAAACAGCATCGGTACGTCAATATTATTGCATCTTACATGTTCTGTCCGTATGTAGATGGGAGACTTCGTATTACTTACAATTCCACTTCCACTGAATGCATCATATTCATGAATCAGACACTTGGTAACATGTCTAAACATTATACTAGGGTGGATAGTGGTATTCATACTTGCGTGCCTTATATCAACAATAAATGCTTCGATAAAATAAAATGCTTGCTGATAACTGATACACAGGCTTTTGGCAAAATTAAGCTTGTCCTGCGTGACAACCGCTACTGGATCGAGTCGCATGACAAAAAGGAACTTGATCACCTTCTCACTAACGCCGTCATAAGGAGTGCTAGGATAGTATATGGGACATGGGCACGTGGTACTAATGGTGATTCCGATTACATTACATCGGCAGTGCCAACAACAGATGCGTCAACTATTGTATTCAATTCAAGTGATAATGGGGAATCTTCTCATCTCCTTCAGGAATCTAAGATGCCAGTATCCATTGATGGAATTGGAAATCTGGCAGTGGATAATCGTCAAACAAGTGAAGTCTACTCCTTTGAGGTCCATCAAGAAAAAATCGAAGAACTCAAGAGGGAGGCCCTGCAGTCGCTGCGGCGACCTTTAGTGATGGAATATGATTTCAGAAAGGACAAGAAGACACCAACACTTGAGTGTTGCATTCGAACTAATATAAAAATTCGATATTATCAGGAAAGAGCCCTCAGAAGAATGTTTAGCAACGGTCGCGCCAGGTCAGGTATCATTGTTCTGCCATGTGGAGCGGGTAAGACACTCACAGGCATAGTGGCGGCATGTACAGTTCGTAAACCGGTATTCGTGCTAACAACGTCGGCTGTCGCAGTTGAACAATGGGTGAAACAATTCATGGATTTCACCAACATCTCCTCCGAGAGACTCTTGTCCCTGACGTCGGAACGCAAGAGCGACCTCTGGGACATCGCTGAAGCAGGCGTCCTTATTTCGACATATACAATGATGACGTATTCGCGTAAACATAGGGAGGCTACTGAAAACATATTGAACCAAATAAAACAACGAGATTGGGGATTGCTAATCTTTGATGAAGTGCAATTTGTACCCGCTCCAGCTTTCAGACGAATCAATGAAATCGTTAGATCACATTGCAAACTGGGGCTCACAGCCACACTTGTACGTGAAGATGATCTAATTAAAGATCTTCAGTGGCTGATCGGTCCTAAGTTGTATGAGGCCAACTGGCTTGAACTACAGGAAAAGGGATATCTAGCAAAAATTATATGTAAGGAAATATGGTGCCCTATGACGGCACCATTCTATCGCGAATATTTAAGAAGTGACTGGGCGAAGAAACGTCGTCTATGGTCATGTAACCCTGTTAAACTGGCGACTTGTGAGTACCTTCTCAAGTTCCATGAGGCACGCGGTGACAAAGTCATCGTCTTCTCTGATAATCTCTTTGCGCTATTGCATGTTGCAAAAATGTTACGGCGACCTTTCATATATGGTAAGGTTACTTCCGCAGAACGTATTGTTATTTTGAACAAGTTCAAAAATGAAAACACGTTCAATTCCATACTGCTCTCCAAAGTGGGAGATAATGCACTCGACATTCCCTGTGCCAATGTAGTCATCCAAATATCATTCAACTTCGCATCGAGAAGACAGGAAGCCCAACGCCTGGGGCGTATTTTGAGGCCTAAGAGTAAAACCGATGAAAACGGCTTCAACTCCTTCTTCTATAGTCTCGTAAGTAAAGATACGCAGGAAATGGTGTTTGCCAGTAAGCGTCAACAATTCATCATAGACCAGGTAGGTGCAGTGTATATGTTACATGTGGATATCAATCGCAATTGAGTGTACGTGTGATCATGTTGCCACAAGCAACTAGATGCAATGATATTGACCGATAACTACTTTGTAACGGCCGATATGGTGTCCATGTGACTCTGATTGGGATTCGAATGTCGTCTTATTGTGTGTGTCTCCATTAGAATCCTTAACCTCACGGTAATTAGGGCTATGCCTACAACGTTACAAGCTCATCGGAGGTTGTGAAAGATGGGGCCAACCTCATATACAACAGACCGGAGATTCGAGAAGAACTACTTCACGATATCGTATCAGCTAGTTATGAAAACGATGAGGAAGAAGAAGAACAGCTTCAACCTGGAGAAACCAACCCCCAAAACATGCCAGAAAAGAAATTGATAGAAACACAGAAAAAACGCACATCTCTGTCAAAGATGTCCGGATCGTTGCACAAACACATAATAAAGCGACACTTATCAACAGAAGAACCCAAGAAGAAAAAGAAGAAGCCTAGAGTGTCAGCTAACCAGCACCCAATGTTTCGGAAGTTCTTTGCCGGGAATAAGAAATAGACAATGGTCATAGCTGCGTATAATTTAATAAATGAAATATTAAAACGCTTTCATTGCGCATATGCTGTTCCAGTCGTTCGTAGAACGTGTTTTGACGCTAGGCTGGGTCTGTCAAGACAACGTAATCAATATGTCACGATATACGGCCGCCGAATGTTCTCAGAACACAGATACCTAATACACAATGAAATGGCTTCTTTGAAGTCATATGTACAGCAGCCATCACAGGATTTATCGTACGTTTACGCCGCGACTATCAAGGAAGTAAGTCGCACACCTGATTCGTAATTATGAATTTTCATGATTGTGGAATGTGATAGTGAACATATACGTCGTTAAATGTAACCAGGTTGAACATTTTTGGTGAATTTATGTCTCGAAGTGCAGTATCCGACTAAACACCTAACCCTGTGCCCTTATTAAATACAATGGTATTATATCATCTTCAGCGTGCTGAAAGATTGCGTGTTCATCTAGAGACAAGAGGAAATGATGAATGTATCACCATCGCAAAGGGGCTGGAAAGCGCGGCCTCATCCTATGAGGAAGCTGTACTAAGATTCATCGATAACCGCGTCTTATATAACCAAGTAAGTCGGCATGTAGTTAAAGTGTGAAACTGCAACGCACGTACAAGTTAATGTCATGTGCTATCATAGTAAATAACTTATTTTATGGTAGGCAATGCAAACCAAAGTCACCAGGGATTCAAACATCAAGTACGGGATCATGGGTATATCGCTCATATGCATATTCGGGTCCCTTAGCATTTCTCTCCACCCAGTCTTCTTATTTGTAAGTTTACCGTGTCTGACGGACTAATAGAGTCAGGGCTGCGCAATTGGAGCCTACGTTTACAGGCCTGTCTTCCGCCAAAGCCGCTTACGGGAAGGTAGGTTGCGTGAGAAACGTGGAACTGATGCGCGACCGAAGGTGCCCACTGACATCTGAATCATTCCAACCGGCGCCTCTGCTTAATATATACTTGGCTTAACAAACAACATTGATCGTTCAGATATCACGAAGGATTTGGAACGTTATCTACATGCCAGCAGGGATTGTCGCAGAAAACTGGGCCACCTACAAGTGGACATGGCCAACAGACTAGAGGAGCTAGAGAGAAAACTTTCCAGGCGAGATGATCATAAGTTAGACATTAGGGAAAGTTCATGAACAGATGCTACGGGAACATCCCATTACGCAGTTTGATAAGGCACAGCAGACTGACGAATGTAACTGAAGCAACTAGGACAGGATGGTCTTGTACAAACTTTAGTGGATCGGCCAAGGAGTCCATAGCGCTATCCACATATGCCAGATATTCGTCAAAAATAATCGTCTTCTCCTTGGTGTAGTCCTTGGCAGCATCATTGGTCCCCCTAGTGTAACCCAGAAGACGCTTCACGTTAATGCTATAGTTATCACACGTTGTCTGCTCGAAAATAGGCGGTGGAGGGTTCTTCCCTTCATGAGGCTCCGGCAATGGTAGATTCAATGTGGTCACCGCGTCATGCAAATTCATCACATAAATCCTGACAGAATTCGGAATCCGAATCGAAACAGAATGTTTAAGTGTTTTCTGGTAGTTGAAACGCTTTGAAATCGACTCCGAAGTTAGATGCTTTATCATATACGTATCTTCAACTACGTATCCGTGTTTAGCGTAGTACTCGCGAGTACCGATACCTGCAATCACCGCCATTTTCCAAACACCTTTGGCTGCTCCAACGATCTCGGCTGCCAAAAGTAAGCTCGCTCCGATTCCACGGTGCTGGCAGGGGGTCGTCTCCTTTACCGACTTGCCATGAGCTACGGCAATGCCGTAAACGTGAAGTTCGCGGATAAACGCGCAGCCCTCTAGGCATCGGAACAGCGAAACCTTAGGGTTGTATCCAGCATTCGTGCGGATCCTTAAGCGTAGGAAGCCGTATATCTTGGATTCATCTTCACTTTCGTAGCTCAGGAAAAATTCAGTACCACCTGTTGTCTCGTATTGTCTGACCATCAGCTTAGGGCTTTGGTCAATATTCCCTCCTTTCACCTCACGACATCGTATGCAATGACACGCTATGCTGCGTTTGCTCATGTAAGACAGCACCAGCTGACGCATGTTGGTTATATTTGTACCAGCTATGATGGACGGATTTGGGATGTCACGGATTAGACGATTCAGGCGGATCCATGGATGAATCGAACGCTTAACGCGCATTAGAAGATTTGTCATTAATGTTGGATCTGTGTCGAAGTACGGCACGTATTTGCCCTCCTTGTGCCATTCCTCTATCTTAGAGAAGGGGGCAACCTCGCAAGGGTAAATCTTCCACTGATCAGCCTGCAAACCCTCGTCAGATAGGATAAGGGCAAACATCTCATTATCCATCGTAGGAGAACTTGATGGAAGATCGGGCATAATGTGAATGTCAACCTTGTAAGCATTCTCCTTCAAAAGATACAACGCGCGAATTGTGTCATTCAACGTATGTCCTCGGTTTACGTAATTCAGGACATCATCATTGGTGTGCTGGATACCCAGCTGGACACGGGTGCAACCAAGCATACGTAAACTCTTGATTTCGACGGGCGTAATACGATCAGGTCTGGTTTCCAATGTTAACCCGATAATACGGCATTCTGCCTTTTCGTTGAGGTCTTGCTCTTCCGATAAAGATTTGCGCTCCCTAGCATAATCAATCTGCTCAGGGAAAATATTTGCAGCGTAGTAAAGGTCACGACAAAATTCTTCCTGGTACTGACGCGGGTATCCACTCCAAGTGCCTCCCAAAACCAGAATCTCTATCTTATCTATGATATGGCCATTACGATACAGTGTCATAGCGCGGTCGTAAAACTGTTTTACGGCATCGAAATCATTTTGGTTGGCACGTAAGACGGCGGGCTCAGTAGAAAGGTAACTCCTAGGTTGGCCGGGCTCATTGGGACAATAGTAACAATCTGACGCGCAGCTGAAGTTACCAGGGGCCGTTAGGACAGTGATGACGACAACACCGGAATTCGAACGTGTACCCTTAATACGGAGCAAGTGTTGCATCTTGCTGTCGTACTTCACAGCCTTGGACTGATCATCTAATACGGATTCTCCATTGTGCTTCAAGTCTAACGCTGTTAAAGTCGAGTCACCAGTCTCTGTAGCCTTCTTTAGTGCAACAGCATTCTGAAGCTCCAATAAGCGTTCGAAAATGTCACGCTTAGATGGTGCTATGTGGAAACGACGCCGCAACTTTGCCATCAAAGAGGTTAGCGTGGGTTGGTCCATAACATTATCCGATGATGTCAGAAGGTGATAGATGAACTGGTCTAATGTTGACAAGGTGTTCACATCAATATCCACGAACACATCACGATAACGGTCAAAATTCAACGCCGATAGTGAAAGCTGATTAGCGCTGTTATGGCGTAGCTCAAAATTCTTCCAGCTTTCCATAGAACGTGCAAAACACTCAAGGTGACGACGTCGGTTGTAATCATCAAAATCGGCACGTGTCACACGAGTCACTTTTCCCGCAACTTCCTTGAACCCAACTCTGGTGGCTGGGAAAAAGTTACGCATATCGTCCTCACTTTCACTCATGTCATCTTGGCCATGTGGAGTTGAAGATATTGACATATCATTGTCATCGTCCTCACCAGACGATCCAAGATCACATGGAGGGATATCGTTATAAAGATCCACATCGTTGCGCTCGCGATGAAATTCTTGGTGGCTAGAGGTATCTTGTGTGCATTCAACATTTCCAGCTGGAGGAAGTGCCATGTCAGAGACGACATCACTGTCATGTACGTCAGAAAGACCTGCAGTATTGTCATCTTCGACTTCTGGTACTGTATGTTGAGTTATCTTTGCCTTTACAGAGGTCAGTAATTGATCACTGTCCAGTGTTTCGCTTCGTTGTAGGGCATCGGGCTCACAATCAGGTGAACTTGGAGGAGCCATGACGACACTCAAATCGCCATCTTCATCGATATTTATGGCAGATAACACAACGGTCTTGGGTGGTGATGCTGCAATGACATCTGAATCGGGTACAAAAGAGTTGGGGGGGGTAGGCTTTTTCCCCTTTGTAGCACCCTTCTTGCCCTTGTTCTTGGCACCAGACTTCCGTTTGGAGTACTTTGAAACATTATCTTCTTGTATATTATAACCTACCATTGTTGGAATGAATTCGTTTGATTGCTTCTGCGATCCGAATCCTCAAAGGTCTGAGAACCTGAGGACCTTATAGATAACAATAGCGCCACATTATCAGCACAGGAAACGGCTGAAAGCTCACATATACGAGTGAAGGTTCTTAATCAAAAACCTTGGAGATTATAAAATTGTAATTCGACGCCAAATAAGGTAACGTCTTATCTAAAGTCGATGGAATTGGTTCAACGGACAAAATGAAGACATCCTAAGCAACACTATTCAGGATGAAATATGGATTATGCATACACATGACCTTGCAGAACTTAAGATACCACTTCAAGAAAATATTAATTTGGGTTCCATTTAAGGAAGTGGACATAACCGATCAAGTGGAAAATAACCAGCAGCCCAAATCTGTAACACTAATATTCTATTGGTAATACACGGTAGGAATCACAATAGGCGCTCCAAACTCTGCCAACACGTGTTGAATAACAAAGCACAATGAAAACCGTTCATGTAACTGAGGTTTAGTTCATCAATGCAATTATATCCACAGTGGAAAGGTTTAAATAGACGTTAAACACGATAAAATGGGTGAATAAAAGTGTTTGTAAATATGTTTGTAAGCTAGACCTCGTAGTTAAGATAAAAAGTGGATGTTAAAATCAACAAACCTTCTACACCCCAGTTGTTCTAGATGTGTATCCATCAACGTCGCATTCGTCGAAATTATTGTAAAGTCTAGCCTCTCCATATCGCCAAGTAAGTAACCGTTGTGTCAATAAGTCAGGAACGACGGAATGTGTAGTAATAGAGTTGCGGAATCCTAATCGGAATCATACGAGAATATCGCGATTGTAAATATTATTCTGTGTCTGAACCATCTGTTCGGATATTAGAATAGAATGTATGAGCCTTGCATGAAATCATCTTGCGGTGATGATGAACTCCAACGGCTCGAAAGGGAGGTTAGACATAGGCTCAGCCTTGTAAATGGGCTGCTCAAATTACGAACTGATGTTGCAGCTGACTGTTACAAATCGCATTTCGAGCAGGTTATATTGCAGTTTGGTGAAATTGAAGACCATATTGCCGTGGTTCAGGGTAAAATAGACCGTGAACTGGCAATGCTTCACCAGGTACAAGCCGTGATTCAGGCAAGCGAGGCACAGAGAACTATTGTAAGGGAACTGCAGAATAAGATACAGTCATCTGAGGCACTGCAAGCTATCAGTGATTTACGAAACAAGGCATCAGATAACAACCGGAAGATAACACCCAGGTCAGGTGATACTGACCTCAGTAGGGAAATACCACTACGAACGAAAAATAGTGGATCCAAACAAGCAACCCCTTCGAGACTTGGTGATCGTGAAAGACGATATAACACTGCAAAGGACAGCGCGCGAAATGTCGGCATATATAGCAAGGACCGTGATGCATTCAATCGCTACATACTGTAGTAATCCCCAATCGCACTCTAAATACAGCAGTGGGCGCTATCTGCGGTGCGTACACCGAGTGGTGAATCTTGACTGTTCGTTAAATGTCTTACTAAGTGTAGCCACTGCCTGTCTATAAGTAAAACGGACCGGAGACAAGAGGTGACACGTGGCGTGGCCCTACCCGAAGGAGCGGGACGGTCAATGCATAAATTAATGGGCACTACGGCATTCCTTACATCGATATTCAAATCTGAAATTTTAGCCATATAGTCCGGACTTGAAAGTCTGGCAAAGAACCTGAAGGTGACAAAAAAACATCGTGTCACCTGGTGGCATGTCGAGAGAGTACAGGCCCCGGGGTGTACAAACCGACAGCTGTGTCGTTATAATGAGCTCTAGCACCGTTGGTGACAACAGTGTCAAGGCTGTCGCAAGAAAACCCGCCACGATGCGGAAATCTAAAGTGGCCCCTGGGGGTGTCTGACTATTTGACACCTCAGGCCCCAGTTACTAAGAAAGCAAGAAGGGAGACACAACAACATTTACTGACAGACTTTTGTTATTTTTATCGGTAATAACGACGAACGGTGCTTTGCAAAACGCTAGGCCATCGTCGCACATAAAAAACGCAATTCAAGATTCCACGAAACTGTAAGTGATTACGTACAACAATCGCCGCAACTAATTCCGCCGCCATGAACGGTCAGGATTACAACCCATATTTCCATTAGTACAATTAAGTTGATTGGCTAGTGGTTTTACGGTTGGATCGTGGCATGTGCGGAGGGCCCCTGCGGTCCATTGTACTCCTCTGTCCCCCTTTGCTAATCTCGCTGCAGGATCCTCGAATCAAAAATGGCTTCACCAGTTATTGGTATCGACTTGGGTACCACCTACTCCTGTGTGGGTGTATACAAGGACAACAATGTAGAAATTATCCCTAACGATCAGGGTAACAGGACCACCCCTTCCTACGTCGCCTTCACTGACACTGAGCGTCTCATTGGTGACGCCGCTAAGAACCAGGAGGCCCGTAACCCAGAGAACACTGTCTTCGACGCCAAGAGGCTTATCGGGAGGAGGTTCGACGACCCCACCGTCCAGGATGACATGAAGCACTGGCCATTCAAGGTCATCAACGGTGTTGGCGGCAAGCCCACCATCGAAGTAACCTTCCAGGGACAGAAGAAGACCTTCCACCCCGAGGAAATTTCATCCATGGTCCTTATCAAGATGAAGGAAATTGCTGAACTCTACCTTGGCAAGACCGTCAAGGATGCCGTCATTACCGTCCCCGCCTATTTCAATGACTCTCAGCGTCAGGCCACCAAGGATGCCGGTACCATTGCTGGACTCAACGTCATGCGTATCATTAATGAACCCACCGCCGCCGCTATTGCCTACGGTCTCGACAAGAAGGGATCTACCGAGAAGAACGTCCTTATCTTCGATCTCGGAGGTGGTACTTTCGATGTATCCATCCTTACCATCGAAGACGGTATCTTCGAAGTCAAGGCAACCGCTGGTGATACCCACCTCGGTGGTGAGGACTTCGACAACCTCCTCGTTGAGCACTGTGTCCGTGACTTCATGAGGATGAACAATGGAAAGAACATTGCCACCAACAAGCGTGCTCTCCGTCGGCTGAGGACCCACTGTGAACGTGCGAAGCGTGTACTCTCAAGCTCAACCCAAGCCACCATCGAGCTCGACTCCCTCTTCGAAGGTATCGATTATAACACCACCATCAGCCGTGCTCGTTTCGAGGAGATGTGTGGTGAGAAGTTCAGGGGAACTCTCATCCCTGTCGAAAAGGCTCTGGAGTCCAGTGGCCTAGACAAGAGGAAAATCCACGAGGTCGTTCTTGTCGGTGGTTCCACCCGTATCCCCAAGATCCAACAGCTCATCAAGGACTTCTTCAACGGAAAGGAACCCAGCCGCTCGATCAACCCCGATGAAGCTGTCGCCTACGGTGCCGCTGTCCAGGCTGCCATCCTTTCCGGTGACCAGTCTGGTAAGATCCAAGAACTCCTGTTGCTCGATGTTGCTCCCCTTTCGCTCGGTCTCGAAACCGCCGGAGGTGTCATGACTGTGCTTATTAAGCGTAATACCACCATCCCTACCAAGAAGACTCAGGTATTCACCACCAACGAGGACAGGCAGGAGGGTGTGTTCATCCAGGTCTTCGAGGGTGAGCGTGCCATGACCAAGGACAACAATCTCCTCGGAAAGTTCCACCTTACTGGAATTGCCCCAGCACCCAGGGGAGTTCCCCAGATCGAGGTCACCTTCGATATCGACGCCAACGGTATTCTCAACGTTACTGCCATGGACAAGTCCACCGGAAAGTCTGAGCACGTTACCATCACCAACGACAAGGGACGTCTCAGCACTGCCGACATTGAGCGTATGGTTGCAGAGGCTGAGAAGTTCAAGGAAGAGGATGAGAATAGGCGCTCCTGCGTTGAAGCCAAGCACCAGTTGGAGAACTACTGCTACAGCATGAGGTCCACCCTTGGTGACGATAATGTCAAGACCAAGCTCGAAGCCGGTGAGATAGAGGAGGCTCTTAAGGCCATAGAGGAAGCCATAAAATGGCTCGAAGGCAACCAAACTGCCACCAAGGAAGAGTTTGAATACAAGCTCAAGGAGGTCGAAAAGGTCTGCCAGCCTCTCGCCACCAAGATGTACCAAGCTGCCGGTGCGTCTGGTATGCCCACTGGTGGCCCCGGTGGTTTCGGCGGCGCTGCCCCGGGAGCTGGCACCTCAAGCGGTCCCACTGTGGAGGAGGTCGACTAAACATCAGACACAAACTTAGTCTACAAGTATTGTCAATCTGAAACATTAGGTATAATTTAGTATACGATTAAAGATGTTGTATTCTCCGTTTACAAACTCAGGAGATCGCTAGAAATTAGTCCAAAAAGATGCGCTGTACATCGCTCTTGTCGAAGTGTACCTTGCACACAGGGCACTTGCGATTGCGTGATTTGATGTTGTTGCTGATGCAGGGATTGCAAAACACGTGCCCGCATTTAGTTATGCACTGGTCGCGGAAGTTCTCAGAACAGACGGTGCATGTCATGCGACGGCGCAGGACATCGTTCTCCTGCATCACGTTAATTAGACTGCTGTCGGAGTCAGGTAGTGCTTCCGACGATAACGAAACGGCAGCCAAGGTACCCTGTGATTTCAAATTCATCAGGTGCGTGAGCAGCTCGTTTTTCTCACGGAAGCAACGGCGATAGAGCGACTGCGACTCGCACAACGCAGACATTGATACATTCCGCTGCTTCTCAAAGCTGGAGGCACGCTTGAAAGCATCCAACCAACCTTTACGGTAGGCCTCAAGACGGTGGTTGGCTTCCTCGCGTTGCTTATGGATACCACCAATATGGGTGTCATAGACGGACATCATACGATTCATCTTATCCTGGATGGAACGAAATGCAACCTCCACAGAAGTGCACTTGTCACGATACTTACGAGCCTCTTTAAGCTGTTGCAGTAAGTCCTCGCTAAACCGAATCTTCTCTTCGTATGCGATGCTGATCTCCTCAAGCTCCTGGGCAATGTTCTGGATCTGTTCTTGATATTCAGCGAGACGAGAATCGGGATCGCCATTGGTGGAAGATCGTGCAAATCCTTGGCTAATTTTGGCAGTTGTTGCAGCCAGGTCGTGCAGGCGGCGATCTTTCTCTTGGAGTTCCTCGAGCAACTGGTCCCTCTCGCGACCCGTAGCTTCCAACACAGCCGTTAACTGCTCAAGCTTATGCTGTACAGCCGATAACTCTGCCTGGCATGGGGAAATGCGAGACTCATATTCTTCGACACGCCGAATCAAGTCCTCATGTAGGGAGTCATACTTCGACATATAACTAATAGCTTGATCATCGCGTTCCTGAGCACTGCTCTCTACAATGACTCGCAAAGAAGTATTCTCGCGTTCCAAGCGATTAACCTCCTCGTCCAAACGTTGAGCATGATCAAATAGACGAGAATAGAGAGTTGAGCCAATAATCATCTCAGCTGTCACATCTTCTATCCGCTCAACAGAACGCACTGGGGCACCGTCATCTGTTGCCTCCACATGGCGCACAGGTGTCACATCAGGAGACGACTTCTTGCGTTCTAACTCCGCTTCATGATTAGCAATCACAGATTGTGCCGCACTGAGCTGGTGACGCAAGTCGGCAGTTAACTTGAACAGTCGGGAAACCTCTAACTCAAGCTTACCACACTCAACCTTGCTCCTGTTCAAATCACTGCGTAATTCTGAAACGGAGCCGCACAAAAGCCTGCTAGACAGTTCCAACACACGGTTCTTAAAGCGCTCGGAGTCCAACTGCTGGGGAAAATCAGCTGCACCGTCAGAAGGGTAACGCCCAGGCGCAGATTCGCGCAAAAACTGCTCCAGCCGCTTAACATGTGTGAGTAGACGGTCCTTATTTTGGTTAAACGCGTCTAGGTGTCTAGTAATAAATTCCTCTTTAGCATCTTCATCAAAATTAGTCTTACCGCTTGGCCCTCCTGAAATCGGTTTGACTGCATCACATATGGCAGAAACGTCATTCTCCACAACGAAGCCGGGAGTACCCTCCTTGGAATCTTCGGCGTGCTCTTTTGCACAAAATGGTAGTTGAGTGGACAAAAGCGTCTCAACCAGCTTGCTCGCGCAAATAGAGGGATTGATGCTCTTATCAAGGCATACAGAGGAAATCACACCTTCAATATCCTCGTTCAAAACGTCCCACAAACTACCTACACTAGAACACAGCCGCTTTAGGCAATTGTTCTCCCGCAGCAGCTGCCCATTGAGCGATTCGAGATTTGCGACAACTCGGCGATACTCGACCACGCTCTCACGAAGCTTCCATAGGCCCTCACCCGATAGAAGATCATCCTATAGGTAAATTATACAGGTGCAATAGATACCAACCGTGAGTGGAAGCTCTAAGGGCTGCTCCAAAGAATCGATCTTCTTGCGTTTTGGAGGTGACATTGCTTAGCGCTAGGGATAGGGATAGGCAAATGGCGAAGGTCACCCTGCTTGAATGACACAACCCCACTCCCTGCTAGTATTGATGATACAGAGGGTATAAACCGCACGGATATTCCAATCGATATCTTATTTGTGGGTAGCATGTGGTGCACGTCACCGAGAAGATGCCAACAAGCACCGTCCTAGCATTGAAAAACGGCATAAATACCTATAATCAATTAGTCATGCTTAGTAAACTAGAACAGAGGCTCGATGCGGTTGTGTAGCTTGCGCAGCAACTTCCGGGAAAAGTAGAAGGCAGGGTCGAGCGTGCCCCGCACACTCCAACAATTAACACCGTAGCGTACCGCGGACTTAGACACACATAGTCTCCCGTTCATATTTACAACTCCTCTATCTATGTTGGTGCACTCAGGAAGGCATTCGCCGATAAAACGTACAAACGTTGGTACACTCACCCTTCCGGTGAAAAGACTCCGGTCGACAGAGTGCTTTATGGAGGGATCGTGTAAGAGGTTGCAATTCATAACACTATCTTCCAGCTTAATTGACGCATTGGGAGTTGCATCATCTGTTTCACAAGTTATACCAGACTCCTGGCTTTCGGAATCTTGTCCACTTGAAAGCGACAAACGCGGGGCGTGAGCCAAACGTTCAGACCAAAACGAAAAACACTTTAGGACAGTTTCATCCATATTGTCACTGTAATCATCACTGTTATCAATCCTAACAACTGCCTGGTAAAACTTCTGGGGATTATAACAACACTTCCATCTATCGATCGACTCTATCACGCCTATCAACCTCTCAAGTCGTCGGTTAATAACAAGATCCCCAGATAAGGTCGGTCTATCTTGATTTTTAGAGCTAGATGCAAGGTTAAGATTCCTTAGCGCGAGCAAAAAGGCGGTTGAACGGTTGACTAACACGTGGCGCATGTCCAGAGGAATTGACAAAACCCGATCAAAGGTAACATCTGATAAATCATTAGTAATGCCTTCATGTGATAGAAATTCTGTGAATACGTGGCATTCGCCGAGTCCTTCTACACTGGAGCGCACAAAATGCTCAATTTCACATAACATGTCCAAATCATGGGATGTAGGCAAGATAGCTATCCGACGGGGGCATATCTCACGCAACAGCGATGCGAGCTCGCTCCGAGGTCTGTCATGCTGGAAATAACGAGTTGAATATATACCACACTTTATCACTAATGGTAAACGTTTTGTCACCAACTTCGAAACCACAGTATTGTCATCCGTGGGGGAGGTAGACGTTGCATCATCAAACATAAGTGCATGTGCTCCGAGATCCTCAAGGTGTTCGCGATAATACTCGTTAAAGTGATTCTTCCCATGGTATGAAAAGGTGTCCAGGATTTCAGTATATTCGGATTTCTGTTTATAACCCAGCATAACTGGTGGAGAGTTGTCTAAGGAATTGTGGAGGTCAGCTCTAGACACGGAAGTGTATGGAATGCCATAGTCAAGGTTAACATCACCTCTTGTGTCATAACCATCAATATCATCACGTATGATTTTCGGAATACCATATGTTGGTTGCCCGTTCACCGTCACAAAGTTGTGCTCCTTTCTGTGGATAAACTTACTACCCAATTCATCCTCAAACTGACACATAACAACATCTACGGTATCTTTATCTTCATTGGCTTTCTCTTTCAATAAATCTCCAGTATCTGAAGAATATTATGAGGTCAGATCCGCAATATCACCTTACCCATTGAGATATCTTCGTGCTCTTCTGGTGGCTCCAGGTTCAGACGAAGCATAAATTCATGGTTAAACGCATCATTAGCAGAATATTTCTCTTCAAATTTATGTAAGAGCTCCCGAACATCCTCAGAATCACTGGTAAATATGACGCTGTTACGCTCATATGAAGACAGTGCAGCAAACAAGTAACTAGTTACACCAAAACTAAGGGAACTGCACGTGGTAATAAAGACGCAGGGCATGCTAGTGAATTTCCGTAGCTCGTCTAGCGTGGAAGCCGGGTGAATGCACCTAAGATTGAAGATTGGATTCCACAGCGATCTCAAAAAACTACGGCAAAAACTGCCACGCATGTACTCCAAACATGTTGCGAAAAGAAGTAAAAGTTTCACCGCTATTGGGGAAACCAACACAATAGGGTATTGCTGTAGGTCAGAGTTGAGCCATACGGTATTCAGATGGAGCAAAAGGTCAATGACCGATGAACCCACGTCCATTGGTATCAACACCGATCCATGTGACCTCAAGGTTCCGGCAACAGTCGATATTATAGAACGCATGCTACCACACGAATGTACATAGGGGAACTTAAAATCTTCACAGAAGCGAACTTGATCGTAAGTCACAAACACATCAGATTTGCACAGAGAGCGTATATCCAGACCGTCAAGGTACCACACGGGCTGGACGCAATAGTTGGGAGCGCATATGATGTTCCGTGATCCAGCTAAAATCTTCCATATCGCTCCCCCTATGGATACACCATTGTTCATTGCCAATAGCGCAATCTGGATATTGGTACCCCTCAGCGTTTTAGTGAACATAAAACTCTCATGATAACGTAGCTTAGAACACCCAGAATACAAATACTCGAGGTCGGTAGCATTATATTCATCGAACTTGTAAGAAAATGTTGCATTTTCAAGTAGATCAACAAGACAAGCACGAGCAAACTTATACGATCCCTCTGTAAAAAGAACCGGCGGCATATTATGGTCACCACGCTGCCCACGTAACCATGAATACAAAACCGGCAATGCGCCCACATGGTGGAAATCACCGTCCGTGATTGCGATAATATCAACGTCAAGGATGTTACGTTTAAGAAATTCGAGCCTTTCTCGATTAAAATCAAAAGACCAACCGCAGTTGAACAGTATATTCAAGTCGGCATAATCTTGAGACGTGCGATAGTCGGAAACAGCAGGGTCACCAATCTCACTATTATGCTGATCAGAAAAGGAGCTGCAGCCATCACATGACGGCCTCAACCCGTCCCCAATGCCAACTTCCGTATTCCAAACATCTTCATTGGAATTTGAACCTATAAAACAGTTTGTATAGGTATTTGGCATCTATTACGTGTATCTATCTGCTCAAATTTGTGTAGAATATTGTGCATAACATATAGATGGTAACATATTTCTCCCAAAGCAACGGAAAAATATGGAACTAAAAGGGGATATTATCACATGAATATAGATATATGTAGCGACATTTAGCACATCTGGCGCAATCGCCATTGTATAGCACACATCATCAAACATACCGCGACGCCGGAAAATGCTCCTCGGGAAACGCAACGTAACCTTCGTGGCCAGAAGTGAGCCGTATATTAACGGCTGCACTGATACCGACGCCATCGAGGATCAGTAGCATCTGAAGAGAACGCTACATTTTATCCTGGGGGTTGGATCAGGTAGTACTACTCGTGGTATGAAAGTAGGCGACAAAATGTCTATGAAAAACTTTTGGTGCCAGAACATCAGTTTATTTGTAAGGAACATATATGTGTATGTATTAATTGGTAAAAGTGAAGCTACATATGTAGCTTTACCCTAGCGAGTGCAACGCATAAACAAAGTAACAGTAAAATGTACAGATTAAGCTTTTGTTGCAACTCTCGTAGCTTTTGAGGTTACACTGCGCAGCCACATAATATTATTTTCTTTCCGGAGGATTTAGTGGGCACCTCCGACTGGACATGGTGTCCATATTCAGCATGATGTTGTACTGATTTACAAATTGCTCCCATTGAGTACTCAACGTTTTCATCAACCCATTTTTATGCGCGTCATTGTAAGTTGTCATGCAAGGTAGACGCAAGGGGAAGAACTTTCTGGGCAACATGTCACCCCCAAAAAACATCGTCTCGAAACGTTGTTCCGTGACCTCAAGGCGTAGCAGCACGTGACCTTTGCCGCAATCGTGTATCAACTGGTCAGCCATTTGTCCATCGATACCGGTTTTATAAAGTGCCTTCTTTATGGTGATCAGGTAACTCACCTCATTTAAAGACTTATCAATGTCAGCCACAACGTGCAACTTGTTGGCGAGTAGCAAGTGCGAAGTAAAAATGTCAAACATCGAACTGTCAACAACACGCATGAGCTCGCTATCATTTGAACCACGATGATGGTTGACGTTACCAATGGTAATGAGGTTTCCTTCGTCCACAGCAGAAACATCAATCCCACGTTTATCCACAGGGGCACCACTTGAGGGCTGTGTAAGGGGAGCCGAAACATTGTCTCTCTCCTGAAATAAATTATCTAGCTGGGTTACTAGCATATCAGATCCACCATTCCTTGTATTGTAGCTCGTATTCCTATCGTAGCTCAAACACTTTGAACTACTCAGATCTGTGACGGTCTTGGAGCGCGGCAAGTATGACACGGACACAAGAGATGAAAGTGATGCAGCAAATGGCGTTGGATTATGTATATAATGCGATATGTTTAGAGTGCCTTCCACGTGTACTTTGCTCGAATCTGTGCTGTCTTGAATTACAAATAGGGTGTGCTTTACGTCATCAACCTTGGTAGGCCGTGTTTCCCAAAAAAAACTACCGGAATAGCCAGTTGGAGATGACATGAATATTCCCAGTACCAAACCTACGAGGAACACGAAAACACCGACCAATAGGAAATGGCATAGTGCCATGAACACATCAAAAAACCAAACTGTAACATATTAGACAAAGCACACGAAACTCTAACCTGGTAATGCGAAAGAGTTGCGTTGCTTTACGCTTGCCAAGGCACTCAGCAGGCTGCTCTCAATCTCTGGCAGATCAAACGCAATCTCCTGCAGTAGATAGAGGTCCTCGTAGACTTCACTAATATGACTATCGGAATCGCTCGAGATACTCTGGGAAGTGGAGCTCACCTTTGGTGTACCCCGCCGTTCCACAATTTCAGAGTAATCGGCATTCTCGTAGTCGTACGAGCGCTGTGATGCGGGCGATTGCTTTCGCGATGAAGCCATCATCCTATCCAAAAGTGAGAAGCGGAAGCGAAACCGGCCGTTAGGCAAAACAGTGCAATATGACGCAACCGACGGTTTCGTCGGTGTGTATATTGGTGTACATCATGTGACTATATGCTAGAGGTTACGATTGCTAGAGAAGCCTAGTAATCACGGTCCCCAATAAACACACGTCCATGTGTACACACGTAGTGTGTACCGCGATTCATACTTATTAGCTAAATATGTTCTGCTTTGAGCGTGCTATTTCGCTTATTATACTTGCTAGCGATCAGACTGGCAACCGTACTTGGCTGGAGCTGTTTTTTGATGACGAAAGTACTCATAACAGAAGGAAGGACAAAGCTCGGGAGAAGAATCGTGCCCATATCTCTAACGAAAGAAATTTAGAAGCTAAATAATCGTAAACATATGGAAATGGCTGTGTTGATCATTATCACAAGTTGTACGTGAATACCTTGTTAGGACGCATTGGCTATATAATGGCAATTTCGGCTGTCACAGAGACCCTGCATTGCTCGTCATGACAAATAGTCGTATTTTGCATTTCTAACATGGCTGTATATTTAGTGTCATGCGATGTAAACCCGTGTCTAACCATAGTATGTCATCACTTATGTATAATGTGCTGCTGCGGCGTTGGCAAGTTGTCTGGTTATGTGTGTATATGATTATACAAAATAGTTGCGGTACAATAGAAATGTGATCGGGGATTTTGGTGTAATTTAGCAATCTCAAGCCTTACATCTAGATTTTAGAAGAGTAGCTAAAAGTTAATATGATATACAATAACTCGTATACAATATAGTATGACAGCGTCTTCTCGATTTTAAACTCTTGGATACATGGTCATGTATAGGCCAAGTATTCACACAGAATGACAACGCTCCATTCCTTAGAAATACAGGGAATCAGGTCCTTCTCCCCGAACAACGTGCAAACGATACGCTTCGAAAAACCGTTGACGCTTATAGTTGGACATAATGGAGCGGGGAAAACGGTAAGACTGGTTTTGACTTTCCTACTATCGTGTAATGGCTAATTTTCCATTTTAAAACCAATAGCCATGAAGTGTAACCGGCTCTGCGTAACTATGTATCTTATGCTTACATGCAGACTATTGTCGAGTGCCTTAAGACGGTAACGAGTGGAATCATGCCACCAAATTGCGATCGTGGCAAATCGTTCTTACATGACAGCAAACTTACCGAAAATGGAGATGTGAGAGCACAAATCAAACTTACAGTGGAAACATTCTCAAAGGATGTGGTGAGATTACCTTGTATAATATGGCACTTATTCTCTAGGTATCAGCAACCAGAAAGTATAGTATTGTCCGAGACAGAAATACCACAAACAAGGTTACATTTAAGGTAATTAAACATTAAGATCAAAGATAACACCTATAACAGAGTGGGGATGCTGTCTTACACATAAAACCATTCATTGGGGAAGAGACAACCGTTAGCCTGAAGGCTTCGGATATGGACAACTCAATGCCATCGCTCATGGGATTATCCAAGGCATTAATAGACAGCGGTAAGCATTAACGTGTAAATGTATAAGAGTACCAACAGTCGTTTTCTGTCATCAAGATGAAAACAATTGGGTTCTGGATGATCTTGCCAAAGTGAAGGCAAGGTTCGATGATCTACTGGAGACATCTAGGTATACAAAAGCTCTAGGGGCGCTTAGCAAGGCAAAAAAGGAACAAGATGATGCGATAAAACTATGTACTACACAGTTACAGGCTGCGAAGACCCAAATGATGCAGGTTACATGGGAATTTTATTATTTGATGTAAATACTGCAGATGGCTGATCTTAGGAACCAGGTAACATCTAACACAGAAGAAATCTCAAAAACAAAAACAAACATTGGGTAGGCTTATGGCTTGAAGAAAACGTTTGCAAAGTCGCTATAGAGCAATGGAAAACCAAATGATTAAATTAAGCGAAACCATCAAGACGCTTTCATCCGAATTAGAAACTGTTTCAGTCATGTCTGACGCGATTAGAGATCTTAAAACAACCATAATGAGGTACAGTTGGCTTATGGGACAACAATGAGATTCAGATTGACGGATGAAGCAAAAACTTTGCATGCGACCATGAACGAAATATACGAGGAAGGCCTTGACGATTTACAACACTTTCATGTGACCCTTAGCACCGAGTTGGAGGTATAGAGCTACCCTTACAAGTTCTCATATTTCCCCAGAATGAACAAATGAAGGTTAAGGATTTGTCCCTCAAAATATATCAGCTCGTGGACACCATGAACGAACTGCATCAGAAAATTGATCATTCTAAGGACAAGGTAAGAGAGTAGGCGCCATCTCCCACATGCTTACAGATGAACAATCGCATGGTGCTTAAAGAAACAATGAAGTCAACCAAGGAGACTCTGGAATCGGTGAAAATTGATATCATGAAGACAATGGAAGCGAAAGGAACCGAATTCAACGAAGCCACTGTAACGTAAGTTACCTGGCAATGGTATAATATCAATCCACAGTGCATACATGGAACAATTGATGAACATAACGGAAAACGAAGGGGCGACTCATAGGGCTCTCAGTGAATGCAAAACCAAAATCCAAGAACTGGAGGAAACCACGCTACAGCTCAATGCTCAAAGAAATGCGAAGGAATTCTTTCTGCAGAACTTGTGCAGTGAAATTGATAATACAAATACACATATTGAAATAATAGGGGACATGGAGGAAACTCGTCAACAGTTAGAAATAAAAAAACAAGACCAACTACACAAGCTGGAAGAAGATCAACATCAACTTCAATCATTGTTACACGAAAAGAGAAAGCTGTCCATGCTTATGTTGAGGGCCAAGAACTCTATTGAAGGAAATGAAATAGAAAATAGGCATGAGTTGTCCATAGCTATCAAGTTCCTAGAATCGATTATAAACAATGACAGACAGTTTATAGTGGCTTATATCAAAGAAGTTATAGGTGATGAGATAGATGGGGCAGATTATGTTACAGCTATTAGAAGTTTCTTTCAGAAATGCATATTATCCGACGGAAATGTAAAAGAGGGAATGATCACGAGTGTCATGTCAAACGCCGAAAAGTTTCAGCAGGATTGTGTCACCGCAATCATACAAATGATACAGAATAACGATTTAACATCGGAATTGCCTGTAACTATTCCATTATGCTCAGATGGAATATCTAAAAATGAATCCAGCAAAGCTCCGTATAACGTGCTGCTCAAAGTCGTTACCAACACGCGTATAGCGGAGTATATTGAGTACTTCAAATCACTACTTCACCATGAAATAAGAGGTAGTGTATGTTGCAAAATATCGTACGATGAGATTATGGGGAAACTGGAGGTCTTGAATACCACCATAACGACGATGGAAGGCACCATAAAAGAAGGTACCAAGAATCTAGAAATACTAGGTGCTGAAGCCATGCAACTTACTGCCAAAGGTGAACAGCTTGATGAAATGCGTTCAAAAATCATGCAAATGGAGCTAAAGAAAGCTCAGTATACTGCAGAGATGAAACATATTGAAAACTCTTTAGACCAGGCTGCATCACAGTTACAATTAAAACGTAAAGAGTACGAGGAACTTAACGAGAAAATTGCATCTGCCAATAAGTGCAACGTATTGAAAGCTGCCACCATGTCTTCGTAAGTATTTCTGTCTGATCATATACTTTCACCAGGCTGATTGAAAGGTACAAGGAAAATATCACCAAACTGAGGATGACAGAGCAAGCACTCGAGGAAACGAATGATGAAGGGGGTAACAATGAGAACCTACAAATGCAGATAACCAAACTCAACGAAAGCATTAAGGAGAGCCGTACGGAAGAATTAGGCCTGATACAAAGCATCAACAACCACACAATGCTTTTGGATAACCTGCAACAAAATATCACGCTTAAACTGACGCAACAGAAACTCAGTGAAGCACAACAGAAACTTGAAACTCTCCAAGACCAACTGGGTAGTGCCAATGAACAGGAACTTACTACGAAACTCCGAGAGGCAAACGAAATGTGTGCAGAAACGGGGCTCTCTATTGCCACACTCAAGGGAACATTGATGGCTCGGGAAGAAAATATCGCAAAACTTCAACAAATGCTTGAATCTGACAACTACAGGTATGCACAGAAGAATTATGTAGACATTCTAGTTAAATTGAAAACACATGCCATGACAAAAGAGGTAAGAAACAGCCATACCCTTTTTCAAGCTCATCAGGACCTTGATCTCTATAGTAAAACACTGGAAATGGGACTTCATCGGTTCCACTCGGAAAAGGTATCTACCCGTCGGCATCTAATCAATTCTCCCTATAGATCTCACAAATAAACACCGTCCTTAAACGCGTATGGAGAGAGGTGTATACAGGCTGCCACATTGATTACATTGAAATACAATCAAGTGTGGACAATACCGTTCCTAGTACAGCGCAAGCACCAAAATCGTACAATTATAGGTATGTTAAGACCTCTAATACCGTTGTCCAACACAGCTACAGAATGGTTATGGTAACTCATAACGGCACGGAGATGGACATGAGGGGACATTGTTCCGCTGGAGAGCGTGTGCTCGCATCGCTCATAGTACGGATCACACTCATGGAAACGTTCTGCTCAAATTGCAATGTGCTCATACTGGACGAACCTACCACCAACCTCGATAGGGATAATATTGTGGTAAGAATTGTGACTTTATGTGATCATTCCTGTGATAGAGCCTAGAGGCTTCGCTTGCCAAGCTTGTAAACGAATGTTCTCTCGATTTCCAACTAGTGATAATCACCCATGACGACTCTTTTGCCAGGAAAATTGCGCAAAGATGCAACTGTGACAAGTACTATAATATCGTGAAAAACGAAAGGGGTGGATCTGTAATCAATGCGGTACCGTTGGGGTCGAGGTTTATGGCATGATATGTTAAACTCAATGTTGGTCGAAAACAGAAGATTATGGCATCTTTACAGTAGTGATTATTAGACTCTGTATCTGTTATGGCGGACTTAACAAATGAAATCGATACACCGTCATAAAGTCCCAAGTAGTTGCCAACAGACGCTTAAAACACGTACTTAATGAAAAATGCATTCTTCATTATTGATCAAACGTGGGTATACTGATAGTTTGTTCTGTAAGGAATTGGAATGCGTATTGTTTATCGCGTCTAACAAATCTAGGTCCCCATGCCGTAGACATTGATCATCAGGTGGGATATGGGCTCACACAGGAGCCTATCATTCCAATTCATTAATATGTAAAAGTTCAGGAACATATATGTTGATGTTCTAAATGACGAATTAATCAACAATACGGCTGGGAACCAAAATTCAAGTAGAGAAGATTCCAATCCATTAAGGTAAACAGTGAGTAAAAAGTAAGTATATAAATATACAGTAATGAGGTAGAGTGATCCATATGTCATGTGCAATGCGAAATCATGGGAAATCCTCAAGTGCGCAGTCCAAAGTGTACATCTCAGCCATAGACCGATATCCCAGTAGGTCACCAGACCTTATGAGATTCCCTGCATCACAATTCAGTGGGCTATCAGCATTGGGATCGTTCAGAATGTATGTTATGCCGCGACAAAGATACTGCAGTGTCCAAGCTGGGCTCCAGTTTGATTTTAAAACGTCCATGCATACCTCCCCTGAAATACACCATAATAATTTTGTAAAATATGCACCCATACTCACAGATAAACGGCAGATTTGCATGTAGGTGTGAACATATCTATTTTGACTGCACCATATAACAACGATCTACGGAACCACGTCTACAGTCTCATGTGCGTGCAATTATATAGGTCGATCGAAAATAACAACTCACCCGTTTGGAAATTGATGTTGGGATGGAAGCATTTAGTTACAAAGGAAACCGATGGAGGCTGAATGGGATACGATGGTGAACACAAAATATGTAGTTTGAAGACACCCTTCTGCAACATATGGCAGATGGCAAAACATAACCAACCTCGTACGGGCTATCTTTGGGGCCCCTTATGTAAGCATGCCAGTGATGGAAGTTAGATTCGACAACTAGCAAACGTATGTTTGGGTCATCCATCTTGCTTGCCTCCTTAAGCTCCTTTAGGAGCCGATTGCGTGCGAGGGCCATTCTTAATCGCACGGAAACACTTCTAGTGACGGGAAAGGATGCCTAAGAGGCCGTCACTCATCGTAGCGCGCCGGATATTTGAAAGAGTGGACGATGCCACGCGAATTGAATGGCGGACCCTTCTTAAACGAGACACTGATGGTACATTACCCCCAAGATGAAGTATGCGTATTAAACATGAGAAGGATATATGTTATAAACAGAAGTAAAATATCGGCGACTTACCTATCCGATGCACTTTGGTGTTGTACCCATTTATTGCACTCTTGGTATGACACTTCAACTTCTGTGGTACATATTACACTGTCTATATCTGATTAAGAAACCCGATGAAACTGACAATATGTGTGTGTTAAATTGTATAAACGATGTGTATATACGTATGATATGCTGGCTGACCTGGAACTTTCGTTCTACCTCTTGTGACTTGCGAAATACATCATGATGGTACTGACGACTACTCAACGCACGCTTTACCATCTAAATGCATTATAACAGCATGAACTCCGTCTGCATGTCAACAAGTGAAGCTACTAACCAATTTTAATGCCGTTAGGTGACTCCTTTGCTGGAGGAGAACGAAGTCCCTTACGTATTTACCCCTGTGTATATTTGCTGTGCATAGAGGTTATAACCCACATATCTCCTCTCAGAGGCATGCGCAGCTATGCCAAACGTATCAGTAGTGTAACCCTCAAACGCATTACATGTGGCAGCCGAAAGTGGAGAACATTCCGCGCTGATCACACCACCGTGGAAACTAAGGCTGCATATGGGTAATGGAGTATATTCACAGTGTTAGAATCTGTTGAAAGCTGGAATAGAATGGATGCGCAATTGTCTGGGTGGTTAGAAGAGACACCTAAGGAGGATTAACCCTCAGCCGCTAAAGGTGACGTGCATAACAACTGTCACAAAGATATTAGTGGATAAAACAACTTAACACACACACGCGTTCTTACAGTTTGCCAATCATACGTAGTAAATATGAAATGCAAAAATATTGTAGCACGCATTCCAACATGGAGATGCGGATCTACCTTGCTGCTCCAGGAGGAAAAGACCGTCTTAAAATCTGCCATTTGCGTGCATATATACGTTCCACTTTTGTTAGTGTGCCCAGCTACAATGTAAAGTGATGGAAAGCAGGAAGAAACGGATTACCTGACTTGGGCCACACATCCGGCGTAACGGAACCCGGTAACGCAGCCGACTCAGCGGATATATCGACACAAAATAATGTGTCAGATTTAATAGAAAGTGGTTCTTGCGCACTTTAAATACGCAGTTGCATAAGGTACGTCAGGGATTGCGAGTATACCACCCCGTGAAGTTAGCGGAAGTTTACACGCACAAAACGCCAGATTAGGCGGTATTGTGATCATTACCGCCTTATTTTGCGGGGATATTAGGAAACTGCTTCATAAACCGCAAGTAATCACCAAGATGTTGATCAAGTGCAAAACAAAGAGCGCCAGGGTGAAGGGCATCACCTTCCACCCGAGGCTTCCCTTTGTCATTGCTTCTATGCACTGTGGAGAGATCCAGCTCTGGAATTATCTAAATTCTACTTTGGTTGATGTTTTTACATACCACGAGGGGCCAGTTAGGGGTATCGACTTCCATCAACTACAACCACTCTTTGTCAGTGGAGGTGACGATACCAACGTTGTAGTGTGGGATTTCAAGCAAAAGAAGATGTTGTTTGCTTTAACCGGGCACACAGACTATATCCGCACTGTGCAGTTCCATCCCGACTACCCGTGGATTGTATCCGCAGCGGACGATCACACCGTCAGGATATGGAACTGGCAGGGCCGAAACTGCATCAGCGTCTTGAAAGGGCATACTCACTACGTGATGTGCGCCAGCTTCCATCCAACAAAGGACCTCCTAGTGTCTGCTAGTCTGGATCACACAGCTAGAATATGGGATGTGACTACTCTCCGTGAGAAACATTGTGCCATACAAGGGATAGGCAACCAGTCGTCATCTAAACTACTCTCAAACTTTCAGCTTATAAACTCAAGTCAGGGGCATAGTAGGCCAAGCGATTTCGGGAAACAAGGGGATAGACTACCATTTGCAGACATCACGTGTATCTATACACTAACTGGACATAATAAGGGAGTGAACTGGGCAATATTCCATGACACCCTGCCACTTGTCATCACAGCCGGAGACGACAAAACAATTAGAGTCTGGAGGTTCAGCGGGCCGAACGCATGGCAAACAAACATACTGAGAGGGCACAACAACAATGTTTGTTCTCTTATAATGCATCCTAACAACTTCAATTATTTGCTATCAGTATCGGAGGATAGGTCTATCAAAGTATGGGACACCAAAAAGTGGTCCTTGAGCCACACTTTCATGCTTGAAAACGATAGGTTCTGGGTTGTGCAAAAGGCTAGGAAATGCAACTACATCGCCGCGGGGCATGATTCTGGGTTCATTGTGTTCAAGCTGTTCAAGGAAAGACCGATCGTCACGCTGGTCGGTAATACACTGTACTATGTCTGGAATGACAACATATATGCCAGTGATATCGAAAGGGAGGTAGAGGCAGTTGAAGAAGAAACGCCAAGGACCGTGCGAACATGCTCACATATGTCAGGATCATCGGCACACGGTATTTCACCCAGAATGGGAGAAACACCATTGGATGTCCTCGAGCTTGAAGGGTTCATGAATTTTGGAGGCAACATGCATCAGAATTCTCTAGAAGATGAACAAAGCACACAAATTAGGGATGATCTGGTTTTCCCATCGCCAGCAAATGACTTCTGCAAAACGAATCGAACGCAAATTGCTACGCTCAGCGGTGTCGACGATTGCGAAACAGTCGTGCAAAAGTTCATGACCGCCCTATTGATCAACGCACCAATCACAGCAGGTGTGGGGTCCACAGGAGGACTCGTCAGCCCATTTTCTATGTATTATAACCAATACTGCTCGGACAAGAATCTCTTCCTTGTGAATTATACCTTCAAGGGAAGATCGTTTTATGAAGTTATTCTACGCAATTCTGCCTCTGTAGGAGCGCATCCCACTAGAACCACATGCTACCTGGCAGAAGGAATATCGGTTTGCTTCGCCTCAAGAACATCCATTGCTGCTGTATCACCATCAAACAAAGTCATAGTGCATTCTTTTACTGGGGATCTCTTGGATGATATAGAGATTGATATTAAGGTGGATAAGGTATTCCCTATTTGTGTCAATGTCATACTACTGTGGGGGATGACAGAAAATAAAATTGTCTTGTTCGACGTGGCAAGCAGGAGGCAACTTACTGAAACAACGTCTTGTTATGAAAAACTCTGCAACATTATAGTGTCCAAGTCTAAAAAGGTGATAGCAGCTATCTTCAAAACGTGTGTGGTTATTTATGATAGAAACTTGAAGAAACTTGCATCAAAGCAAATGCAGGGCAAGATCAAGACTGCGATGTGGTACGACAATACAGCTCTGTTTTTTGCTACGAGTGATCGGATGCACTACATTATGGTCAACGGCGATTCTGGAGTTCTACGCAGTCTGGATGAACCCATATACATGATTCGTATAAGGGATAATTTCCTATACTACATGCAGCGAAACCACAGATGCTATAGGATGAGCATAATTTCTGATGAATTTTCATTCAAGATGGCGTTGTATCAAAACAATATGGCCACCGCCACAAGACTTATAGAATCAGGAAAAATACGTGGGAATACAATGGTTGCCTACTTGGTCGAAAAGGGGTATCCATTACTTGCAAGAATGATTATTACAGACATCAGGATGAGGTTCGATATTGCTCTCAGCTTTGGTAACATAACCGAAGCATTGGAAGATGCGCAGGCTCTGGATAAGTCTGACGCTTGGAAAAACTTGGGTGATGCTGCTTTAGATCAGGGCAATTGTGAAATAGCGGAAATTGCTTTCCAAAAGGCTAAAATGTTCAATAAACTGAGCCTCCTCTATATGATAACAGGAAATACCGCTAAACTGAGGAAGATGCTTAACATATGCAAATTTCGCAACGATATACCCGGCACTATTCAGCATTCTCTATATCTTGGTGACATGAACGAACTTTCTAACATCCTGAAGGAAAATGGTCAGAGTAAATTAGCTGAAATATGCCAGATGACTTACGGTATTGGTGAGGAATCTGCAGCGGAGGGCAGTCGGTCTGATGCTGTATATATGGTGCCCCCGCATCCAATAAACAGATTATCTGGGGTAGAATTAAACTGGTCAGTTCGGCCAGTGGAGTCAGAGGTAAAGGAACCCGTGTATTATGATGATGCCGACCCAGCTGAAGCAGAGCTTGATGTTATGACGATGGACGAGTTTAACCCCACCAAAACTGTTGTAAACGCTGATATTTGGGGAACCATTGATGAAATAAGTCCAAGCGAAACTATGGAAAGTCTATCAGAAGAAAACCTCTCGTCAGGCACAACCTCAAGAGGTAGGGTTTCCGCCCAAAACAGCATCTTTGAAAGCTGCCAATCGCCACTGGATTATATAGCTATAGGTAACGTACGTGAAATAGGAAATATAGTTTACAGGCCAATCTCATCGTGCTCTAGAAATGTTGGAAAAATCTTTTGGCCTCTCCAATCGAAAGGCATTGGACGATATTGTAGAAATTTTAAACCAAACAGCGTCTCAAAGTGCTCAAAACTCGCACACGTTTGACTCTATGTCAATTGGTACTAACGAATCACAATCATTCATCGACCACGAATATGTCGCCGGAATCATGAACCAAGGGTATGGGCACGTTACCGCTGGTGCCTTCGATGAGGCTACCACAGAATTCAGGCTCGCGTTACGTCACTTGATATTTCTTGTCAGCGATCAGTCACGCGCATACATCGACCAGTGTAGAGTATATGTTACTGCGATGTTACTTGAGGCAGAACGGGAAAGACTTGCCGAGAGCGACATTCGTAGATCTCTAGAGCTTGCAGTATACTTCTCGTGTTGTGATTTGCTACCACAACACAGATATCTCGTGTTGAGACGTACTATGGGAATTATGTGGAAGGCACAAAACTACGTAACAGCGGCAAAACTGGTGAGGAGGCTAATGGCACAGGACGTCTCAAACATAGATGGTGCGGAGGAGGAAATGCAAAAGGCCAAACGCATATACGCACTCTGTGAGCAGAAGGGGATCGAAATGCATTCGCTGGATTACGATGAGAGTGATGAAAAGAACCTCAGGATCTGCACTGTTAGCTTGGTGAAGATCCACGGGAACCCAATAGTCCAATGCAGATTCTGTCATGCAGTGGCCTTGGAACAGTTCCAGTCCCAAACGTGCAACATTTGTCAGCTATGTAGGCTATCGAGATAAACAAATAATACTATGGTGTTATAGTCTAACGTATATGTCTCTTTAGATGATGAAAAGGATATTCGACCGTCTTAAGGGATGGGTACGTATATTTATGGTGATCAAATAGTGTATGCTAGAGTACAGTGTCATGCTGTATGAATATATATATATATATCTTGTTAATCTTAGCCCAATGTAACACCATAGTACTTCCAGACCATTCCACTGCATTTGCATGTCGGGTCTCTTACGTTAAAATGAAAGTTAATTGTGGCGCCAGCCAAGAGTGTTGGCCGTGTGGTTTCATGGCCATGAAGGTAGCTTTTGGATCCATGCCCAGCTCCCTCATGACGAAATCATAAGTTTGCTGGAGACATCTCCTCTGAATTTGTCCGACCCCCCTAGTTCTTGTCTGTAGTTCCTGTGATACCTGGTCGCCAGGTGGTCTATATTGATCCTTTTATTACAGCCTCGGTGTATACCTGTCAGGCTCCTCCATGCCATATTGCGGTCCTGCAGGTTGGCCGGTTTGGCCTCCCACGTTCATGAATTCCACTTTCAGGCGGATTCAATATCGTATTAATGTACTATATTACGTTTTATGGTGTTAAACGTAAGTATATCTTTCATTATCTATAACGGAGATGTGCCGCCATTGTTGGCGTTGCATGAGCTCAAGTATATCGTATAGTGTTTGGCGTCTCACGATCTGCCCTGGTGTCAGAAATGTCACACTCAGAATAGAGGTGGAATTATACAAATACCTATATGAATAGCGGTAATCGAGTGAACTTAGGTTTGAATAGTGCAGCTATGTGACAATATTACAGTGAATCCATGTTAGACTATGCTAGCTTAGTTTGGCTCTATAACCATCAGTGGCACTAGGCGTGCCATGGCTGACAACATTATTAATCCACTAAGGTAGAGCATCTTATAGGGCTCAGCCCAATCTACCAGTGAAACGCAGTGGGATGCAACCCAAGGAATCCCGTCTACCCAACATGGAAGGCTACCACTGACCTCAGTTGATGTCGTTTGGGATCACAGCCTTCCACTGGTAGACACTGTGGAATCCGATATATAGACCACTCTACTGTTCTGGTATCCTGTTATCACAATGAAGTTCTTAGGAATCCTGAGGGCTTCCGCCCTGTGCCTTCTGGTCTCAGGCCTCCACAGTCCCAATGCAGTCTTCTGCAGCAATATTGAAGTTAATCCTTATACTGAGGTTCCCACTGTTGAAGTGCCTGAGATCTCTGAGAAGCCAAAGGAATCCACTGTAAATACTGGTGACGGCGCCGAGGGGGATCTTGCGGTACAAGTGAGGATGCTTCAAGCGAAGCTTCAGGCTTTGGAGGCTGGATTGGGCAATGCTTCCGAGGAGTCTTCCACTGACGATATTAAGGATTCCACCGTGGAATCTTTGTCTGAGGCCTCTTCTCCAGCCTCTCAGTCTGACCTTGTCTTCAAGAATCCCATCTGGGATGATTCATATCTGGCTAGTGCTGTCCTATTTCTGAAGGAGTTCTGTAAGGAAGTCAAAGCAGAGAAATTTAGTACAAAGCTTTCTGAGGATAACTATGAGGATTTATCCATGGTATGCTCAAGAGTTTATTACACATTGGAGTCGGCCAATAAGTTCTACATTCCCACATATGGTCCTGGGAGCGTGGATAAAAGAAAGGAGATCCCCAAGAAATTTTACAAAGACGCCTTGAAACCGGAGGAATTTACGATCTACCTCAATTGGTTGGCAGAGAATATTGCAGCCATTATAAAATCCTATAAAAAGATGCACAATGAGACTAGGGAATTGACAAAGGATCAACGCAAGACTGAGACTTCAGTTGGACCCCTCAAGTATGGGTTTGTGTACGGGAATGTTTGGTGGGGAGAAATAAGATACCCTGGGTCTTCACCCAAATATGCAGACCCAGTCCTCTTACTGTGCCTCAAGGATCTACATACACGACTCGATATAATTTTGAATGATCCTGAGGATTCCGCTCAGTCCAACGATGTCCTTGTTAACCCCTCCAGTGACGCCGATTCTGAAGACCACAAGAAAGCTGAAGAAGAGTAACAAAAGACTGTTTAGCTGAGCCCTCTTGAAATCTTTTGTATCATTTTCTTCCACTTACATTAACACCCCTTTAATACAATGAACATCCTTGAGACTTGCCTTAATTTATTGTCATAGCCTTCATGTCACTGTCCTCAACCAAGGCCACTAGACGTGACCATACATGACACTCTACTACTACTCAATCCATAATACACTGATGTATATTGTGTCCGATACCACTACTAAGGTATGCCTTCTGGAGTCCCAGTCCATATCCATGGTGTCCATATGAGGGTGTATCATCTGGGATCTCATCATTCCGTGCATATGCACCGTGAGGCCTAATGTATACACTGCCGTACTATCGGTCTAGCAGATTATCATTATTACGTTGTATGGATCTTAATGCACTGTAAACGCATCTTTAAATATTCCAGTAACAATCGATATACATGGTTCTACGCTGAGAATTTAAACACTTTCAATTTTCTTGAGCATTGTACCTACTAAGTATTACTCGTGTGGTATCTGCTGGCTGTGCATTATTATAGTTACAGCCAGAACCTTCTTTTCGGTAATTATGGATATTGCACTCATCCAAGTAAAGGCGTCCTTTTATACCTCAGAAGAGAGCAGTGTAAGGTGCACATAGTATTTTGACATAATGAG
>CCSG02000017.1:14756-25485 GCA_001077455.2 Babesia divergens
CAAAATCCTGTTCCGACTTTGTTGCCCAACTGAAAAAGGTTCTTGAATCCGACTCTCCCCTTGACCTTTTAATCAAACAGATTGAATCCTTCCTTTGGTCCATTCGTCTTCCCTTTTTCCTCTTCGTCTTGGCCTTCTGGGCATTCGTCATTTCATACTTCCTCTACGTCCAACTTTACAAATTGGATGTCTTGGAGCTAAATTCCCATGACCATCCTGCATGGTCTTTCAAAATTCCCCCTTCAATCCTTTTCTCCGACGCCTCCAAAATTTCTGGGATCTCTCTTACTTCACATTATGATATCCTTACACTCTAATCCTTAATACATATCCTTAATATCCTTCCTAGTACATTCCTCTGTACACCTTTGTTCCACTCCATCCTTAGTCCTGGCTTAGGTCACTGACACTACTAGTCACTACCATGATACACATTGATACCATTATCGACACTACTAGAATACATCCATGACTGAGATTGCAGTACTAGAATACATCCTTGACTGACATTACACCACTAGAATACATCCTTGACTGACATTGCAGTACTGCCTTAAGACACCTAAGCCCTAATCCATGATCAATGAATAGACAACAGTATCCTAGATACACAATAACAATATTATTACAACCATAATACATCTTAGTGTATTGGAGTCAATAATGACTGTACTCAAAAAACCTGCAAAGATTTCCTTGACCAACTCAGCCTTGTCATCCAAGGGTCTCCCCTCCAAGTTACTCTCCGAAATTGACAATTTCTTTGGCACATCCGTCTACCCTTCTTCTATGGGTTCCTTTATGTATGGTTCTTCGTTTTGTCCTATTTCTGTTATGTCATCCTGATTAAGCTTGACACTGTCCACACCGGTTCCCACCTCCATCTTCCCAGATCCTTCAAAATTCTTCCCTCCACTCTCTTCTCCGACGCCTCCTCCAAACTCAAGGATCTCTCTTACTTCACATTATGATAATATCCTTACACTCTAATCCTTAATACATATCCTTAATATCCTTCCTAGTACATTCCTCTGTACACCTTTCTTCCACTCTATCCTTAGTCATGGCTTAGGTCATCACTACACTACTTAGTTACTACCATGATACACATTGATACCATTATCGACACCACTAGAATACATCCTTGACTGACATTGCAGTACTGCCTTAAGACACCTAAGCCCTAATCCATGATCAATGAATAGACAACAATATCCTAGATACACAGTAACAATATTATTACAACCATAATACATCAATGTGTATTGGAGGAGAAGCCCTTTCTTCCTCCTTGTCTGTCCCAAGAACCTTAAGGAGTGTATTGATTGGGTCCTTAGAGCAACTGAGAGGGACCTTAATGGTATGTTACATGTATTACACTGATGTGTTTTTAGGACAAGTTAATATTAATAACTTAAAGAAAGCTTTGAATGCTGAGCTTGGAATTTTTAATAATTCCGATGACTTGACTCAGCTTGTCCATGGTCTTTCCCTTTTCATGGGATATCCTTCTTGTGTCTGTTCCCTCAAGCTTAATGTGAATGAGAGTCTTAAGGATATTTCCCAGAAGCTTCTTAAGGACTCTGAGGCTGTGAAGTCTTGTGTTTCAATTAAAACTTTGACCCTTAATTGTGATTCTTGTAATTCCAAAGAAATTCTTTGTAAATGCTGTGTGATCTCTTGTATTAAGGAGTTGCGTCAGTCTAAGTCTAAGTGTAACTGTCATCGTTTAAGTAATACTAGTACAGAGTGTGAGTGCAAGGAGCCTAAAGAAACATGCTGTAAGGATTTCCTCTCAGGCCTTGAGGCATGCCTCTCCTTGCTCAACCTTCAGACTGACTTGGAGGGTTGTATTTGTACTGGCCAGAAATGTTGTAAGGATGGATCGTGTAATAATAAGTGTCCTGTCTGTAGTCCCGATAAGTCCACCATTACTGGTCTGGGCCTCTCCAGGCCGAACCCCGTGAGGCTGGCTGAGAAGCTTAATGATTTTTTTGGTTCTAGTGGTCAGTCTAAGGGTTCCTGTGGTTGTAAGTGTGGTTCAGGTCCATCCTGTTGCTGCCTGGCTTGTCAAAATTGTTCTGAGTCTTGTAATTCCGAGTGTCGTTCCCAGGGCTGTTCCTGTGCTTCGAAGACTTCTCCATGTCCCCGGAAGGTTTTTTGTCAGAATATTAATTCCATTAAGGTTCTCGTGGGATCCACTGAAATGACGTGTTGTAGTAAGGGAGCAGATTGCCACTGTGGTCTTGAGGGTTCCTCAAATTGTTCCGGCAAAAATTGCTGTGTTGTCACTTCCGGCAAAAATTTCAAACACAGCATAAAATGTATGATCCGCCGCCTCGTTAAATTCTTTGCTTCCCTTGACTCTTCTTCCAAAATTTTCAAATCCTGCTGTGACCTTCTTTGTGTTTCTAAGACTTGTTATTTTCTTCATAACACTTTGAAGAATACTCAGAACGGGGATGCCATAAAATTCCGGAACGCCCTTGAGACTCTCCGCTTCGCCGGCCCCTGTGGCCAGGAGCTTTACCGTACCCTTAAGGATTTTCTCGACTGCTGTTTCAGGATTTTCAAGCCTGAGCAAAAATTTGTTGAGGATAAGGTTAAGAAATTTCAGACGGCTTGTTCACAGTGTTCTTCTGCTACAAAGTCCGGACAGCCTTGTGGTTGTTGTTCCTCTGTTACCTCTCAATCCACTGGTTCCTGCCAAGCCTGCACTGCCCTCTCTGAGGACTCTGAGCTGAAGACTCTTTTCCTCCACGGATATCTTTCTTCCTCATATGATTCTTCAGCCTCCTGGGACTCTCTTTGTTCTTCCAAACCGTGTTGTTCCCCTTCCTGTAATTCTTGCACTTCCGGTTCCTGCCCCGCTGGAGGATGTTGTGAAAAATGCCCTAAAAGGCTTTGCGCAAAGATTTTTCTTGGTATGCTTCCGTGTCTTTATTATGGTCTCAAGATTCTTTATGACCGTTGTCAGGATCCTGTCACTTGGCCTGATTGGCAGAAAATTTCCATGGATCCTAAAGGCAATCCTTCCTCCGACCTTGGCAGATTCCTCTATGCTTGGGGCTATGACCTTGATCCCTTGAAAACCAAAAAAGGCTTTGAATTTTCTTGTATGTTTGGAAATCTTTTTGGTTCCGATATTCTCGAAAAGCTTTATAAAAATTGCAAATTTTATTTTTCCATTCATGTTTCCGATGCCTCCAAGTCCCCTCCCTCCACCGTCCGTGACATGCTCCTTTGGCTTTACGGTTTACGTTTCCAGAGACATTTTTCTGAGTTCGTTGAAAATTGTAAATCCCTTTGTTCTCCCTCCGAAAAATCTTTCCATCCTGACGCCTTTTGCTATTATATTTATACATGTTGTTCCCTTCTTCCCGTTGCCATCATTTCCTTCATTGAGACTTCGGACTCCACTGTGGCCAACTTTTTTTCTGATGCCCATTCCGAAATTTCGAAATTCCATTATCCCGAGGATCCCTCTGAGTTGCTTGAAAAATTATGTGAATACGTCCGCAAAATTTATATTCCTTTGAAGTTTCTTCAGTATCAGTGTGACCGTAATGCCGACCAGGGCGGCTGGACTAGTTGTACCTTCGGCCAAAAATGTGTTGAGGCTCTTCAAAAATCTTCGTCTTTTACTTCTTCCCCTTCTGGTTCCCCTTCCAATTCTGGCTGTGGTTCTTCCTGTTCCGGCTCCAACATATATCTTTGTGTTTCCAATTCCCATTCTGGAAAATGCTCCTCCGGTTCCTGTTCCGGTTCCTGCCCCCACCATCTCCTTAAGTTTCTTATTGATGATTTTTCTGAGTCCCCGTCCTCTGATTCCCCTTCCCTCTTCCAGCCCCCTCCAGGTTATCCCAAAATGGGCTTCAAAAATCTTTCCTCCACTGCCAAGTCTGGATATTCCCTCCACCATGATGTCCTCATATGGTTCTGCCGTGAGGGTTTTTATCCCCTGACCCGTCTTCTTCAATTTTCCCTTTGTATCTTCCGGAACCCCCCTGACACCCTTGGAGAGCTTTTTGCTTTCTTCCAGAAGTTTGCTGAGGCCTTGAATTCTAAGCCTGATCTCTCTTCTAAATTTATTGAATGGATTGATGGGGAGCCTGGATTTTATTCTGGCTCCGCCCTTAAGAATGCCTTGGAAAATCTTTATGGTTCCCATTCCAATTCCCATCCCTTTGACCTCAAGAGTCTCATTCACTGCTCCACTTCCACCTGCGGCGCCTATCTTCATCCTCTCACCTACAACGCCTATAATATTTTTATTAAGGATTTCCTTGACACATATCTTTCTTGGGTTTGTTATCTTGCTCCGACATTCGAGAAAAAACTTAAAGATTTTTACAATGAAGCTTCGACGAATTTTAAATGTTGTCTTTCCTCTTCAAAATGTGAAAAAATTGTCCACTGTCCCTGTGCCCTGCCTTTCTTGTATTCCTTTGGTTTCGGCTTCTGGGGTCCGAAGACTTTGAATAGTGGTAAAAAATCCTGTAAGAATTTTATTGACCAGCTCAAAAAGGTTCTTGAAGAAAATTCTCCCCTTGACCTTTTAATAAAACAGATTGAAAAGTTTCTTTGGCACATCCGTCTTCCCTTTTTCCTCTTCGTCTTGGCCTTCTGGGCCCTAGTCATTTCATACTTCCTCTACGTCCAACTTTACAAATTGGATCTTTTACATATTGACTCCCACCTCCATCTTCCCAGATCCTTCAAAATCCTTCCCTCCACTCTATTCTCCGATGCTTCCTCAAAACTCAAGGATCTCTCTTACTTTACATTATGATATCATTCCACTCTAATCCTTAATACATATCCTTAATATCCTTCCTAGTACATTCCTCTGTACATCCTTCTTCCACTCTATCCTTAGTCCTGCCTTAGGTCACTGACACTACTTAGTTACTACCATGATACACATTGATACCATTATCGACACTACTAGAATAGATCCATGACTGAGATTACACTACTAGAATACATCCTTGACTGACATTGCAGTACTGCCTTAAGACACCTAAGCCCTAATCCATGATCAATGGATAGACAACAGTATCCTAGATACACAATAACAATATTATTACAACCATAATACATCTTAGTGTATTGGAGGCAATAATGGTTGTAGTCAAAAATACTGCAAAGATTTCCTTGACCAACTCAGCCTTGTCATCCAAGGCTCTACCCTCCAGGCCCTCCTTACTGTCATTGACAAATTTATTTGGCACATTCGTCTCCCCTTTGTTTACGCCTTCCTTTACATTTGGATCCTTGTCATATCCTATTTCTATTACGTTCAGTTCTATAAGTTGGATCTTTTACATATTGACTCCCACCTCCATCTTCCCAGATCCTTCAAAATCCTTCCCTCCACTCTATTCTCCGATGCTTCCTCCAAACTCAAGGATCTCTCTTACTTCACATTATGATAATATCCTTACACTCTAATCCTTAATACATATCCTTAATATCCTTCCTAGTACATTCCTCTGTACACCATTCTTCCACTCTATCCTTAGTCCTGGCTTAGGTCATCACTACACTACTTAGTCACTACCATGATACACATTGATACCATTATCGACACTACTAGAATACATCCTTGACTGAGATTGCAGTACTAGAATACATCCTCGACTGAGATTGCAGTACTGCCTTAAGACACCTAAGCCCTAATCCAGGATCAATGAATAGACAACAATATCCTAGATACACAATAGCAATATTATTACAACCATAATACATCTTAGTGTATTGGAGGCGAAGCCCTTCCTTTCTGCTTACTTCAATCCAATGGTAACAATGACACCAACGGCCAGGGTGATCAAATTAACCAGGACACTCCTTCAATCGCCTTCCAAACCTTTCACATATCCAACCAACATATTCCATGTCATTGTCTCAGTATTAAGGTTATACCTTCGACATCACGTATATCATCTGTCACTCAGCTCCTCAGTGGTCTCAATATGTCACCTGATGTTGTCAGTCCATCCCATGTCACAGTGTCACATGGTTCCACTGCATTGCTCAATACTATTCAGTATTTGTATCAACACATACATCAGGGTACTCTCTATTAGTGTACAATGTAGTATACTGCCCATTATTCCAGTTGTCTATTCCAGTGTTAGGTGAGTCACGCTGAGCCAGGTCATTAGGTTAGGGCGGCTGTCTATTACAATGTGTCACCAGAATACTACAGTGTGAATATCAGACAACATATTATTACAGTATTTTTACTAGAACATAGTTGCGTATGACATACTAGAGCCATGGCAGTAGGCCTGCCAGTGAGGCTGAGTGGACGTCCAAGGCAATACTGACAGTGCTGTATAACATGACTTGGCATTACAGTGTATCGCAATACACACCAGTGGCACGTCAGACAGTATTGGGCTGAGCGGTGCTCCGGAGTGGCCTGATGGTGGAGCATTCCCGTGGTGGTCATGATGGTTGCAGGGTTGCGCAGGTTATACATTGTTGGAGGGTACTGTCTCTTTGGAAAGGATTTGGTATTCTTTGGAATCTCGTTGGAATCTTGTCTTTAGGTGAGGATGACGGTGGTGGCTTGTACTGACTTCCCTGAGCCTGAGAGCCTTAAGGAGATCCTTGAGGAGTTGGCGAAGCTTCATAATTCTTCGTCTACTAAGTCAAAGGTTTTCCTCAAACTTAAGTCATACCTTAATACATACTGTGGTAATGGGTATCTCGAGGCTTTTTATCAGGACCGTGACCATGGCCGTGGCAGCTCTTCTTCCTCTGGATCCATTCAGCTCCTTACTCTAGCTGGGGAGGGTATCGGTAGAGAACTTCTCCAGAATCCTACTTGGGCTGATCGCTACGTTGACCCCCATGAAAAGCATTCTGGAAAGGACTGCGGTGAAAAATATTTCAATGCCCTTAAGGAGTGTCTGCCTGAGCTCTTCCCTGCGCTTTTATTCCTGTTCTTCAACTGTGATTCTGGTTGCAAAGGATTCGGTGGGGGCTCTTGGAGTTCTTATAGTGTTAAGGACTCCGGCCAAAATCTTAATAAGTGGCTTACTGACCAGGATGGCTCCGGCCTTATCACTAGGGGGTTCCTCCAGAAGGATCTTAATACCTCCAATACTGGCCAAAATGTTGCCACGGCACTCAAAAAGGCTGTGAGCCTTAAGCCTGATACGGATTCCGGATCCCTCCAGAAGGTTCTCTGTGGCTTCATGTTTGTCTGTTCCTGGGATGACGCTTCCCTCCTCGGCCATGCCATATGTTTCCTTTATAAGTTTTGTTCTGAGGTTTCTCAGGGCCCTGAAAGTTTCCTCAAAGGGCCTTACAAAGACCACTCTGGGGCCTTTAAGGATGTCTGCAAGGGCCTTCAGACTTCCCTTGAGCCTTTCATTGATGGCTCCTCAGGGCTCTCAGCCGTCTGCCATGGGAACACAAATTTGTTTGACACTCTCTGGGATGACGGAAAATTCGATAAATACTGTACATGGCTTAAGGGGAATCTTCATTATATTATTGGTTCCCTTAAGGCTATGTCCGGGGAGTCTTCCCAGTGGAGTTCCGATCACCTTATGAGTGCCGCCTCGGCCGGCCCCTTCAAGTACGGCTTTGTTTTTAATACTTCCTGGAAGGATTCCACTTCTATGTCCAAACTCCAGGGATATATTTCAAAGCTTACTGGTGAAGACTCCGGATCCCTCAAATCTCTGCAAGATTGCCTCAATGGAAAATCCCCTGCTATCTCCGAGCGTCTTACCACCGCGACCACTCAATCCTCTTCTGGAGCCGCCGCCGCCGGGGCAGCCACTGGGGTCATTAGCCTTGGAGGTGCCGGCTTTGGTGCAGCCTACGGCTTTAACCTCTTTGGTTTGAAGGACATTATGTCCGGAGTATTCGGTGCCATCAGGGGTTTGGTTGTTGGATTCTAGTCCACTCTATTGACATCTTTTTAATATTCTCACTGTAAAGTTTTAGTGTGTTTTCCTTAGCTGAGCTTCGTTGACATGACTGTGAAGGTTGCCACTCAGTCACTGCTAGGTGGTACTCAGTGTCACACACCAGTGCCCAGGATTTTCCTGGTGATACGACTGGAGTGGCTAATACTATGTGACTAGGATGTGTAAGCTATGTCATGGTACTATCGTAGTGTCACAGGGTGGAAGGGATTGTTTGGCCATGGCCTCATAGTCTTCTAGTACTGCGTTGGTATGCCTGACAGTATCCCTGTCCCATCCCTCTGGTGCACCGTCTCACTCAGTAGTGTCCTTGGGCGCAGCCTCACAGTCGGGTGGCCAGTCCACATGTCCCACCACTCCGCCACACTAGCCTACTCCTAGCACAGCTTTCTAGCATCACTTAGCACGATGAAGGTCTCTAGAACTCTGATCACTGTAGCACTCTGCCTTGTATCCCTTGGTCACAGTGGCCGGGGCGTCCTTGGGGACAACTCCGTCGGGAGGCGTCTCTCGGGTCAGGAGGATGTGTCTGCGGGCATGCTTGGCGTCAGTGACCAGGGTGAGCCTGTGCCCTCGGGCTTCTTTGGCTCCGTTAAGTATGCCTTCACGGAGTTCTATAGGGACTCTAAAGTGTTGTGTATTGGCACGATTGGGCTCATTGTTTTGTTGATAGTTTTGGGGATTGTTGGCTGTGCTGTTAAGCCCGATAACTGGTATGTCTGGCTTGGCGCCGGGGCTATGGGCTGTCTTTTCCTTGTTTGTATTCTACTCGCATATTATCCTAAGCCTTTCCTTCCACTCCCCTGAGGCTTTTCTGTGGACTCTTCTTTGTCCCTCCAGCCTTGTCTTTAGCTTCACGTTTCCTTTAATTTCTTTAACATCCTTTTAATATTATTTTAACATCCTTTTAATATTCTCACTTTAACCTTTCACTGTCTTTTCCTTAGCTTAGTGTCACTTGGATCTCCGGCTGGACTCTCCTCAGCACTGTCATGGCAATCCCTAATCCAGGGAACTTCCAACATAAACTTAATACATGTTACATATGTATTACATGTTGTGAATGTATGTCCATACGTTCCATCCTTGCAGTCATCAGTGTCATTGCGGTCCTCTCCTTCGTTGGCCTGGCCGTGCTCTATTTTGTCACATTCATCGTTAAAAATTCCGCATCACTTCCAAAGCCAACTGAGAACCTTTTTTAATTCTAGTTCACATCTTTCATGTATTCTTTACTTTTCTTGTCTTTGTCTTGGATGTCTCCGGACTGGTAGTCTGCACTGCTTTTATCCCCAGCCTTGTCTTTGCCATCTCAGTCATCCCTTCCACTAATCTTCAATGTCACTTTATACTCCCTTTAACATACCTTTAATATCCTTACATCACACTGTATTCATGTCACTCTAGTCTCATTACAATGTTCTCCAGTCAGGGTCACTGACATCCTAAGCCTTCCCGTCCACTCCCCTGAGGCTTTCCTGTGGACTCTTCTTTGTCCCTCCAGCCTTGTCTTTGCCTTCACGTTTCCTTTAATTTCTTTAACATTCCTTTAATATTCCTTTAACATCCTTTTAATATTATTTTAACATCCTTTTAATATTTTTCACTATAACCTTTCATTGTGTTTCTCTTAGCTTAGTGTCACTTGGATCTCCGGCTGGACTCTCCTCACCACTGTCATGGCAATTCCTAATCCATGAAATGCCAACATAAACTTAATACATGTTACGTATGTATTACATGTTATGGCTGTAAGACCAGACGTTCCATCCTTGTCACTGTCAGTGTCATTGCGGTCCTCTCCTTCGTTGGCCTTGCCGTGCTGTATTTTGTCACATTCATCGTTAAAAATTCCGCATCACTTCCGAAGCCAACTTAAAACCTTTTTTAATTCTAGTTCACATCTTTCATGTATTATTTACTTTTCTTGTCTTTGTCTTTGATGTCTCCGGACTGGTAGTCTGGACTGTCTTTATCCCCAGCCTTGTCTTGACTTTGCCATCTCATTCATCCCTTCCATTAAGCTTCAATGTCACTTTAGACCTCCATTAACATACCTTGAATACATTAAACATCCTTGAGACTTCCCTTAATTTATTGTCCTAACCTCCACTGACCTGTCCTCTCCATGTCACTCTTCAACCAAGGCCACTCTGGACTGACATTGTCCATCACTGTCCTCGATAACAAACTCACTATGTCCACTACTAGATGTACATTGTAACATCATACTACTCACATGTCACAGTACATGATGACCAAGTAACACCATGGATCTCAGTGGAGTGTTCCACTCGGCAGTGCCGTCACACATCCTCACCCTGGTCCTTCAAGTGACACCAACGAAAGACACATCACAACATCCATCACCATAGCCTTATGTAACATAATCCTTGTCATCAGTATTGGCTTCATAGGATACACCTTCATGGCCACATGATGTCCCTTCCACCACTCCATGTCACTGACCTTGGACATTCCCTAACCAACCATGACCACTCCAGTACTCTATCATGTTACACATAGTATTACCACAATAGTCCTACAATGTACTACAACAACCGTAACTACACTGTCCATCCAGGTGAGGACCCTGTCAGTGGAGTCTCTGACCAATCAACTCAGTACTGTCAAGGCCACTAGACGTGACCATACATGACACTCTACTACCACTCAATGTATAATACACTGATGTATATTGTGTCCGATACCACTACTAAGGTATTCCTTCTGGAGTCCCAGTCCACATCCATGACCAACTGACATGAGACACCATGGTT